>CM069086.1:18570000-19170000 GCA_035578085.1 Solanum pinnatisectum | reverse complement strand
ATTTTTAGTCTTCATAGGCAATGCTATTTTGTTTTTTTTTTTATGTCTCTACTCGTGTAGAACTTACAAGAAACAATTTTATTTACTATTTTCTGGTAAATAAAATGCACAACAGTCAGCAACTAGCTACAACAAACTTATATCTAAGCTGCAATTTATGATGATAGAACAAACTTGATAAAAATGTATATAATACAATTTAGTGCGTGATAGTTGAAAGAAGAAATACAATATTACTAATTTAAAAACTAAATTGTGTCAAAGGAATTAAACACTTTCATGCTTACACGTCCAAAAATGTGAGAAACTTACCTTAATTTGGGTTCTCCAACTGAAGCATGCATCTGAGGTATTTTATTTTTACACTATTGTTTCCTCATTAGATTGCAAAAAACTAGACTTGTTCCAGGCAATTTTTAATTCAATCATAACAAATCGAATGACTTCTCTCCATCTCACATGCACTGGTATGACTGATCCAAAAGTCGTCACTTAAACCAGTCTTCTTCAATAGTTTGCTTCGAAATTTCAATCCTTCAGAAAGATTATCCACTGAAACAACTTTCCAATTGGCATGACTTTGCTATTCATTCCTATAGTAAATCCAATATGATCCCCTAAATCGTGAAGGTTAAAATGCATAACTTATACCTAGATATAATACGATCCCATTTTCTAGTAAATGTATTTATATATTTATTTTACAGGATAAACTATTTCAAACACTTATCACAAAAATTGATACATATTATATCTGTATATTTAGTTTAGGGTGATACAATATAATGGAGTGCAAAAAAATTAAGCATTATTAGTTTAAAAAATGAAGTGTCAATTATATCTACATATAAGAAAAAAATTATATTTGTGTATCAAAAAAACTGATACAACTAATACGATGTGAAACTTAAATCTCTATCTAAGAAATGATACAATTTCTCATCACCTACTAAATCAATTACAGAAGAAGATAAGGTACATGATGCAGATGCAATGAATCATAAGTTAAAGTTATGTTCAATGTTTGTTCCGTTAACCTAGTCTTCAATATTTCACAATATTTCTTTCATTCTACCTTTGAATTATGAATATGAAAAATATATATATTCTGTGACAGAAATACATGAGGTGAGAGAAAGACATTGAAAATACCTTCTATCATTTCTTCCTCATTTTCATCTTGATTTTCTCTCTTTCTTCTTCTCCATGTTATTTGGCTCAAATTTATACTCAATGTAATATGAACGTTAAACACTATTAAAGGAAATAATAAAATATAGACAAAAATAAAAATGAAAATTCAAGTCTACTAAATTCACAGTGTCTTTAAGAAAATTACTTCCCTCAAGCACTCGAGGTTATGGAATATATTCCAGGATAGAACGATTTACTTAAGCACAATAGTGATACCTCAAATTCTGCTGAACTGTGAACTACTCACTCAACAAACACAAATCACACTTGAGTTTTTATGAAGAAGAAAAAGAGTAGAAAATCAGAAAAATTGTAGTTGAAAAATGAGAAGAAACCCCTATAATCATATATATAAGAGAACCTTAGGCCCGCCTACGTGGGTCCACCACAAATCATAATTCCTTTTTAGTTTATTTATTTCCAAAACTAGCCTTCCCTTTTCATGAAAAGTTATGAGTTTTATGAAAAGTTGCGACTTTAATGAAGAGTTATGACTTTTATGAAAGGTTCTGACATTTCCGAAGGGTTGCAACTTTTCCAAATAGTTGTAAGCTTTCCAATAAGGCACAATAAACATTTGTTCACACTACCCTTTGTTGTCTATAAATAGAGGGATTTCTTCTCATTTTAAAACAACAAAAATTCTGAACCTCCTCTTCTTCTTCTTCTTCACAATTAAAATATTTGTGTACTTTGTTCATGTTGAGTGGCTCATTGGCACCATTGCTTATTTACAGATCGTGGTATGTATTAATTTATGCTTATGTTACTAAAGATAAATGATAAGATGTAATAATTTTCATTTTCCTTTACATTATTAATGTTTGGTACTACATAATCTTGTATGTAAGATAATATAGTGTTTTAGTTAAAATGACTGATAGGTTTAAGTAAATTTTTTATAAATTTTGTGATATTAAATTTCCGAGCAAAGCACGGGTAATTTTACTAGTTATAAATGAAATAATAGTATGAACAAGTGTTTATTGTGCCTTATAAGAAAAATCACAATCTTTTAAAGAAACTTCATTTCCCATTCACACTTTTTAAAACTAAGCAATTCCCAACATGAATGGGGAATGACTATAAGAAAAAGGAATATGGACAAATGTGTGATACCAACAAAGATTAATTGCATGTTGATAAGTAGGTTTCCCTTTGAACTTTCCGTACTGAACTCATACCGGATGCACTTGATCTATTGGTAGATGCGGCATATTTGAACTATCAAACTTTGTTGTAGACCTAGATAATACAAGTCACACATTTAACCCTTTACCGTTTATGGTTCTCAAGGTTGAGTTTGTCTAAGTCTTGAAAACCTCCCAATTTCATGAGTGCGTAGAGAATTGGACTTGACTATCATTATCCTTGAAGCAACTTACACTTAACACTCACATAGGTGACTTCTAAACGCTCAATCTTATACACAAACTATTTGTTCATACTTGACAAATTAAGAAATCATTCAAAAACATAAACATTAATGCTATATCCATGTTCTTGAACCTTTTTTTCATCATGAGCATGACTTGAATTATTTGATGATGTTGAACCATCAAAATAACATTATTTGACACTAATTATAAGAAAAATCAATTTTTATATGATAAAGTTGTAACGATCCAAGGTATACCGTAGGTGTAATATGTCTTATAGAACCCTGAGAGGCCCTACAAAAGCCACTTAACATACATCATACAAGATAATAAAGATAAAGAGTTCAAATAATAGAATTTGCTATACCCAAAGAGTTTGACAAAGAGGAAGTTTAACAGAAGTCTCAATAAGCCATCAAATACATCATAAAGAAAGTAATTGGGATGTAACCCATACATCAGAGACAAATTTTGAAAATGGAAATTACATAAAGCAGTAAAGGTATCTCGGTCCTTGAAACATGAGGACTCACCAATTTTTGAAGTTAATGGAATTGACTAGCCACGAGTATGGGAGGTTGGAGTATCGGACCCTACATTAGTGAAATAAGCTTTAACCATGGAAGACAAGAGTGAAGAACTTGTTTCAGGAATGAGAATGTACTCATAATGTTTGCTAGTTGTTCCTCTAGTATGCTTATAGAAGTCTCCTACTGTATAAACAGTACAACAACAAGAACATAGTATGCCTTCCTTCTTATATTTTCCCTATTTTCTTGCTTGTCTCCTCTTCTATGACAACAACTTCTGCATTTTCTTGAATTACATCACATTCTAAAAGCCATGAAAGTATTGTTGCTCTACTCTATTTTTGGCCATTTAATTTCCTTTTTCTACTTTTTCCTACTTTTTTCCTCCTACCCCGCGTATTTCTCTTCTTACTTTAAACATAAGAATCTTGATTATCTGCTAATGAAAATGATTCATCTTTAGCATGTTACTCTTTCTTCAAATGGCAATTTTGTTTCCTGCTTCTCTCTATTGAAGAATTATCAAGAGTTGTGTCATCTTCAGTGAGATTGCCTCTTATGGGGTTAGCCAAAATCTTCTTTAGCCTTTTCTCATGTAATTTTTCACCACATTTCAAGTCACTCATGTTATATGAAGATTACGAACTCCAAGAACTAGAACTACTTCTCTGTTTTCTTGATCTTCCTACCATTTTTTCATGGTGGGCAAAAAATGAATAGTAATCACATAGTATAATTATGAGATGGATGAATAGAAGGACAGGAGATCAAACAAACAACTTGATTATAGTATAGGTCAGATGTTGTTGTGAACAGTAAGCAACAGATCGGGAAAGTTGTTTATAGTATAGGTCAGATGAATTCACATGCAACTACCAACTTTCCCGATCTACCACTTACTGTTCACAACAATATCTGACCTTTACTATAATGAAGTTGTTTGCTTGATCTCTTGTCCTTCTATTCATTCATCTTATAATTATACTGTTTGATTACTATTAATTTTTTGCCTGCCATGAAAAAATGGCAGGAAGATCAAGAAAATAAAGCAGCAGTTCTAGTTCTAGTTCTTGGAGTTCAGAATCTTCATATAACATGAGTGACTTGGAATATGGTGAAAAATTACCTGAGAAAATGCTAAATAAGAGTTTTTGTCTAGCCCCATAAGAGGCTATCTCACTGAAGATGACACAACTCTTGATAATTCTTCAATGGGGAGAAGCAGGAAATGAAATCGCTATTCGAAGAAAAAGCAACATCCTAAAGGTGAACCATTTTCATCAGAGGATAATCAAGATTATTTTGTTTCAAGTAAGAAGAGAAATATGCGGGGTAGGAGGAAAAGAGCAGGAAAAAGTAGAAAAAGGAAAGTAAATTACCAAAAACAGAATAGAGCAACAATACTTTGATGGCTTATAGGTTGTGATGCAATTAAAGAAAATGCAGAAGTTGTTGTCATAGAAGAGGAGACAAGAAAGAAAATGGGGAAAATTAAGAAGGAAGGAATACTATGTTCTTGTTGCTGTACTGTTTTTATAGTAGGATACTTCTATAAGCATGCTGGAGGAACAACTAGCAAACATTATGAGTACATTCTCATTGCTAAAACATGTTCTTCACTCTTTTCTTCCATGGTTAAAGATTATTTAACTAATGTAGGGTCTGATGATCCTACCTCCCATACTCGTGGCTAGTCAATTCCATTGACTTCGAAGATTGGTGAGTTCTCATGTTCCAAGGCACAAGTATGCATTAGTACATGGAATGTACTAAGTATGGGGCAATATGCATAAACATAGACATGATATCATGGATGACTTAAAACATGTAGGCATGATCATTCTTTTAAAATTTAAAGACTTAAAGAAGAAAAGACATGAGAATCATGAAATATGGTCAAATACATTAGCATAAGGGACATAAAAAAACTTTGAAGAAACATAGTCATTTTCTTGGGATATTAGCTTTAACCGGCAATAAGACCATGAGAGCTATATCATGGAATTTGGTATATCACTCATATTGAAAGAAGGAGAATTTACTTACCAAAGTAGAATTCGTACATATCATCATTTGCTAAAGTGGATCCACTAGCTAGGTCATTTAAGACAACCCTATGAGGGCACGTAGTTTGGGACTAGAGGTTGATACTAGAGACTACCTTTTTGAGCCTCCACTTCAAATACCTCACGGAGCTAAGTCTAAATTTCAACGAAGTAGATAAGGTCAAATATCAATATAACACAGTGAAGGCAATGATCAATACCAATCGACATACTTTTAATATCAAAACATAGAATAACTCCTTAGACATAATTAAACATGGATGAGAAAACCTTTCACCAATGTGAATCCATGTGTGAGTAATACTTTTAATGATCATGATCATCATAGTAAGCAATAAATCCTATCACATTAGCATTGATACTTTTCTTTCAGAACATCCCTAATTCATTTATAATCATTTCATAAAAAGATGCATATCTTCATAATTCATAGTTCATAGATTCATGACTTCATCATAGGTTCATAGTTGAAAAATATGATTTAGGCACGGGTCAATGTAATTTGAACAAAATATCATGTATTAAAATTAAATCATGCATTAGAAGAATTAATCAACAATAATCAATCATAATCAGCTGAAACACACAAAGATTGAATTGAAACCATTACTCAAACAGTTGAATTTGAGATTTAGAAATTGGAACCTTTGGGAACCTCGTGGAAGAATGGATTCCATGTCTGAATACCCACATAAATTTCTACACTAAGCCCAAGAAAGATGGTGATTTGGAGACTTGAATGGAACCCTAGCTCTTCTTCTTTTTCCTTAGGTTGAGGGAATTTGGGGAGGATGAATTTGGCTAGGTTTAGGGAAATTAGAAGAATAGGGTTGAAATGGGTAGTTTTAAGTCCTAAAAACCTTATATATGGCTTAGAGTAGAAGACAAAATGACATGGTTTCGATTTAAGACAATTAGGGAAAATAACCAAAAGCCCTTGAAAAATAAATGTTGAACCCTCTCTACAGTTTGGACCTACGGTCCATAGGACTTTCTACGTACTGTACTTGTCAACCGTAGAAAAGTTAAGAAACCTTATTTTGAACAAACTTTTGATGGACCCTGTCTACAGCTCGTAGGTCATCCTACAAACCATAGACACCAACCGTGTTAACCAATTTTACACCTTAAAATATCACTAAGTTAGGGACCTTCCTATGAGAACTATCTATGGCTGGTACATAGGATGACATGCCATCCTGGTGAACCATAAAAAGGGATATTAGGACTTTATTTGAAAATTTATTTCCCCTATTCCTACGGTTTCCATCTATGGCCCATAAAAGCTTGTCCGGTCCATAGATGGGAATCGTAGACATAGCCTGCAACCCAAAAACATCTTTTCTTTATTTTTCAAAATTCTGAGGTGCTACAAAGTGTGATTTATTATCAGTTATGAGATGGATCTAGTAGAATCATAACTTTTGGAATTAATGTTTGTTTTTCTTATTATTACTACTACTATATTTATAAGGAAGGATATCCAGTTTTTGTAGTCTTTACATGGATTTTTTTTTTTTTTTTCTAATTGAAGTTATAGAAACATAACATACCTGAAGACATTATCGTGAAGAGAGTGGAAGCTTTAGTTGAAAAATTATTTCTACCTCCTTATCTTATCCTTTTGTTACCACAATCGGCGGCAGAGGAAAATGTGGACAATTTTCTGAAAACCTTAGGGGTGAAAGGAGGACCAATTTATACAGGCCAGCTTGGGACTTAATTTTGAATGTGCATCAATTTATCAATCTTACAAACTAAATTTATTTATTTTTATACATTAGTTACCGACTTTCGGATATCATTTTGTATTTAAGTCCTTACAAAATGTCAAATTCATTTTATTAAAACAAAAACAAAAATGCAGAGTTCTTTTTAAAAAATAACTATAACTTTATTATTTATTATTAATTTGGGCCTGAACTTAACATGAACAAAATAAAATTAATACAGTTAACATGATTCAATTCAATTACAGAACTCAACACACACCGAAAAGTTTCACTTGTACATTATTTCAACATTCACATATCATATCATTTTATATAAAAAGTGGGGAGCTCCAAAATGCAAAGTTTAATTAGAATTTTACTCCTTAACTAAATTAAAATGTTATAAAATTTCCAATTCATTTAATATTAATTATATACACTATTTTATAGGGGAAAGTTGGAGTAAATTGCATGATTTAGTATTAAAATATTGTATAGAAACTAGCTAGAAGAAGCATTAACTTTTCAGTGAAAAAAGGTTTATTGAACTGTCATCGATACACTATTAAATATTTTAATTTGATATAATTATGTATCAAGTTAAATCATCATCATCCTCAACTCTCTCCTATTTTCATCTCTTCCATATACTACAATGTCATCCGATAGTAGGCTTATGTTTCATATTGGTGCTTGTGTGTGTGTCTATATATATCATATTATCATCATATATTATACGATGAGTGGGAAAAATGTTAGGCAAAAGTTAGATTACTATTTTTCCCTTACATTAAATCATAATCTAATTAATTTTAATATTAGTAAATAAATTTCTAAATCATTATATACTCTTAATTACTCTTATTTAAAAGTTGAAAAGTTTAAAATAATAATTACATTTAATATATATATATATATACATATATATATATTCTATTTAATTAATTTATCATACTCATCAAAAGTTGGAAATAAAAATATGTGTTTCTTTAAATTTTAAAATTAAATTAATAGACTTCTAAACAATATACATTGAATCTGATGGTAGAAAGTTGTTCCATATTCCAACATTTATTGAAAGTTTCAATTTCTTAGTTATCACCTATAATTAGTTCAATTAAAATGTTTAATTCCTCTCATCTTCCATGGAAGGAATATCATGACCTTTTCATATTTGTATATGATTCTATAAATTTGGACTGAAAAATTTATACTATTCAATCACATAGTCAAATGATCTATCAACTCAAAGTAAAAATTATATTATTACTTCTATATTCATTGCTTCTACAAGCTTTTCATCATCCTGCATTCATCATTCATATTCTACTTTTGGGCTTCAGTTACAAAACAATATTGAGTTTTGGTTTTAAGAAATATATTGCTTCTTCGTGGGAATGTTGGAGGCAAAAACATTATGGTCCTTCTTTCGATTTTGATAATACATTTATTTGAGTATCAGGAACAGGTCACAAACAATTACATAATTTATGTATAAATATTCCTAATTATTTTTTGATTTATATGATGAAACTTCTTTCAAAGTGGGTTGTATCATTATTTGTGTCTTTTTTTTTTTACTAATAATCCTTAGTTATCTTGCTCAAAAGATCCTTCTTTTTGGTGTATATATATTTGCACTTTATTTACTGGTTTTGTATTTTATGCTAATTTTTTTGGGTTGCATTTATTTTCATCTTTTAATAGATTTTTGGTGATGATCTCTTGTATAAAGTGCACAGAAAATATTAGTCCACTTCACTTTTGTATTTCATCATCTTATAATTCTTATAAATTTATGTAAAATCAATTTATCGGTCATTTTTTCCCTCATTAACATGGTAAATATATATTTATTTTTTATGTCTTTATTAATTTTGTTAGATATGTTTACATCCATTTCTTAAATTTAGAGCAAGAGTACATCACTACATCGCATACTATATGCTATATAATCTTAATTAGTTTTATGTTTTTCAACATTTTTTATTTTGCAAACAAATAAAAAAAATTAAATGAAAAGAATTAATTGACATTATTATATTTGCATAGAACTACATACACAAAAGAATAATGTAATTGATAATTATCAACGTTAGATTAGGCCTATATAAATTTGTATGACAGTAAAGAATAAATGTGAAGTGTGAAGCGCACGTTCCCAAGACTAGTATATAATTAAGGGTCTACGGTTCAAAAATATATCATTACTTTTACAATTTTAACTTTGATTTCAGTTTTGTTGATTTTTTTTTCCGTACATAATCAAGGTTGTTGCATTTTTGTAGCAATGCTAGAAGCTAAAAACATCAAACAAAAAGAGCTTGAACCATACATGAGTTTCTCCCATCCAAAAACCCCACCATGCGTATTCCCAGATAAGTATGCCAGATTTCCTGAAAACAGCTTCATTCTAGAAGCGAGCAAAAAAGTGTCAGATATTCTCAAAGAAAATACTTCACCAACAACTCTTCTAGGAAATTCTCATAGCTTGCGGTGTGTCAGACACTGTCATTAAGGATATATCACCTAGTATTGATGTATCTCCCATGATTCAACAAGTTATTCTAGTATAAAACTTGGAACTAGAAACTAACAAAGATACTTCGGAAAAAATCCCAACATACTGAATATAAAGAATATAAAGGGGGAATTTCTCTTAATATCTTCTTGATGAACCAACATTTCAATATTCTGATAGATGTTTTGATAATGACAAACATGAACAAGCTTAACAAGTTTGTTCAAGCATTGAGTTGAAAATAGTGGGAAGACATAATTCCTTATTAAAAGTAAAGACGCTTAAATAAGGAAAAGAAAGTGAAGAAGAATCCTTATAGGGAAAGGAAAACTTTTTTAAAAAAAACTTATTACTTTCTTTGTAGGATTCAACTAGGGTTTAATCGTCCCTTATAGAAGTAACTATTGACAAAGAGAAAGATATTTTTTGCAATCAAGAAATCGAGAGAAAGATATTTGTGGAATGAACTTGTGTGGCGCTAAAGTGAAAGATGAGAGAAAAAAGAAGAACTAGAGTTAGGTTTTCTTTCTAAAGCTTAGTTTGCATTGTTTCATCATAGAATCGGTTTTTAGGAATGATTGTTCTAAGTGTGAAAAAGAATTCGTGTGGTTTGTAAAAAGAAGTGGGTTTGAATTCTTGGAGAGAAGAGTGCACAACTATTGTTAGTTAGTGTAAGTAACAAGAAGTGGGTTTTGCTTCTTGGAGAGTTGTGAATAGGATTATAGTTAATTGTGGAATAGTTTGAGTGAACTTTTGAGGTGAGGTACTACATCTAGTCCCTTTGATTATTTAGTTGTAATCTAAAGTTTCTCTTTGATTATAGTGAAGTTGTGGTGTGTTTTTTCTTCCCTTGAGCAAGGAGTATTTCAAGGATAAACTTGTTATTCTATTTATTGCATTTATTCTCTGCTACGTTTAAACAAGAACCTCGTCAGGTTCTTGTTTAGGTGGTTAAGGTTTCTTGTATAGAACAAGTTTTTTCAATAAAAAAAGTTTACACCTTGAAGAGGATCAAATCTACACCACCAACTGCTCAAGAAGGAGCATCTCAAACAAGGACCCCACAATACAACGGAAAATACTATGGATGGTGGAAAAAAAAATGATGGATTATCTAGTAGGAGAAAATCCCAATCTTTGGGGAGTTATTCTATATGGTCCCACAATTCCTATGAAAAATGATACAAATGGAATTACTCACGTTCCAAAGTTGGAAAGGAATGGGATGTTGATAAACTAGTTATTAAGAACAATGTGAATGCCTAGAAGATCCTAATATGTTGAATAGGTCTAGATGAGTACAACTGAATCACTTCATGTCCAAATAAAAAAGTAATATGGGAAACTTTGCAGACAACCCACGAGGGAAAAACACAAGTCAAGAAATAAAAAATGATAACTTGAAAAGACAAAATGAGTTGTTCTGAACGATAGACAGTGAAACAATTCAAGACATGCATGCAAAGTTAACTACTATAATCAATGAAATCTACCCATTATGAGAAGTGATTACAAATGGAAAGGCAGTTAGAAAACTTTTGAGTGTTCTTCCTTAATCATGGGAAAGCAAAGTGGAAGAAATTACTGAAGCACGTCATCTTGATACTCTAACCATGGATGAATTTATAGGAAATCTCTTGACTTATGAACTCAAGAAGAATCAAGAGAACTAAATTGGAGAAAAGAGAAAAGAGAAGAACCTGGTTTCAAGGAAACAACACTGGATGACTTTGAGGAAGAGAACATTGCCCTGATGACTAAAAGGTTCTCGAGAATGCTGAAGAGAGGTCAGATGAATCAAAGGAGAAACTTTAAGATGATGATAGAGAAAGACATAAGAGATCATGTGTGTTAGAAATGGGGAAGCCCAGATCACTTCCTCAAGATCTATCCTTTATGGGTGTGGAACATAAGAAAAAGAATTTAGAGAAATCAAAAGAGACTAGAGGCGATCATTTCATTCCCACAAACAGAAGGATGACAAATTAAGAAGTAGATCTCTCTATGAAAAAGTCTTTTGCTACCATGGGTAGCTCATCAGAAGACGAATCTGAGGAAGGAGAATTTGAAAATCAATCCCTACTTGCAATAGAAGGGACAAACAAATACGACCTCCTTGCACTATTGACAATAACTGAATGTGATGAGAGAAAGAACATAGTCAATCAAAAGAGACAATCATGGCGCTAACGGCATGAACTGATTTTGAGGAAGAAGAGGAAGATGGCAACCAATCTAGGTAAGATCTGATCTTTCAAAGAGAATCTTCATCTTTACACAAAAATAAAATTTGGGTCTCTACTTTGTACTATTATGGATGCATATCAATCAACTTGCAATAGAAATGAACTGATGATGGAAGAATATGCATCCTTAAGAGAAGAAAATGAGATTCTTCAAAAATTAAACCACATTCTTCAGGAGAAAATTAACAAGATAAATTCCTCTAGTAATGAGAAAATAATTCAAAACAATGCTCACATGACTCTAAAGGATAAACTAAAAGAGCTCTCCACTGAAATACATTTTGCAACTAAAAGAAATGAAGATCTTCACAAAGAACTGCATGAGATCTGGATGGAATTAGAAAAAAAAAAGAGATGGACAAAGTCCGCTATAATGCTCTATAATATCAAAAAGGGTCAATCCTCTACTAAACATGGAACATGGATTAATAAGAAGCATAATAAAATTGATTACCCTAAAATAGCTTCTTTGTGCTCTCATTGTGGCCAATCTGGACATAATAGCCTTATGTGCAAAATGAAATTTCTACCCTTGACAAGAGCTATAGCTGTCTGGAAAAAACTTTTTGACAAGGGATCATGAACTAGTTCCCAAATGGAAGGCCTTACCTAAGTGGGCCATGAGAAATCTGATTTATCCTCTCACTAACAAACAGGGACCCAAGTGGATCTGGGTACTCAAAACTAATCTTTGACCGATTGTGCAGGAACCATTTGGAGGAAAGCTGCAGAAATGAAATCTAGAAGTGCATGCTTCTAACACATAACATGCGACAAAAATAACTACCTCTCACTGAGTGATTTCCAAGGTGGAAGTGTAGCCTTTAGAAATGGAAAGACTAGAGAAATCAAGGGAATTGGAATAGTAGGGCCTACTCACTCTCAAGCAATAAACAATGTGTACTATGTTGATGGTCTGCGACACATTCTTTTAAGTGTGTCTAAAATGTGTGACAAAGAAAACAACGTACTATTTACCTCAATCGAATGTAGACTGATAAAATCAATCATAGGAAACATGTTTATATGAGACCTAAGAGGAAATTCCTCAAGTGTTTGAGTGCATTTTCGAACAGATCTCTACTATGACACAAAAGATTAAGACATACTACTTTGTGAGTAGTGAATAAACTTGTATCGAAGGACCTAGTAGAAGGGGTGCCTACTCAAAGATTCAATGAAGATTAGGTTTGTGGAGCATGTGCACAAGGAAAGCATGTGAAGTAATATTTTAAACCAAAGGTGATGGTAAGCACAATGAAACGTCTAGAACTTCATCGCATGGATTATATGGAACAATGTGAATTCTAAGTCAATGAGGAAAAAGGTATGTGATTGTTATTGTAGATGACAATACTAGATTCACATGGACTCTATTCCTATCCAAAAAAGATGAAACATTTGACATGTTTGAAGTCTTTGTTAGAAATTGCTGCAAAAGAAATTGAAATGTGAACTATCTACCTTTGACTCAGATCATGCAATAGAATTCGAAACTATATTCTTTTGAAACTTTGTGCCAAAAATGGTCTAGATCATAACTTTTCTGCACCAAAAACACCATAAAAAAAATTGCATGATTGAGTGTAAGGACAGAACTTTGGAAGAGTTTGTGCTAACCATGTTGATCGCTAGCAATCTCTGAAAGTTCTATTGAGTAGAGGCTGTAAATACCGCCTTCTACCTAGTAAACAACTATACGAATTGATCAATAATAAAAAAAACACACTATAAACTACACAAAGATTAAAATATAAACCTGGCATAGCTCACGACTTTTGGATGTTTATGTTATGTACACAACAATGGCAAGGATGCACTAGGAAAGTTTGATGCTAAAAGCGACGAGGGAATATTTCTTGAATATTCATCACACAATAAATCTTATCAAGTCCTTAACAAAATAAAAAATCATGCTGAAGAAAGTACACATGTTATATTTTACAAAACTAATCACATGGCTAATAAAGATTTCTTGGTTGGTTTCATAGATATATGATTGGCAGAAAGGCTAGACAACATTGGAAATGGATTTGATAATGATGAAGAAGTGGTTCCTTCCGAAGAATCTATTCAAGAACCTAGACCTGAAGTACATGTGACACCACATGTTTCAAGAAACAACAATTCAAAGGAATCAGGTTCATCTTCTCTGGGAAATGCACCATATGCTGAAACAAGTAACTACAAATACAAAAGTTCTCATCAAGTTTAAAAAATTCTCACTCCTCTTGATTAAGGGATTCACACTAGATCCCAATTGAGGACCCTGTGTGCATTCTCGATTTGGTTAAGGAACATAAGATCTTGAACATACAACACTGTCCCAGAATAAGCTCTGGTACTGCTGATGCGCTTGTAGAGAAACAGTCATGCTATGATATCATTTCCTTAGCAGGTTGGGGCTTACACCCCGTGCAGTTTACAAGTTGCTCACTGTGAAGTTTTCTTGTGGTCACATGTTGTTTTTGGGTCTAGCAACTTGAGTTTTCTTCTGTTCAATATTTTTCTAATGAATATGTCTTGTTCTTTATATCTTCAATTAAAATTATGAGATAAGTGATTCCAGTACTTGAATGACTATTAATGTTCCATTATTCCTAATCCAATTCCTTCAAGACATTTAGGGCTCATTCAATAGCATTTAGTGACCAATTATTGAAAATTGAATGATATTCTTCATTATCATAGCCCCTATTATATTACCTAACAATAACTGGAGTTTTCTTCTTTTTAGAGAAGAGATTAAGAGAAATTTCCCCTTTTATATTCTTCTATATTCTAGTATGTTGGTTTTTCTTCGGGTGCACTTTGTTAGTTTCTTGATTCTAGTTTTATACTAGAAGAACTTGTTGAATCATGGTGGATACATCTATATGGAGTGAAATATTTGTAATGACGGTGTCTAGCATGCCTCAAGCTATGATAATTTCCTACAAGAGTTCATGGTGAAGTATTTTGTGTGAGAATGTCCAACATTTTTTTGGTAGCTTCTAGAATAAACATGTTATCACGATATTTGTCATACTTCCCTCAGAATACACATACTGGGTTTTTTGGATGGGAGTGACTCTTGTATGATTCTTATTCCTTCTTATTGAAGGTTTTAGCTTCTAGCATTGCAACAAAAATGCAACACCTTTCATTCCATAAAACAAAAAAAGAAAAAGAAAGCAACAAAAATGAAATTGAAGTGAAAATTGTAAATGATATAACAAATATTTGACTATAGACCCCTAATTAGAGAGATACATATACACAAGCACCAAAATGAAAAATGAACCTACTATTTGAAGAAACTTTAACTACCTAAATAATAATTGGGTTCTTGTTTAAATGTTGAAAATAATAAACACACTAAATAGAACAACAAGTTCATCGTGGAAACCCTCCTTGCTCAATGGAAGAAAAACCATGCAACAAGTTCACTCTAATCAAAGAGAAACTTTAGGTTACAACTCAATAATCAAAGGGATGAATTCTAGTACCTCATCTCAGCAGTTCAGTCAAATTGTTCCACGATTGTAGTATATACTCCACTCTCCAAGAAGCCAAACCCACTTCTTGTTACTCAAACTAAATAACTATAGTTGTGCACTCTTCTCTCCAAGAAGCCAAACGACTTGTTATTACAAACCTCACAAATTCTTTGTTACACTTAGAACAATTATTACTAAATAGTGATTGTAAGATGAAACAGTGCAAACTAAAAATTAGAAAGAAAACCTAACTCTAGTTCTTCTTTCTTCTTCCCTTTCACTTTAGCGCCGGATGAGTTCTTGCCACAAACTTCTCTCTACTTTTTGATTGCAAAACTGTGTTTCTCTTGTTAATCGATTGTTTTATAAGGGAGATCAGAATTAAACCCTAGTTTAATCCAAGAAGGAAAGTAGTTATTTTTTCATTAAAAAACTTTCCTTTCCCTATAAAGAATCTACTCTATAAACTTGTTGGATTTTATTAACCAAAGAGATTTAGCTTTGCGGTATAGTTAACTCAACACCAATCAAGAATCCCCAAGGAATTCCAAGAATTCTTGGTATGCATTAGTTCTAACCCGAGATTCCACAATTGGGAACATCCAGTTCATTATGAAACCAACAATAGTTTGAAATTTTTACTAAGATTGCATCGATAACATGTCTTCAACCATCTTTGATTATAGACTTCGAAGATCCCAGTGCCACTCTATTATAGCTGAAATCAATTTGTCTGACACCAAAGGGCAACCATACAATGAGATGATCCGTAAATTGAGTGGTTTAGCATTGCCTGAAGCTATAATCCCATAATCAGTGATTCCACACTTGGAAACATGAGTTCACTAATCAAGCATATAGATTTTGAAATTTCTACTAAGGTTGCATCAGTAACATGTCACGAACCATTTACCATCAAAGAGTTTAGAGATCCTCAGTGCAACAAAACTATTGCTGAAACTAATTTGTCTATCATATTAACACACTTGCTTATATTGACTTTAACAAAATTATTAGACATACATCATTGAACAAGACAGAACATCCCCTCGTAAATTATATCAAGAAGCGAACGCAACTCTATATAAGTTCGTTTGTGACACAATCTACGCACTACATCAATGCTAGCATTGCCTACTCAAGGACAATTGCAAATAGTCGAAGATACTGGTGAGTTGCAACAAGGAAAAACCAAAGGGAGTTCATGGTTTACATCTTTCATACCAAAGCAGTTAACTAAGGAACTATTCTTCAGTTTCATTCCATGGTTTAAAAGTATACTGAAAAACCTAGCCTGGATAATTTGGTTGCATTCCTTTAACCGAATGCTCTAAACTGAGACTGAAACTTTGACATAACAAATCATCTCAAAGGACATTACTTTTCGGACGCAAAACAACTTCAACTTTGGACAACACTCACAGATAACTTGAAGACCCAAATAGTTGACTCAATTGCAAGCATTTATTAAAATGACCATAAGCTTCTACAGATGCTAACTAATTCCCTAGAGCCATAAACCCTAATCTTTTACTTATTCAAAATGACTAAGAGCTAGATTTTTCGGTACAGTTCCATAATGTGAAATAATATCTAGAGAGATGTCACTGATGTTTAATCTCTTGAGCTTCACCTTTGTTAAAACATGACCAGTTGAATTAAAGAGCTTCAGATTTGGGCAATATTGACCCACATCTTTTAGAGACTCATTCCCAATGTATGAATAATCATTTATTGACAAAGAGGTCAAATTAGGACTATTTCTCACAATGTCCAACAAAGAATTATCATTAATGCTTGGGCATTAGAAAAGATTAAGATTCTCTGACAAATGACAGTCATGAGCAATCTCATATAAGCCTTCATCACAAACAAAAGAAACATTCAACGAGGAAAGTTCCCTGAGAGTAGGGAAACCTCGACCGATAGACTTGAGACCAACATTAGTCACACCACAAAAAAGTTTGTTTCCCCAAATAGATAGCTTTGGTAAATGTAACACCTCAAAAATCAGACCTAGAAAAAGAATTCAAAAACTTACATGAACTAGTGAACCACGGCAGGGTTCACGGACCGTGATAGGGTCCACAATCCATTGACCTACCCGTTGTCCTGACTTAAACTTTACTAGACCCAGACATCAGATCACGGGACCCTTCACAGGCCGTGGTCTTGATGACGAGCTGTGGTGGCCCTTGTGAAGTCTAATCAGTAGATCCCCCCAAGCCTAGCCCTCAGACCCCCAAGCCTAAGTGAGGACCACGAGGACCTTCATGGGCCATGGTAGGGTCCGTGAAGGCCAGCCAGTAGGCCTCCAGACCTGAGCCTCTAGACCTCTGCCCAAGTAAAGACCACGGGGACCTTCACGGTCCGTGGTCCTCGATATAGACCGTGGTAGGGGCTCATGGACCAGACCTCAGAACCCCTAGCTCCTGGCCAAGGACCACGACCGGTCCCACGGTCCGTGGTCCCTTTCACGGTTCTTGAAAGTGGCCGTGGTCAGCACCGTTAGATTTTTAAGTAGGGTTAATTTGGTCTTTTCCTTTTTTTGTTGGACACCTAAACTACATCGTTTAAACCCTAAACCACGTGGTTTTGGTTAGTTTTAGCCTAGAAACATAACTAGAACTTACTGAAGTCAAATCCTTCTTCAAAACATAGAAAAATTAGAGCATAAGAGGAGAAAGAGGTCGAGTAACCCTAGTTCATGAACACAACAAGGTTCCATCAATTTCATCCCTGAAATTGAAAGATTTCTCTATGGAATTCATCACCAAGTATGTGGGATTTCACCGGTGAGTTCCTTTAGAATCTTGATTTCCTTAATATTATCTAAGCCTAGGGTTTCTTGAATGTTAGAATTGTTGGGTTTTTAGCTGTTAGAATGATTCAAATCATATTAGCATGTTGTTGCATTGTTTTTACCTAGATTAATGCATAAATTCATAACCCTAGCTATGTAGTTGTTCTAGTTCATGAATTACACATACTAGGTCAGTTAATTTAGTTACATATGAACCTGGCTCAATTTTCGAATGCATTATTATTAGTACATAAATGTTGCGTTCTCAGTTTGTATGTCAGTTTTGAGCTATCCAGTATTACGAAATTTAAGTCATAAAGTGTTAGTTACCTAATCATATTGCAAGCTTAATACCGAGTGGACTAGGGTCATACACCCTCAAGTCCCAGAACTACGTATCCCATAGATTGTAACTCCTCTATGTGGGCATCATTTTAGTGATTACGCCAGCATGCCTCTATACCTTTGGTAGGGTATATTGGGTCCTCTCGATGGGGAGTATACATCGGACTCCACATTTAGCTCATATGGTTTTATGTTGGTCATTAGTAGCTCCCTTACAGTTCAGTCAGATTTTATTACATTGACTATGTTTTCAGTATAGTTTAGAAATCAGTCTCAACATGTGATAAACTTTGTCATTGCATTCAGTATTTCATGTTCAATATTCTCAGTTTATATCATACTTATCTCATGTCATTGCTTAGATATATACTTTGATTCAGTTATGTTGGATTAGTATTACTCTATCCTATATGCTTAGTACCTTTCAAGTACTAACGCATACTCTACGCTACATCTTCTCGTAGTGTAGGTTAAGGTCCTCAGTAGACATATCATGCATAGATCAGTTCCTGATCATTAGTTCAGAGTATTAGTGGTGAGTCCTCATTCTTCGAGGAATATTGACATGACTATCTTTATCATTTTTAGTTTTAGTTTCAATGTTGCTAGATCTAGCTGGGGCATATCCCAGTATTTCTAGTTAGTAGAGGCTTTATTTCAGACATAGTTAGTTTCAGCTTTAGTCTTAGAGTTTGACTTTTCTTTTGTATTCAAACTCCCAGCTTCTTATATTCAGATTTAGTATATGGGTATTCCCCATCATTTCAGATTTCTTATATGAGTTAGCTTCCGCATAATATTTATCACTTTAGTTTATCTTTAGTATGCTTATGATTATGCCAGCAGGGTTAGCTTGGGGTCACTCGTGATCTTAGGTCCCGTGTTGCGTCCAAGGGTAGCCTCGTGGCGTGACGGTAAGCCTTCATGATTTTTAATTCCAACAGCAATACTAGCTGTGATTTCACACAAATAAAGGACCTATTAGTTGATATTGACAACAAAGCTAACTAAATTTACATGATTGTGTTGAAGATGTTTCTATGAATAAAAAAATCTAAAGTCATGCTGATTGGCTAGCCTATTTGGTCGATGGAATAGAATATCTAGGCCCTTAACATGTTATTCTTGTTAAATCTATATAATTTTTAGCCCAAGAAGAACATATTTGTTGAGGGAAAATATATATTGAAATGATAGGTTAGATAGGATGGTGATAAGAGAACATGATCTTTGTTTGATGTTTTTAATCTTCTAGTTTTTAGAAAGTAGCGCTTTCTTCCATGCTTCATATCCAAGTCCAAGACAATCATCTTTGCTTTTATCACATTAGAAAAATGGGAGGAGGATTTATGTCATTCCTACTTCTGAAATTTTGAGCAAAAGGAGTCATCCTTCTATTGAAATCCTTCTTTATGAATTCCTCTTTGAGGTATTCAAATATTTTCCCAGTGGCCAAGAGAGAAGTACTTGTGCTTGTATTTCCAAGCGTTAATCTAGGATTTTAAGCAACATTCGCAAGGATGAAATTACGGAATCTAACGGATACCTTGCCAGGACCCTTATTGGTAGGAAATCACAGATGTCAGACTTCTGGCTATTGGCGTTGGAATTGACAACCGTGGAGGTTTAGAAAAACTATCTATTTCAGAGAAACAACCTTTGTTGTGGTGTGACCGATGTTGGTCTCAAGGCTATCGCTCGAGGTTGCCCTACTCTCAGAGAAATTTCCTCATGGAATGTGTCTTCTATTGGTGATGAAGGCTTATCTAAGATTGCTCATGACTGCCATTTGTTAGGGAAACTTGTTCTTTTCCAATACTAAAAAATAATTGAAAAGTCTTCGTGGCACCTTAAGTTTGTGTCAGCTCTATATCATGTTTGATACACTTGACCAAGACCATGTATCCTTGGATTATTTGTTAACTATTGTCCATGTTACAAGGTACATTTGATTGTTTCCATCCTTGGAAATGCATGTCAATAGTTCACCTTTACATGCACCCTTTAGAAATGCACTATCAAAACAAATTATCCCTTTTTTGTGCTCCAAGACAAATATAAATTCCCATAAATACCTCTATTCATGGAATTGTATTCTTGGATGTCCTAACAACCACAATAGTTCCTGGTTGTGTAGACCGTAAATCCTCAGCATAATCATACAATCTAGAAAATTCCTATACAAATCACCCATATGATCATTCATAACTTTTATTTTTTCTCCTCTACAACTTTTTTTTACTAATATACAGTCCATAATCCTTTTCTTCACACCCCTTGAATTTGATGGAGTGTGATGCTAGGCTCACTCGTGATTCTCTCTTTGTAAGTCTTATTAATCCACTGTGGAGTACATTACTTGTTTCTTGTTCTTTTTCAACACTTATGGATTGGAAAATATGTCTTTACAATAAAATTTACAGTATTACCATCAATACGTCCAAGAATATGCCAAGGACAACCCTTCTTACACTTGCCCTGATCCTCTCTTTTTCATTAGGTTTTTGTTTTAGGTTCACACCCTACTGAATACAGTAAGCTTGTAGTGCTTCTCTAAACTCAACATTATTCACAAAAATCATATACAACTGAAATAAAAAAAATTGGAAGTTGAGTCAAAATAGACCTTGGTACTTGCATTCCTAGCTGGTGGATCTAGAACCTCATCAGACTCAACATGATCCCTTCATCTTCACTAATGTCACATCCAAGATCTAAGCTATCAAAATACAGGTCATTCCCATCTAATTTTCCTTTATATCTTCCTCTGTTATTCTTGTTAATATCTTCAAACCAATATCTATACCTACAGAACCAGATGGTGTCTCCTCTACATTTATTCTAGCAACTATATTTACCAACTTGTTCTTGAATGCTTGGTTGTCTAGCTTTATCAAACTCATCATCCAAGTCACTTAACTCATCAATGTTCTCATTAACAACATAAAGTGAATACAAATTAAACTGTTCAATATCTAAATTTACATCGAATTCATCATGTATTTGAAGGTGGTAGGAAGAAAAGTTATTACATTCACCTTCATCGTCATCTAAGTCCTCTAAAGAAACCTCAAGAGAACCAGTCTCCTTATTCTTTCTTTTCTGTACCCTAGGTTGCTGATCTACTTCTGTATTTGTATAAATATTTTCATTAGATCGTTGTGGGGAAGATACATCAGCCCTAGTATTTATAACAATATATGGGGGGCCTTACCTTTTAGGGAGTCAACAATTGGGATAGTTGCACCTCGTTATCATCCTCAACACTTAAAGGAGTACTAATTTGATGTACCACATATTTATCAACAAATTCCCAACCATTAGAGTTGTTAATAAATCTTGACACATCAATATCATTATTTAACATGTAATAACCACCTCTTTTGTTAACGTATCACCCAAAGGTTTCAAATTTATGAACTCTCAATTCTCTAGCTAATTTATTGAAAAAAACAAGAAATGTAGTTCATCCACATGATTTGCTATTTTTTCAAGAAAAAAAATTACATTGGCATAGCTAAGTTCTGGGTCTTTTAAGAAACAAACTCTATAATGCATTTGAAGCGTTACAATTGTCAAAGCCATAATGTTACAATGTCCGAAAAGTATCAAGAATACATTAAACAAAAAATCCTAATTTTTAAGTAATTCTTTACGGGTTACAACAAATTAAAAAGTTGTACAATAATCCAATTGGACCACTAACAAGAACAAATTCCAATGCAATTGACAAAAAAATTATTTCAGATGAATTTTATGATAAAAACTCTAGAATCACAACATATTCACAACAGATGTCATTGATGCATAACAACTTTACAAATTGCTATTATGCGTATATAAGGCATGTAACAAATCAAACTTCTTCCAAAAATCATACCATAAGCTCTACAAAAGTTCTAAGCCCTAAAATCCTAAAATACTACAAAATCCAAAATCAAACACCAAAAACAACTGCAAAAAAAAAATATAATATCAAGTTGACAAAATTAAAACTATAGAGTAAAATGTGAACTCAAACACCTTAGAAAAGATAAAAAATAAATTGTGGTAATCAGTAATGGAATCGGGCCAAGAGAGAGTATGAGGATCTATAATCAGCAATGGAATTGGGCCAAGAGAGAGTATGAGGGTCTGGTTGAAATGAAAAAGAAAGAAATGGAGGTATGAAATTAAAAGGAAATTAGTTTTAACATGTCATTTCCTATGTAACATTTTAAAATGACGTGGAAAGCTTTGTGGATGCGTTTGTAATTCACACACCACTAGGTAGTTCAAAAAAGGGTTTAAAATGCTATGTTTCAGTGGGTTTGAGGGTTTAATTGGCAAAGTTGTGAGTAGAAGGGTTTAGGTGATAAATGAAGTTAAGTATAGGGCCTCCCTGACCATTCTGCCTTGTCATGACTCAAAGTATACCTAGGCATAACATGATGTATAGAACCCTGAGAGGCCCCACTCAAGCCACTTATCATGCATAAACAACATAATAGAAAATCAATAGATTTTAAAAGACAATCCATATCATAAAGAGTTTTGTAAAACAAAGTGAAAGTCTATCTAGTCTTAAAGTCATATATTACATCAACAGTGATCGGGACGTAACCCTGGCATAACATACAACATTTTAAATGTAAAGACAAAATAGCAATAATAGGTTTGGTCCTCGAAACATAAGGACTCACCAATCATCAATAGCTACTAAGTGATCCCTAACTACGGAGATAAGAAGCTGGAGTGTCAAACCCTACATTTGGGAACAATGTAGGCAAGAGTATTCGTTAGTACAAGAATGTACCACATATGATAGCAATGCATAGAGATATAAAATCATGCAAAAAAACCATTTCATGTCATGCAAAGACCAAGTTAAAACAATAAGAAAAAATTTAGAAAATATCATAGTAATCATGGTCAATCACAAGTAAAACTTATCTTTGAACACTTGTGAGATACTTCTTGAAGTAGCCTTGATGAGTCCTGGATTTGGACTCATTTAGGGCTTTGTTTATCTAGATTTAGTGTCCTTAAATACTTAATTTGTGCCAATAACTAATGTAAAATCCTTGATTTTCAAGTGAATGAATTGTGGAACAAAGCAAGGACACTAACACGCAAGAAGGATCAAAACAGGCTGAAGAAATAAAGATGGGATAACCTGAGGATCGCCAAGGTCACTCCGCGTGTCGCCGAGTGGCTCATCAGACCACTTAAAGTTCCAGTTTGCCAAGCTCTGAAGGAAAGAACCAAGTCGGTGAAGGAAGGGAGCAATCGGCGAATCACCGAGTGATTCTGCAAAGCTAAGATAGATCACCCAAAGTTACACACCTTGAGGATGCTGAATGCCAAGGTTAAAGGGCGATGGAATAGACCAAAGGGCATCTCGCCGAGTGGTTCGGAAAGCCCAATTTACCTTGTCGAAGTGGCTTTCGTAGCTTATTTTTGAAAACTATAAATACGTTTTTGAACATTTTGTTTAGTATCAAATAATCTTTAGAACAATTTTATTATTAAGTTTTGAGCATCTGGAGATAGTTTTCTCTAGTTATATTTTTCTTAGCTTTGAAGGATTGAAGAAGTTCACTTTTGAGAATTTGGAAGTGGATCTTTGAGAATCTTCAAATTGGAGCATTGTAAAGACGAAATCTCTCTTACCGAGTTGATGGATAATCAATTTTGTGATGGTTTTTACCTTTTTATAATGTCTAGCTAAAACCCCAATTCTTGGGTTGTGATTATGTGATTATGGACTGATTTAGCTTATGGGTGTTGCTAATTGTTAGTTTAAATTCTATTTAAAAGTGAGTTCAATCATTAATTGTGGTTTAACCTAAGAATTGTAGTTGCAAATGCAGTTCTATATTTGTGTTCTTGCCTTGCTCAAGAGAGGGGTTTTAGAACTAAGGTTTTTTATTGATAGTTTTTGGGTATTAGGTTGATCTGGGTTCATCTTGAGAGAGTGAATCCTAAACCCTTTCCCACACATTTTGCTCGAAAGAGTAAATGGATTAAGGTGTGGGTTTCTCTTAATTTCCATGCTTGTTAATGTTCAAGAGAAATCACTTGATTCGGGGTAAATTGTCCAAGAGAAAATTACCTCCCTTATAGCCTAGCCTACTCATTAATATCTAGCTATTTACTAATAGTTGCAATTACCCATATGTCTATAATTTCCTATAATCGATCACATCTCAAGAATTTGTCACATTATTAATAATTAGTATTTTTTGTGACTGTTTGTAGTTAATAATCAAAACCTAAACCCCCATTTGACATTTGTGTCACCCCTGGATTTGAATAATGTCTTTATTCGATATTTTTTATTCATATGACTGATTTGATAGAATTTATACTTTACAATTGAATTTGAAATACGTATCGCTCCCTGTGGGATTCGATCCCAACTCATTTAGTTGTTTTTATACTAATTTACGACTGTTCAACACTTAAAATTGGATGAGGTATGCTTGAAACGTTAAATAAAAATGGCGCCGCTGCTGGGGAAGAGTGTTGTTTGAAATTCTTTTGGTGATGTTGAATTGTGTTCTTTTTAGTCATAGTTGAATCTACTTGTTTTTAGTTTTGGTTTTTTGTGTTGCTGTTAAAACAGTGGAATGAGTGTCAACAGAAGCAATTGTAGACAAGTGGGCCACCACGATGACATCGAAAATATCAATGATGTCAATGAACTGAATGTCAATGACCCAAATCTAGTAGGTGGAGTAGGTGTCATTCGCTTGCTTCCAACTGAAGAAAACTCTGTGTTTCACATTAGAAGCATCAAGTTGCAGCTCTTACAATTAAAAGGGTTGTTTGGTGGACTGGCTCATAAGGATCCTCATGAGCATATAAAGAACTTTGTTGATGTTTGCGGACCGTTTTCCTTTAAGAACATATCTCAAGAATCGGTCCAGCTGAGGTTGTTCCCATTTTCTCTAATGGGAAAAACATGTAAGTGGTCGGCTGAGTTGCCAAGAGATTCTATCACTTCGTGGGACGAGCTTATTACTGCATTTCTAGTGCGATTCTTCCCTCCTTCAAAAATGATGACTCTTCGAGACAACATCCAAAGCTTCAAGCGTTTGGAGGGTGAGCTAATCCATGAGACTTGGCTAAGATTTAACAAGTTGGTGCTGCAATGGCCAACTCATGGATTGCCCAATAATGTCTTGCTGCAATACTTTTACTGAAGCCTCGATTTGGTGAACAAGGGAGTGGATGATCAACTTTCTCTAGGAGGTTTAATGCAACATTGTTATGTGATAGCAACCTAACTCCTTGATGGCATGACCAAGATTAACTGGGCATGGTACACCCGTGAAGATTAGGTCTCTCCTCTTACTTACAGGTTGACAAAAGAGCAGATTGAAAAAGATCAAGAGAGAGACAAAACATGGTAAAGATGATGACTCGGCTGAACATCATGGGTGCTAGTACGAGGAGTGTTAATGCTATCGGTGCTAGTGGTGTAAACCCCAAAGAGGCCAAATTTGAAGTGTTGTACAATGAGGAAGTGAACTTCCTAGCCTACCAAGAAGGAGCTTATCATGCAAACTACCCAAGGCCGGGGGGTAACCAAGGTTGGAATAGAGACAATGCTGGAGAGATCATGATAGAGAGTGGTGTGATCGTAACGCCAAGGGGAGAATGATAGGTATGTTCCTCACCACGAGTGTCAAAAGCCCATAGATTCAGAGGGTGGCCAGACTGAGGATATGCTCTCACGTATTCTCAACAAGGTTGAAGGGTCTGAAAAAGTTTTGAAGGAAATGAAGGAAGACGTATCGACTCTCAACCAGACGGTGACTTCTTATTATGTGTCTATCAAGTAGTTGGAGACCCAAATGGGTCAAAATTCTTCACATTTAAACCCAAGACAACAAGTGGGTTTGCCTAGTGATACTATGGCAAACCCTAAGAATGAAGCTTCAGTGGGTACTTGCATCGTGCCACGACATTAACTAAGGCGCTTCTTGGGAGGCAACCTAAGTTTTTATGGCTTTATGTTTTAATTTTGAATAATGGGTGTTAATTGTGTAGGTGGAAAAGTGGAATATATTTGAAAATACAGGTTGGTGAGCCAAGAGTCCAGTCGGTGACTCGCTGAAGAGGTCAGCGAGCCCAACATGGACCGCTGTTGGACTCAAGAAAATATCAAGTTAGAATCTGTAAAACTCAGCGGGCCCATGGACGAGTCAGTGACTCACCAAATAGGTCGGAAAGCTTGACTTTATCTGCTACTTGGACCCCCAAATTAACTGAAGGTCCTGTAAAACTCGGTGAGGTAAGTTATCACTCGCGAATCACCGAGTGGTTCTGCGAGGACAACTAATATCATCGAAGGGCAGCAAACTGAAGAGTTTAAAAAGGCCAAAGGTTCAAAATTTCAAACTCTTTCATATTCCCTCATTTTTGCCTCATACAATCACACCCACATTTCATATTTTCCCATTTTTTTGTCTTTGTACATGTTTTTACTTTTCATCTTGTGCTTGGAGTTGGATTTCTTTGCTGCCTAGCGTTGCAAACTCTGATTTCGGCATAAAGGTTGGTTTTCCAAACCCCCGAACTCTTAAATAGCGGTTAAATTCAAATACAATTGTTTAACTCTTATTGATGTGTGTTGGTCCTACTCTGAAATCATAATTGTGTGTTAGTTGCCTATTTTAGTCTCGTAATTGTGCCAAATTGCCTAAATTAATGATTTCCCAAGTTTTGTATTTTAAAATTGATCATAAATTTGTGGGTTGTGTTAAATTATTGTTGGGTCTAGTCGAGTGAAGTCTAAGTAACCCCAATTGTGCTAAATGATGTACTTTTCTCAATGATGGAGCATTTGACATCATTTATAAGGGCAAAAGTCATCCAATGGCCAATTTTTTCCAATCCGGGGAAATTATGAGTACCCCGGTGGTATGGGTCGTATGGGTCTTAGTTTAATTGCATGAGTGTGTTGTTTGATTTTGTTTTCGGGGATTGCAGGTTTGATTTTGGGAAGAGGGATAAAAAATTGGCACGTTGGGCAGTTTGGCGAGTTGGGTCGAGCTCGCCGAACCACTCGACGTTCGCCAATGTCCCCCTAGATCGCCCATAAGTGTGTGTTTTTATGAGATTTAATTCTGTAACTTTTGGTGAGAATCCTGAGCTTGCTGAGTTCACTCAGTGACTCGATGAAAGTATCCCTTGATGTCGGCGATTCACCGAAAGGCCCTGCATACCGCCGACCTGCCATTTTTTTGGGATTTTTTCAGGACAATCCTTTTGGCGAGCCCGATCTGGCTCGACTAAGTGACTCAGTGACTCTCGGATCGATTTGACGAGTCTTTTTGCAGCCTGTATTCTATTGTTTTCTTGAACTGTATCTAACTATTTTCGATGTGTTTTGCAGATATGGCTAGGACCAACTTGGACGATAGTGGTATGCCGTCCCACAAAAGAGTAAGGGGCATTGTTATTAATCAGGGGGCAGTTGCTCCTTCTAAAAAAAGGAAGAAGGCACCTCCTAAGGAAGGCAACGGGAAGGGAAAAACGCCTACATTTGAGATACCGAAGTACACCTCCAGTAGTGAGAGGGAGTCTATTGATTTTTTGAGCCTAATGATGACCAACTACTATAGTCTCGACGAGCAGATATTCGTGCACGGTCTCGTCACAATTCATCTAGTATCCCGGAGTCTACCCCTTCTGTCACTGACTCCATGCCAGCTCTAGCATAGATGGTGGTTCCAGCACCACCAGTTCAGGGTCCTTCTCCCCTGCTACTCAATAGGCTAAAGGCCGAAGAAATTAAGGACAATTCTTAAGGAGAAGCGACTGTCTACATATGGAGTGGTAGACAGGTACCCTCTGGTATGGGACAGACTCCGGTTCCACAGACTTGACATCTGTATAGTCCCCGAGGCCCATATATCCCCAGTTGGGTTTATGAGTTCTACATTGCATACGGTGACCTAGTACTCCAGGGGAAGAAGAAGCTACTGCCTTCAGACCGGTGAAGTCCGTCATGGTCCGGGGAAAGAAGTAGGGTGAAACAACGATCATATCAATGTTGTACTTGACAGAGCTACTAGTTTGAGCATGAGTACAACAGTTTAGCTACAGCTCAGTCCCTCGATGACCTAAAGGGCTGGCTTGCTCCCCTGATTTCGAGCACCACCCCGAGGTGGATTGAGTTAGGAGCTCCCATTGATAAGAAGGACTTGAACATTATCGCTCGATATTAGTTCGGGTTCATCAATAGTTCCATCATGCCCTCGCAGAATGAGTCCATCCTCCGCCACCCAAAGGCGGCCTGGCTTGGATCGATCATTGCCAAGAAGTAGCTCAACTTGGGGCTCATTATTGAGCAGGAGATGGCCTTGAGGTCCAAACAGCGACAGATATCTCTTCCCTTCCCAGTCCTTATTACAAAATTATGTCGGCGTGTTGGAGTTCCTCGTGATGAGAAGAGGGACATAGAGATCACTCCTACATCTTCCACCGATACGCAGAGCATAGAGGCCAAGTACACTTGAGATGAGGCAGATAGGAGGAGAGCAACTCTAGTGGATGCATCCCGGGAGGTTGATGTTGAGTCTATACCTGTAGAGGTATCTTTGCCTACTCTGGCCTCCGGGCCTTCAGGTACACCCACTCCCACTTCTTCCGACCCTCCTAGTTCTTCTGCTGCTTCCCAGCCCACCAGGATTACTCAGGCCATGATCCTTAAGATGGGGCACCTAGCCCATTCTGCTAATATGTGGGCTACCTAGCTAGAGGCCGAAGTGCCTTGGATGATTGAGCGAGCCATCTTAGCTGCATTGACACACCTCCGAACGTCGATTGATGATCTCACAGCGAGAGTACAAATCTGTGAGAGAGGATAGGGGCTTACTTTAGAGGTGCAGACTTTGAAAATCGAGGTTTCAAATTTGAGAAATGATGTGGACTATCTTAAGTCCACATACTTCACTTCCCTCTTTGAGTAGGCTGAGGATCAGGATACCCGGCCAATTCTGAGATGCCTTCCGCCACCATCGGAGATATGCCTATGGATGATGTGGCAGTTGATTAGTTAGAGACGGAGACGGATAAGGAGCAACTTGATGCTCAGGAGGCGACCATCTATGGTGACCTGCCAGATTTAGAGGAGACGGTTGTACAGTCAGTTATTCAGACATCACTGATAAAGACGTCCATGGTAGGCTTTAATGGAGCCAGTGTTATTGTTACCCTGGGCACTGATGCCTAAGATCGGAGTGTGACCCTGGGCATTGATGCCCTGATAGATGGAGCGACTGTGTAGACAGGATCTTTCATTACCTCCCTCTCTGTCTTTTTTTATTATTATTATTGACTTTTGATTACTTTTGTTGCATTTAAGGACAATTATTTTTTATTTGTGGTGGTGTGAAGTATTTCTATACCTACCTCTTGTTTATATTGGGTATTGTGTTTTAAACTGTGTTTTAATCTTATCTTGTGGATTTTTGAGCTTATAACTCCTTGTTATGAAATGAAAATGGTTTTTGACCCTTCTGAAATTTTTTCCACCTCTTGGTTTGTGTGAATGTGACTGTTCTTGTGAAATCTTAGTATCGGTTATGATCAATACAGATGATTTGAATAGTGCTCTTAATCGAACAAAAATGGCGCAGCTACGATGAGGCCAAATGAAGTTGCATAGACAATATGTGGACTTTTTGCATCTCGTTGTGACTAGCCGGTTATTGAATGAAGTTTCTTATGATGAACATTGCACACTAGCTCAAATGAGTCTCGTTTGATGTTGGTGCCAATGCTTTGTGTGATGAGCTTAACGTGAACCTTGTGCGATGACACCTAGAATTTTCCCCATTGGTCCAATTGAGTAAGTGATGCAAGCTCTTGAAATGATCTTAAGCAATGATTTTGAAGAGTGAAACAATTTGACAATATACCTCTTTTTGTGGCCAAACTTGTGAGATATGTGTACCTTGTTTTAATCCCTTTGAGCCTTATCCTTTTCTTCGGAGAAACTTGATCAATTGTGACCCCTCTTTATCCATTAACCCATAATCTTCATAAAGTGTGGTTTGTTTGAATAGCCAAGAAGTCTGAAAAATTCCCCTTTGAGCCAATAGTAAAAAAGTTGGAACCCCTCCATATAAAAAAAAAATAAAGAAATAAAAGAAGAAAGCAAAAGAAAAAGAATGAAAAAGTTATGGAATAATGTTGTGAAAGTTGCAAGAAAAATGGGCTATCCAGTATTCCATTGAAAGTTGAATAATGGGTGAATTTTGAGCAAGAGTAAAAATGCTGAAGAAAAGTGCTGTTTATACCACATTTCATGAGGATAGCAACCACTGAGCATAAATGACCATACCTTCAAACTCAGCCCCGTTACAAGCCTAGAAAAGACCTTTTTGATCTTGAGTGAGCTGAAACAAATGTTAACTTGAAAATAAGGGAAAACCTATGGGTGAAGTCATGCATGTGTTCATCTATGTGAGTGTGAGATTTGTATGTGATTTCGAAACTATGAACTATTGAAGAATTGTGTGTGCATATAGAATCATCTTTGTTATGAGGGCATTTGAGTACCTTTGTTGAGCGTGAACTTGCATTTGAAGCAAGTATTGTGAACTTGACTATATTTGATAATGGTGAGTCACAACTTGAATCTTTGAGTGCACAATTCATCCTTGCATGATTAAGTTAAGTCTTGTTGTTTGCATTCATGATTGAGTCTTTTGTAGCACTATTTGAGACATCCTTTTCGAACTGCTGAACTTGAGTTTTACTTGAGGACAAGCAAAAGTTTAAGTTGGGGGGTGTTGATGAGACCTGGATGTGGACTCATTTAGGGCATTGTTTATCTAGATTTAGTGTCCTCAAATGATTAATTTGTGCCAATAACTAATGTAAAATCCTTGATTTTCAGGTGTATGGATTAAGGAACAAAGCAAGAAGACTAATATGCAAGAGGGATCAAAATAGACTGAAGAAATGAAGATGGGCGAACATGAGGATCGCCAAGATCACTCGGCGTGTGGTCGAGTGGATCATCAGACCACCTGAAGTTCCAGTTTGCCAAGCTCTGAAGGAAAGAACCAAGTCGGTGAAGGAAGGGAGTAGTCGTCGAATCACCGAGTGTTTTCGTGAAGGTAAGATAGATCACCCAAAGTTACAAACCATGAGGATGTTGAATGCCAAGACGAAAGGGCGATAGAAGAGACCTAAGGGCGGCTCGCCAAGTGGTTCGGCGAGCCCGACTTACTCCACCGAAGGGGCTTTCGTAGCTTATTTTTGAAAACTATAAATACATTTTTTAACATTTATTTTAGTATTAAATAATCTTTAGAACAATATAATTATTAAGTTTTGAGCATCTGGAGACAGTTTTCTCTAGTGTTTTTTCTTAGCTTTGAAGGATTGAAGAAGTTCACTTTAGAGAATTTTGAAGTTGGTCTTTGAGAATCTTCAAATTTGAGCATTGTAAGGATGAAATTACTCTTATCCAGTTGATGGATAATCAATTTGGTGACGGTTTTTATCTTTTTATAATGTCTAGCTAAAACTGCAATTCTTGGGGTGTGATTATGTGCTTATGGGCTGATTTTGCTTATGGGTGTTGCTAATTGTTAGTTTAAATGGTATTTAAAAGTGAGTTCAATCATTAATTGTGGTTTAACTTAAGAATTGTAGTTCCAAATGTAGTTCTATGTTTGTGTTCTTGGCTTGCTTGAGAGAGAGGTTTTAGAACTAAGGTTTTTGATTGATAGTTTGTGGGTATTGGGTTGATTTGGGTTCGGATCAAAAGAGTGAATCCTAAACCCTTTCCCACACATTTAGCTCAAAAGAGTAAATGGATTAAGGTGTGGGTTTCTCTTAATTTGCATGCTTGTTGATGTTCGAGAGAAATCACTTGATTCGGGGTAAATTGTTCGAGAGAAAATTACCTCCCTTATAGCCTAGCCTACTCACTAATATCTAGCTATTTACTAATAGTTGCAATTATCCATCTGTCTATATTTGCCTATAATTGATCACATCCCAAGAATCTGTCTCATTATTGTTAATTAGATACATAGGAAAAGGCCCATATACCATTGAAAAAATTACTGACGGGACCATTTCACAAAAGCCTTTCACTGGCCATTCATCAATTCATAGCCCGTGAAGGCTATCGTAAACAAGATGCCTAGATTTTTTTTCTAAGTCAATCTCTACAAATGGGTCTACAGACCATGAACCCTTCTACTGGCTGTTAACCTGTTCGTGAATCATTGCCTTAGATTAATTTTCACAAGGCTTGGGTTCAAGTATGGGTTTACTAACTGTGGACTGTTCCATTGTCCTTGAACCCTTCCTTAGACCATTGCCTTAGAATATTTTTTACAAGGCTTGGGTTCAAGGATGTGTTCACTAACCGTGGACTCTTCCACCATCCTTGAACCGTTCCTTAGACACTTGCCTTAGAATATTTTTCATAAGGCTTGGGTTCAAGGATGGGTTCACTGACCGTGGACTCTTCCAACATCATTGAATCCTTCCTTAGACCCTTGCCTTAGAATATTATTCACAAGGCTTGGGATCAAGCATGGGTTCACTGACGGTGGACTCTTCCACCATCCTTGAACCCTTCCTTAGAACCTTCCACCATTCTTGAACCCTCTCTTACAAGACTTTTTTTTTAGGTGTTACATGCCTTTTACTTAATGTCACACTCCGAGCCACATCCTAGACCTGATCTACACTTGAGAACCATTGTTGGTCCCGAAGCGAACCCTTAGCCTCTCGTCTTAGTGGAAGACTTATTCAAGCGATAATAGGCATAAAACAGAATTTAGAATATTTAAACTGAAAACAAATACTCAACTTAAACTGCCTATAAAATACTCAATCACATAAGTATAATAATTTGCAAAGTAACATATCAGGGAAAAGTAAATACTAAGAGATTCCTCAACTCTAGATATCTCTGAGGCCTCTATTATTCAAGATGAATGTCAAGACAAAACTCACAACATCTCAAGAAAACTGACTAGAACATAAATGTGAAGTCCTCCCGAATGAAAGGAGGCTCACCCAATATATCTGAAGTGCCAAGTGATCTCAAGAAAGAGCCTATTTATAATGCTAAACACGTGTATCTACATCATAAAAAGATACAGGTCTAAAGTCATCAGTGCATTTAATGTACGAGTATGTAATATAGGTGAATGGATAAATAACTGGACTGATAAGGCTGAAAGAATTATTTCCTCAACTCAATTCAATACAAGCAATGATAAGAGAAGAATACATTTAAAAAACCATAAATAAATTATTTTAACTCATAAATCTATATAAAAATACAATAAAAATTATATTTAATCTTATTTGGGAGGTTCTCTGACAAACAACCATCACTAAACCTCTACTTGGAAGCAATAAGGCATCATAGGCCTTGTCAGGGTATTGAACACTTTAACTAAGTGGATCCACTAAACCTCTGTTTGAAAGCAATAAGGTGTCTCTAAAAAGTACGATAACTTACCTATGTAAGATGTGCATTAAGATTAAGATGTCGTAATGTGAATGTACATCTGAATATTAAGATGTAGTTTCTAGCTATGAACACCGAATCATTAAGATTGTTTATTTTTAATACCTGAATATGCATAACTTATTTTATTTGAAAATTAAGAATTAAACACTGTATCAATAAAAGTTATAATCCAAACCAAAGTTTACTTCTTCCAAAAAATTGTTTCAAAAATAAGTTTATAACTCGCCCTAGAAAAACAAATATTCATTTGTTTTCTCAAAAAAAAAAAAACAATTCTCAAGAAACAATGCTAACTTATTTAACAACAAAAGAATTGTGAAAAGAAGAGTTATTCATAAATATCAATTCACCCAAGAATATTGTATATAATAAAAACATTAGATAAATACTTGTAAAAGATTATGAAAGCTTATTTATTAAAAAAAAAAAATGGTACTTGGTTGGAAAAGGAGAAGAAGAAACTTGAAACTTGCCTAGAAGAGAAGCAAGGAAGAAGAGAATTTGTTTATGAAAGAAAGGTTATTATTTTAATAGAGTCTAAATGGTATTAAGGCCTCATTTGTTTCCACTTAATGGAGGTTTGAATTTGAATGATTCAAACATTGGGTCATTAAAGCGTTTTTTTTTTTAAAAAAAAAAATCACTTGGTGGATCTGAAAGCATCTGATTCGGTTAGATATATGAGGGACTCTTATTTCTATTCAAACTCTTCTTAACGCTAATGTATTTCTCCGTAAAGCTCACACATCATTATGTTTTCTCTCTCTATATGATGCCTCTCTCTTTATTATCAGCATAAATTATTATTTTTTCTCTTATATGCATTATCTCTCTTCCCTCTCTCCATGTTATTGAATTTTTTTCTATTGAACATGCATGTCTTAGAAAAAACTTTTTACAAGTACTTTATTTATTAATTTATATCTTAAAATTATCCTTGGTATTATTGTTTACTTCTCAAGATCTCTGAAATTTTGGTTGCAAATTTATATTTTGTTTATAAAATTAGAGGTCTTGTGTGTGCTTATTCGATAATACAAAATATGCGCTAAAAAAGTTTAGGTATTATCCTTTTCTTCTTTTTTTTTTTTTTTAAAAAAAAAAGTGGTACCAAGAGCATCTAAACAAAATTAGAAGCCTAACACTAAATTATAACAAGAGGCCATAAATATTTACACACATGCACAAAAATACTATTATATTTTTGTTGCCTTTTCTATTCTTACATACTACTTATTTTTGTTTATATTCTTAGAAGTCCCTAAGCATTTAACCTCACATAGTAATATTATTATTTATAAAACTTAGAATTTTGTTTTATTTAAAAAGGTTAAGTATTTGTTTGTGTTGCCTTTTTTATTCTTATATGTTTTTGGATCTGTGTCAAGAACGTCTAAATAAAATTAGTAGAGCCTAACACCAAATTATAACAAGAGGCCTTAAATATTTATATACATGCATAAAAATATTATTTATTTAGGGTTGCCTTATTTATTCTTACATACTACTTGTCTTTTTGTTTATTTTATCAAAAGACACTAAGCATTTAACTTCACATAGTAATAATATTATTTATCAAAGTAAGAACAAGTTGTAGTTAATAAGAAGTTAAACGTTTGTCTATATTGCCTTTTTCATTCTTATAAGTTTTTCGATCTTTGCCAAGAATGTCTCAATAAAATTACTAGTATATCACCAAATTATAACAAGAGGCCTTAAGTATTTACACACCTCAACAAAAAGATTAATTATTAATTTAGACGTGCCTTCAGATGCCAAAAATCAAAGAGTCTTACTCATTCCAAGTTCTGATCTAGTGAGAACATCTTAACCATTCAGACATACATCTAGATTCATACGTCTTAATCTTAACTGTATCTAGATAGTAAGAGTACCCAAGCACTGATTAGCGGAAAGCAGCAGAGTTTTTGATTTCTAAAGCTCCATTAAATCTTCTGCAGAGCCATTGTAGAGCTAACAAATAAGGCCTAAGACTCAGTTATAGATATGAGTAATTCAGACCCATTAGGAGGTTCTTTAAAAAAAAGAAAGAAATGGACTGAATAGGATGAATCTGAATGATTAAGATTTAGACCTAAAAACCAAACATAATTAATATGCTGAATCTGAATGATTAAAATTCAGATCTCCATTAAGTTCCAACAAATTGTTGGAAAATGATTCTAGTATCTCCAAAAGAATTATTTTATTTCCTATTATACTTGTGTCACGACCCAGACCATCGTGATTGACACCCACGCTAACTTTCCGGTGGGAGAACTACTACTTCAACCCTAACCAAGCAACTAAACCAAAATTCTAAAGCATTTATGTTACGGAAGCAAGTTAAATACTAAGGAAAGAAATAGGGAGTTCCCATAAACTCCAACAAAAGTCTAACAATGAAGTAAACAATGCGGAACAAATAACCTAGAATCTGAAAGTCAGTGTACCAAAATATCTAATACTGAACCAAAAGTCTAAACAAGAAGGGATACAATCCCAAACTAACGAACTAATAATTAACTAGAAAAGTCTAAGTCCGAAATGGTGGACATAGATGAAAGAGAACCAATGACAGCCCGAAAGAATTGGCTCACCCTTGAATTTGAACGATCACTGATCTTCTAAGTAAGGTATGTCACTAGCCGCTTGAAGATACCCTGTACTCAACAAAGAAAGAGCAAGTGCAATATCAGTAAATAATCACTAATTACCCGAATTACTAACAATTCTAACAACCCTAGATCATACCCATGATCCCAAGTATCCAAACTAGGGCTTTTTCCACCATGGTTTCCAATTCAAAACCCTGCCCCATCGATAATTACCCATTCTATAATGTTCTAGGGATAAAAAAATGGATTCAGGGAGTGAAAAGCGTACCGTTAGCCTCAAGAATGGTGGAAAACTATCAAGAGTCCCCTGGAGTTTGTTCCTTAGCTCTAAAAATTGAAAGGTGCAGAATAAAGTCCTTTGGGGCTTACTTAGGACTTTAAGTCGCGTCTGGCCCACCACAGTGGCCCTCACCCCGCTACAGCGGCCCCGCCAGAGTGACCAAAACAACCGCCAAAGCGGCTTGCACAAAATAGTGAGCTATTTTCATAATCCCAATATCCCCATTTCACAACACACCTTGTACCAACGACACTCAGAAAACTCCGTTCACGCTAAGATCGATTTCAGGAGTTCTACTCACCTGAATTCAATTATGTAAAGTCGTACGGATACCTTAACGACTTATCTAACTACTCATGTAATCAAAATCATAAATAATTCACCTAATTGTTGCCAGATTTCCCTACAGCTTAATGACTCCGATTTCATCCAAATCTGGTCTAGGTTGAGGAATTCCAAGTTACTGCGAAAAAATTTTCCAACCCAAAATTTTTCCCTGTTGGCTTTTCTATAATGACGGAATCCGGTCGTTACAATAGATACCAATTTTCCCATCACTCGTCTTTGACTAACAACTTAGGAAAAATAGGCTAAGGAAAGAATGAAGTAGTACCTGAATCGACGAACAATTGGGGATACTCGTGTCGCATATCCTTCTTGGTTTCCCAAGTAGCTTCCTCAATTGGACGATGCTTCTATTGAACTTTCATGGACTTAATCTCTTTGGTCCTCAACTTGCGCACATCACGATCAAGAATTGCAATCGATTCCTCCTCATATTGGAGATCTTTGTCTAACACAGTAGAGTCCCATTTAACGATATAATCCCCGTTACCATGATATCTCTTCAACATGGACACATGAAATGCCGAGTGAACACCCGATAGATTAGGAGGTAAAGCCAATCTATACGTTACCGGCCGCACACATTCTAGAACCTCAAATGGACCAATGTATCGCGGACTTAGCTTACCTTTCTTGTCAAATCTCATCACCCCTTTCATGGGTTATACCTTAAGAAGAACATTCTCACCAATTTGAAAAGCCATGTCTCTCACCTTATGATCTGCATACTTCTTCTGTCTACCCTGGGCTACTAGAAGCATAATTTGAATACTCCTCACCTTATCTTGAGCATCGTTCACTAAATCGACCTCCAATGGTTTCACATCTCCAGCCTCAAACCATCCTATGGGTGATCTACATCCCCTGCCATAGAGTGACTCAAATAATGCCATATCTATGTTGGAGTGATAACTATTATTATAGGAGAATCCACACAAAGGCAAGAACTTATCCTAATGTCCTCCAAAATCAATTACACATGCCCTTAACATGTCCTCTAACACTTGGATAGTCCTCTCCGATTGGCTGCACGTCTGTGGATGGAAGGCTATACTAAAGTGAGTTGTGTGCCCAATTCACCATGTAATTTCCTCCAAAACTTGGATGTGAATTGGGTACCATAGTCTGAGATGATAGAGAGGGGCACTCCATACAACCTCACTATCTCTTTCACATCCACCTTAGCCAATTGTTCAACATTATAGTCTATTCTTACCGGAATAAAATGGGTTGACTTAGTCAATCGATCAACCAGTACCCAAATAGAATCAAATTTTCCGAAAGTCTTGGGAAGACCAACCACAAAATCTATGGTTATCCTTTCCCACTTCCATTTCGGAATTGGCATTCTTTGAGCAAACCTGCAGGCCTTTGATGTTCATATTTCACTTATTGGCAATTTTGACACTTAGCCACAAACTCCACTACATCTCTTTTCATGTCCGGCCACCAATAAATTCGCTGCAAATCTCGATACATCTTCGTCACCCTCGAATGAATAGAATATCACAAACCATGAGATTCTACCAATAATTTTTTAATCATGTTGTCAACCCGAGGAACACAAATTCTTTCTTTAAAACTGAGCACGCCTTCCACGTCAAGAGTGGTCTCGTGTGCCTTACCAACTACAATTTTCTTTCTAAGCTCCTCCAAATTTTCATCTTCAAATTGTCTGGCCTTGTTCTCATCAATGATTGTAGCCCTCACTTCAATGCTACCTAACACCCCACCTCTTTATGAGATGTCCAACTGCATGAACCTAGACTCTAAGGTCTGAATTTCCTTAGCCAAAGGTCACATAGATACACTCAAGCAAGCTAAACTACCCATACCCACCGATTTTTGACTCAAAGTGTCTGCTACCACATTAGCCTTGCCCGGATGGTATTGAATGGTGACATCATAATCTTTAAGTAACTCAATCCACCTTTGTTGTCTCAAATTCTGATCCTTTTAAGTGAACACAAGCTGCAAACTACAATGATCAGTAAACAATTCACACTTAACACCATAGAGGTAATGTCGCCATATCTTAAGAGCAAATGCTACCTCTGCCAACTCCAAATCATATGTTGGATAATTCCTCTCATGCACCTTCAATTGATGTGGGCATAAGCTATAACATTCTTATCCTACATCAACACAACACCCAAACCAGAATGTGAAGCATCACTATAAACAATAAAATCTTTACCTTCAACCGGTAATGCTAGAATAGGCGCGATGGTCAAGAGAGTCTTGAGCTTTTGAAAGCTCTCCTCACATTTTTTCAGTCCATTCAAATGGTATCTCCTTTTTGGTCAAATTTGGTCAAATTAGTTAAGTGAGTGGCAATAGAAGCAAAGTTCTTCACAAACCGACGATAGTAGCTAGCGATCCCCCACAAAGCTCCTAACTTCCATCACAGAGCTAGGCCGAACCCAATTCTTAACCGCCTTAATCTTTTGAGGATCTACCATTACCCCTTCTTTCGAAACTACATGCCCAAAAAATACAACTGATTTCAACCCAAATTTACACTTAGAAAATTTCACATACAACTTTTGTTTTCCAAGAACACCTAAAACAATACGAAGATGGTCGGCATGCTCTTCCTCACTTTTCGAATAGACCAAAATATAAGACTATAACAAAAGAATCAATAAATGGCTTGAACACTCCATTCATTAAACTCATAAAAGTTGCAGGCACATTGGTCAAACCAAAAGACATAACCAAAAACTCATAGTGCCCATAGCGAGTTCTAACCGCCGTCTTGGGCACATTCTCAGGCCTAATTTTTAATTGATGGTAGCCAGACCTTAGATCAATCTTGGATAAAACTAATGCACCTTGCAATTGGTTAAAAAGATCCTCTATTCGAGGCAAAGGATACTTGTTTCGAATAGTGACCCTATTCAATTGTCGGTAATCTATACACATTATCATACTACCATACTTTTTATTAACAAACAAAACTGGAGCACCCCATGGGGAATCACTAGGACAAATAAATCCCTTATCAAAAAGCTCTTGGATTTGAACCTTAAGCCCTCTTAACTCTGCCAGAACCATGCCATATGGAGGGATAGAAATGGGACGAGTACCAGGTTCTAAATCAATGCAGAAGTCTATATCTCTATTCGAAGGCATACTAGGCAAGTCACTAGAAAACACTTCTCTAAATTCTAACACCAGAGGAATAGACTCAATGGATGGAGCCTCAATCTCAACATCCCTAATTTGAGTCAAATAAGCCAAACAACCCTGCTCTATCAATTTCCTAGCCCGAATGAAGAATATGATCTTAGCTTGCTTAGGCTTGTACACCCCTTCCCACTCTAATTTTTCCCTTCTCGGAATTTCTAGAGTTACAGACTTAGTATTACAATTAAGCATAGCATAATAGGGGGACAACCAAGTCATGCCTAAGATTATTTCAAAATCAGTCATATCCAGAGTCACCAAATCAACCAAAGATTGGAAACGCATAAAAAAAATAGGACAAGCACGATAGACGTGGGTGACTATGACTGACTCTCCAATAGGGTAGAAACATGGATAGGGGCATCAAGTATATCACAAATCATAGCTAATTTTGAGGCAAATCGAACGTATACATAGGGATAAGTAGAACCCGGATCAAATAACACACTAGCCATCCGGTCACAGACAAGAATAGTATATGTGATCAGAGCATCTGATGCCTCTACCTCATTCTTGCCCAGAAAGGCATAACACTGAGCTATATCATCTTGACAAGCCACTTCTCTGCCTTATTGCACGTTACCCTTGCCTTGATTGCCATTTCCTCTACCTCCACGGCCTCGCTGATTACCTCCTCGCCCATCTTGTGGACGTCCTCGACCATTATTACCATTCCCCGTGGGTACCACTACTCTAGGCTGCTGCTGTGCGGAATTTAACACACGTGGGTGGGACAATCTTTCCTTATAGGCACAAGTTCACCACAGTTGTAACATGTATGATCAAAAGATGGCATATTGCCCGTCAAAGGCGCGACTCCTTGACTATTTTGAATTAAATTATGAGGTGGAGTTTCTGAGTAATTACTTGTAGAGGCGGGCATAGCGGACTGAATTGGCTTGGCTGTAAGAGTTGGCCTCCCTAAACCTCTAGAATAAGAACCTTGAAAGTTGCTTGAATTCTTGGCCCTTTTTTCCAATGCCTTAGCTTTACCGTCTCGCCTTAACCCCTCCACTTTCTTAACATAGTCTTTTACCTCATTAAAGTTCCTCCATGTAGAGGTCATATGAATAGATAATACCTGCAACTCAAAATTTAGTCCCCCAATAAATAAACAGATCTTTTCCTCCTCAGTAGTCACCAGTTGAATAGCATATTTAGACAAAGCATAGTCAACATTTATGCTCATTACCAGTCATAACAGAACCCAACAAAGGACGGAAGAAAGCATCATTACCTTCAGTCCTACCCACCTTTGGCGCAGTGCTAGCAACAGGGGGATTAGTAGGAGCTTGAGTTTCTTGAGCAGAAGGAAGCACTCTAGGACCAACCAACCCTTTCAGGAATGACATGATATGTCGAGCTAACACTGGGTCTATGAGAGGCATATCGGTAGTCTCAGCCTGTACCTCTTCCTCTTGTCCAACCTCCTCAACATTTTCAACCTCGATATCCTCTTCTATCTCTTAATGATGCACATGAGGGGCCTTATTTTGGGGAGAATTTTCGATCGTTACCCTAGCTCTAGCAGGTGCCACTATACCACTAGCTCTTCTTCTACACCTACCTCGACCACGACCTCTTGCTGTTGATTCCTCAGCTGGAGTAGTGACGGGAGCTACGGGCCTGACGCCGTTGAGTCTAGTATTAACCATCTGCAGACAGAAGAGTGAAGAAGGTTAGATACCAATTTGAATCGCTAGATACCAATTGGAATCAAGTCATAGCACAAAAGAGAAAAGAGAAAACAGAGAGATTTCCTAAAGTCCTATAGCCTCTCAAAGAAAAGTAAAGGTGTCCCCGTACCGTTCCGCAAGACTCTACAAGACTCGTTTTGGTACATCAAGATCAACGAACCTAGGCTCTGATACCAACTTTGTCACAACTCAGACCATCGTGATTGGCACCCATGCTAACCCTCCGGTGGGAGAACCACTACTAGAACCCAAACCAAGTAACTCAACCAAAATTCTAAATCATTTAAGTTATGGAAACAAGTTAAATACTAAGGAAAGAAATAGGACTTCCCATAAACTCCAACAAAAGTTTAACTACGAACAAATAATAACCTAGAACCAGAAAGTCAATATACCAAAACATCTAATAACGAACCAAAAATCTAAACAAGAAGGGATACAACCCCAAACTAACGAACTAATTATTAACTATAAAAGTCTAAGTCAGAAATGGTGGACATAGATGAAAGAGAACCCATGGCATCCCGTAAGAATTGGCTCACTCTTGAATTCGAACGATCACTGATTTTCTAAGCAAGGTCTGTCAGTAGCCGCTTGAAGATGCCCTAAACTCAACAAAGAAAGAGCAAGTGTAGTATCAGTTCATAACCATAGTGTACTGGTAGGATCATGTGGCTATCCCACTAAGTGCAACATACATCAGTCAACACAACAATATAATCACATGTATATATCGAACATATACAATATTACCAACATATACGAACAATGAACAAATTCATATTTCTCAAGATACCCAATTATGACAAGTCATTGGTCCTCTCATAGAACCCAAACCTAAACAGTTAGCATACCGAAACATGGTACCTAATCAAATGTTTATGCCAGAATGTGACAACCGATCCCATAATTATGCCAGAATATGGAAACCGATCCAAGTTAGTTATGCCAGAACATGGCAAACCCATCCATTCGACACACCACAATCATAATCACAAGTATATCCTCAAGGTCATACATTTAAGTCATGGTTTCGTGGAAATCATCATTCATCTATCTCATTTACAACAAGTGTGATCAATAATGCAACATTCATATACATACATGTATCATAATGAAGAAAGAACAAACACACATCATACAATCATAGAATCATAACCACCACCTATGTCAAAACAAGCTTGAAACCCTAAGAAACTTGATCCTTCCCTTTCCAGATTCGTTCGCTTGTTCTTGGTCTACAAACAATCATAATAACATAAAAATCAATAAACAATCACTAATTACCCGGATTACTAACAATTCTAAAAACCCTAGATCATACCCATGATCCTAAGTATCCAAACTAGGGCTTTTTCCACCATAGTTTCAAATTCAAAACACTCCCCCATCGATAATTACCCATTTTATTACGTTTTACAGATCGAAAAATAGATACAGGGAGTGAAAATCTTACCTTTAGCCTCAAGAATTGTGGAAAACTATCAAGAGCCTACTAGGGTTCGTTCCTAGCTCTAAAAATCAAAAAGAGCAGAATAAAGTCGTTTTGGGGTTTATTTGCGACTTTGAGTCACGTTTGTCCTGCCACAGCGGCCCTCACCCTTCTATAGCGGCCCTGTCAGATAGACCAAAACAACGGCCAAAGCGGCTTACATGGAATAGTAAGCTATTTTAATAATGTCAAGATCCCCATTTCACAACACACCTTGAAGCAACGACACTCAGAAAATCCCGTTCACGCTAAGTCATTTTCGGGAGTTCTACTCACCCGAATTCAATTCTGCAAAGTCGTACAGATATCTTAATGACTCATCTAACTACTCATGTAATCAAAATCATAAATAATTCACCCGATTGTTACCAGATTTTCCTACACCTTAATGACTCTGATTTCGTCCAAATCTGGACTAGGTTTAGGAATTCCAAGTTACTATGAAAAAGTTTTTCGACCCTAAATTTTTTCCCCGTAGGCTTTTATATAATGACGGAACCCGGTCGTTACAACTTGAAAGAGAATATTATTTATGTCCTAAATATTTTCTCTCTGTGAGTAACATCTATTGCCATTATTATTATCTTTTAATTAGCCATTATTTTGTTTCATAATATGGTTGTTGCCAATGGCTCTTTGATGAAATGAATTTCCTTCAATTCATTGATGGTATTCAATTCCTTTATGGTTTTTTGGCTATTTCAACCATTGATACATTAGAGAGGTTACTGATTTTCCTATATAAATCTAATTCGTATACATGTGGTGTGGGAGAGAAGAAAAGCTAACAAGTCCTCTTTAAATATATTCTTATAGTGGATTCTCTTTCTATTGAATCTTTGTTAGTTTCTGGATCCTAATTTTACAATAGAAGAGCTTGTTGAATCCTAGGGCCTACAACTATACCGGGTGAAATATCCTTACGGATAATGTCTCTCGATGCACATCAAGCTATGAGAATTTTCTATAAGATTTTGTGGTGAAGTACAACTTTTGGTGAATTATGTACAAGTGTTCATGATGAAGGTATTTTGCGTAAGATTTCCAACAATCTTAACAATATTTTCAACTTTGTTCTTTCGAAAAACACTACCTCCCTCTCCCAAAATAATCATGAAGAAGATTTTATCATTCAAGTCTCTCTTGTACAAATTTCCTCGTGATTCTTTTCCTAGCATACCGATGATTTTTTAATTGAATTTGTTAAAGTTTTTTTAAAAGTGAAAGGGGAGGCAAAAAGTTGGATTTGAAAATTTATTGAAATAGGGGTACAAGTTGTGTGATTAATTTGTAAGAGGAAAAAAGAGAGAAAGAAAGGGAGAATGGAATTCTAGTTGGCCTGAAGGTGCGCTACTTTATTGATGTTTCCTACTTGGATGCAGCTCTTCATGAATTTGATATATAAACTAATAGATAAGTCCTTATTATGGAGGATCTTTGAACTCATGCGGTTGTGCTAATAAGCTAAGGTATGTACCACACTTCATTATGATTTTAATGGATGTGTATGTGGTAAATTAAGTTATCATGTCCCTCAATAGAGAAGAAGATTTGGAAAAATGAGAATCCTGCTATGTAAATATAAATTTTACTAAGCATATGATATAAATTTTTGTGGTCATTTTTCGAGTGAATCTTATGCCTAATATGTGAAAGTGAGAGATCGGTGTTAGACTTTTGTGTTTTTGAAGAATATTTGTGCTAACTAAAATTATTGTGTCTAAACCTAGATTGGACAAGAAGAAAAAATTATATATGTTTTGGTGACTCCAGAAATACTTAATGTTCTTAGAATGAAAAAATCTTCTTAAATATTCAGATCTATATATTGGCATTATCTGAGGTGATATATGATTTTAATATTTGTACTAGATTAGTACTTGGGATTTTATAGTCAAAGTTGATTATTGTAAAATTGTGAAAAGATTTAATGAATGATTTATTTGAATTTGATAATGTATTAACAAATGTCGTTATAAGCAATGATGGCATGTTAAACATGGTTATTTGTGGGGTTTTTTTTTTTTTTTGGTAACTAGCTTTCCATTAATCACCAAAAGAACATTACAAATCTTAGCATGCTACATCACAACAATGCTATCCTTAATCAAACCACACGCTGCCTAGAAAATAAAACTATGTATTAGACTACTTATTCTAGGGGGGCTCTTATACAACTTACATATATAATCTCTTTAGCTATAGTTTCCCACTATTGCCGTCTTGTTTCAAAAATTCTCCAATTTCTTTCATTCCAGAACCCATATGTGATTTCTGCATACATCATCTTGAACACCTGTGCCTCCTTAGATTTCCCTTTTGTGTTGCTGATAGTCCATTGTATGTGTTGCTCCCATGTAGTAGCATTATACATTGGTCTGTTCATCCATCTTAGGATTCTATCCCACAATCTTCTCACATAAGTACAGTGCACAAAGAGGTGTTCCCTCGATTCCTCCTACAGTTGGCATAGGCAGTATGTTTTCTCTACATCCAGACCCTATTTGCTCAGTCTATCAGTTGTCAGCATCTTTCCATGAAGTTGAATCCATGTAGTGAACTTTGATTTTGGTCTAGCAGCATTCATATATAATAGACATTTCCATGGCACCTTAGGTTTACCTTGTAACATATTGTTGTAGAGTTGTCTTATCACACTTTTCTCTGGATTGATAGTAGGAAATTGTGATATAATAGTTCTTGCCTCCAATATTTTCCTAATCATCCAGCATGCCTGCTTTGGTACTTGAATATTATCTCCTTGTTCTCCTTTTATGTAGTATGTATGTATCCATCGAACCCACAATTTGTCAACTTTTTTCTCCACATCCCAATAGTTCTTAGCTATAGAATCCTTGTTCTAGATTCTTAGATTAGTTAAGTTCAGACCGCCCACACATTTGGGTGAGCATAGTGTTTCCCACGGCACTAGAGCCTTTTTGGTAATGGTATTGCTTCCTGACCAAAGATAGCTCATACAGTAAGCTTCGATCATCTTCATCACCTTAGCTGGCATCATAAATAGTTGTGCCCAATAAGCTTGTATCCAAATATTACAGACTGAATGAGTTGTACTCGACCAGCGTATGACAACTTTCGAGCAGTCCACAAAGATATCCTAGTAGTGATCCTTGTGATGAGAGGCTTCCATTGAATGAGAGTGATTTTCTGAGTGGATAATGGAATTCCAAGATATTTGAAGGGAAACTCTCCACGACTAAATCCCAACCTAGTGAGGATTTGCACTTCCTCAGCTAGTGATACTCCCCCAAAGTTATTTGTGGTTAATATTGTTCAAGATGAAAATGCTAGTGCATGTATTTACTTTATTGATTCGTTTGAATTATGATATATTAAATTTGTACATTTTAATTAGTGTATTTAATATATATATACATACATACATACTAGCTTTACGGCACATGTGCTGCACGTGCGTATCATATATATAGTATACGATGTTGTAAAATAGAATTAATATCACTAAATTAAAGCTTTTTAGTAAATAACTATAATTTAAAGAACCTAGGACAAGTGCTTTTAAATGATAAATAAAGATTGTCATAGAGTTACTTGTATTTTGAGATCAAAATAACCAGATATTATTGAAACATTTCAAAATACATTCAAAGTTTAGATATGGGCAAAAAGTGACATTTCTTTAGTAGTATAATTATTTACTTCACTCAATTTTGTAAACAAATATAACCAACAAAATTTTTTTAAAAAATCAATATAAAAATTGTCACCAATAGGCTTTCATCTTGAGGCTATGAACATAAATGGTGGACACCATTTAAGTATAGTTTCTCTCTTAAATATTCATACTTGAAATTTAGTATGTGCATGAAACTAATAAGGATAACCATAAATATTTTAATATTTTATCTTTATACGTAATCTATGTTATACCAATTAATATTTGAGTACGACTATCATACAAAGGTAATCTACAAGAAAAAGGTACTCTATTGTTATAACGAATGATGGTTAAATTGTGGTTTGAGTGTACAACAAATATTTAGGCTGACTAATTCTTTGTTTTTGATATACATATATATTTTAGTAGAATAATTTAACTTTAATATATGAACAACATCACCTTTGGTAAAAAATATCTCATTTCTTTAAGTTTCTACCTTATCTTTGTAGAATTGTAGTCTTCTCCTTTTTCCTGCCGCATACATATAATATAGTTGTTATCTAATGAAAGCATCTAGAGTATTATAGAAGTTTTATCGTAACATAATATATTAAAATATTTCAATAATAAAAATTAATAGATGAATAGAATTTAAAGTATTGTTTATAGAATCTTTAATTTGATTTAAGATTATTTTATGATCAATCACTATTTTCTTATCTATTTTTATATCGCTAATAAGGAGTGTATCTTGTGACATAAAATTTTCTCAAATTAAAATTAACAAAAAATAATAGGAAAAAATATATATAGAATTGTTGGTTTTTTAATAAAGAAATTAACAAAATAACAGAGAAAGACTTTAAGAGAAAAAATATTCCAGAATTGTCAAAGGGGATTATTTTATTAATAATCCAAAGACTTACATTTATGGATATAATTTCTAACTAAAAATATAAAAGTATTCTACTAACTTATCAGTAAAATTCAAATAATAAATAAAAGAATTAACTCCTAAATTCAAGTCACATAGGACTTTAGTAAAATAATTTTTAAAAAAAACCTAAAAGTAGCTAACTTTTTTATTTCTACAATATCCTAAGACATATTATCAATAGGAACGATACATAGCCAATGAAGAGGTAAGACGAAAATAAATTTTCATGTTATATTCACTATAGTGTTCCATTTGATTAAAATCTATTGTCACCAACACTTTACTTTCTTCGTTCATTCTTACTTACATATCTATTAAAATAATTATTATAATGTCTATAATATCATATTATATGTAAATATCAAAATCTATTTTTGAAGTAGTGGATTTAACATCAAAACTAATGATTCAATGGACAACGTTGATGCCCATTATGTTAGCAAAATCAGAAAGAAACTGCTTCATTTGAGAGTACAAAAATAAAAAATCAAGAACCAAAGAAGAAATATCTTACCCAAATCATGTGACTTTTTTCATATTTGTTTATTAGTATTGTCTTTCCCACAACTTTTTGTCACTGTTAACTCATGGAAATCGAAAGAAAAGATACGAGTGTGAATTTATGAATGATTGGCTACAATTTGTTCACCAACTCTTTCTTATGTGGAACCTCGAATTTCGTTTAATTTTGAACTTAATCAACTGTTTCATATAACCCTTAGATTTTTAAACAAGATGAAGAATAGAAAACTTTCAAAAATCGTAGTTTAAAAGTGAGAGGAAACCCTCTATTTATAGCTAACAAATAGTAGTATGAATAAGTACTAATTGCTCCTTATTAGAAAAGGTACAACCTTTCGAAAAAGTCACTACTCATCGGAAAAATCACAACCTTTTGCAAAAGTCACAACTCATTGGAAAAGGCACAACCCTTTGGAAAAGTCACAACCCTTCGAAAAAATCACAACTCATCGAAAATGTCAAAACCTGTCAAAAAATTTGCAACCATTTGAAAAAGTCACATCTCTTTGAGAAAATCACAATCCTTAAATATGAAAGGGTATCTACATTTAATATAATACAAATAACTAAATTAAGTAATAAAATAAATTGAGTACTTTTAAGTAGGGGTATTACAGTAATTCAATATTCAATTTAGGAGTTAATGCTTTTAAGGTAGTATGTATGTATATGTATATGTATATGTATATGCATAGAGAGAGAGAGAGAGAGAAAGAAGTACATTGTCCTCTTGAATGACCAACTAATGAAATGATTGTTTTTGTAAACTCTTAATTGCTCATATTATTTACTCTTAATTGAACATTAGTACTTCAACTTAAAGTGTAACTATGTGAAAGACATATTTCTAGACTATATATGTTTATATATGTGTTTTTCGCTAGAAAAAAGTCTAAGATTTTTGTTGAGAAATAAATATTGAGTCTTTTGGTATATTTTAATGTATTATTGTGGCATACAGAATTGAAAACTTTATGAACATTGAAAATTTTTCTCTCTATTATGTAATATATGAAAGTCTAGGGGTGTCTTGCTAAGGTTACTACATAATCCTACGAAAGAAAAAAAAAAGTAGAATTTAAGTTTTTTGATTGTATGCTAAATAAATATTGCATATACATATTTGTAGTAATCAATAGTGATGTGATTGAATGCACTATTATAGTGGAAAATATAATAATTTATTGTTGAGATTTTTTAAAAGTGGCTATATTTTTCATGTTCTTGTTGAAAATTATAATTTTTCTTGATGTGTTAATTTTGTAATACGAACTATGATTGGTTTGTGGTGCCATAACATGTAAAAGAAACCAAATAAAGTTAATTTTGTGGAGTTGATTGGTGATGAGACTAAGTGGTTAAGACAACTCTTAGGGTTTGTTTGGAAATCCACCTAGTAATTGGAACTGGTGTAATTACTAGGGTAGTAATTACTAGCCTACTAATTACACTGTCTAGTAATTACACTGATCTGTTTCGTTGTCACAGTGTAATTACAATGTAATTACACATGTCCTATTTGGATGCCACAGTATAATTATAAATGTTCTGTTAGGATGCACATTTGCAATCATAAAATTATATAAAATAAAAATTAATTATTTAAAGTTTATACTAGACAAATAAGAAATTTTATAAATGATATTAATTAAAAATTTAAGGTATATATTCTTTTTTTTAAATATATTAATTAATAAACATATATTCTTTAACCTATATTATGAAAAACTAATTGATTTATATTTTTTCAAATTAATATATTTCAATTGAATTGATCATAAAAACTTAAAGTATGAAGTTTCTACGAACATTGTGAAATGCATGTTTGATAAAAAGATTAATATATAGATAAAAGGTCATAAATTATTAAATATTTGACAAAAAGATAATCCATCAAGTTTAATTAAAAAATGACGTGCAAAGTGAATTCAATATTACTAAACAAATGAAACTAAAAATATAACATAAGTTGTAAATTCAAAATAAAAAATTTAACATGATACTCTTATAGTAAATTTCAACATAGCATGCATAAATATAATATGTTTTTTCTTAAAAAGGAAAATGTAAATCTATAACCTTAATTAACAATAAATTATATTTTAATTTAAAAATTAGAATACTAATATAATTATACTAATGAAAAATAAGCATGGCATAAAGAAATAGATAACACAAAAAAATTGCATAGAATCACGTAAAGTAAGGTTGAGAACAAGAAGAAAATGAAATATAATAATATAAAATAAAAATAAACTTTTAAAATTTTTTAAAATAAAAAAAATAAAAAAAAAGAACTTAAACTAATAGAGATAAAAAAAATTTAAACAAAAAAATAAAAATAGAAATAAAAAAATAAAAAGTAATCAGCTAGTAATTACATCATGTAATTACCAGCAATTCACAGTCTCTGCCTGTGAATTGTAGAGTGTAATTACCCCCTGCCAATTACACTAATTACCTGCGGACCAAGTAATTACTTTTCCAACCAAACAGGACAGACATTGTAATTATACCCAATTACACCAAGTCCTATTACAAGGGTGTCCATCCAAACAGGCCCTTAGTGTGTATTCCAATTGGAATAAAATCAATGTTTTATTCCAACCAAGCAAAACATCTCATTTCTGGTTCATAGTCTATGAGCACCAAATTCGATGCATTGTACTCATATGTGACAACCCAACAAAACATCTCATTTCATTTTATTCCTTAAAATTCTTTTTTAGACATGTAGGGGATTGTTGGAAAAAATGATTCTAATATCTCAAAAGGAATTATTTTATTTCCTATTATACTTGAAAGAAAATATTATTTTATGTCCTAGGTATTTTCTCTCCAAAAATAATATTTTTTTGCCATTATTATTATCCTTTAATTAGCTATTATTTTCTATCATAATATGGTTTTTGCCAACGGCTCTTTGATGAAATGAATTGCCTTCAATTCATTGATAGTATTCAATTCCTTTATGGGGTTTTTACTATTTCAACCATTGATACATTAGAGAGGTTACTGATTTTCCTATATAAATCTAAGTCTTATACTTGTGGTGTGGGAGAGAAGAGAAGATAACAATTCTTCTTTTAATATATTGTTATATTGGGTTTTCTTTTTATTGAATTTTTGTTAGTTTTTGGCTCCTAGTTTTACACCAGAAGAGCTTGTTGAATCCTGGGGGCTACACCTATACCAGGTTAAATATCCTTAAGGACAATGTCTTTCTACACACCTCAAATTATGAGAATTTTCTATAAAAGATTGTGGTGAATTACAAGCTTTGGTGAATTCCGTATAAGTGTTCATTCTGAAGGCATTTTTCCATAAGATTTCCAACACAAATGAGGCCTTAGTTCCCTTATTCTTTTACTCAAATCAAGTTTAAGACTCTTTATCAAAACTCATCTTTTCTTTATCAGAAAATTAGCTTTATACAAAAAAGTTTACTCAAAAGGATATTCAATACTAACTTAGTAATAACTCTATAATAACTCAATAATAGATTCATAATGGAAAATAGACATGAATAATAAACTCAAGAATCTCAATGTAAGATATAACAACTCAATAATTTAGATATGAAATTCAGAATTCAACAACGAAACTTATCTCAAGATTGATCAAAACTAAGGATGTAACCCTAAATTATTCTTTACTGATAGAAAATTGATGTAGGGCATGAGAACAAACTCAGTCAATCACTATGAGTAGTCTTACATACATAGAAGAATAAAGTTCTTGGCAAAATCAATGAAACTCAAAGAACTCTCGAAACCTTAGCTTTTCTCCTCTTGGAACATTGTTGTAACACCCCGGAAATCTAATGACCTAAGCTAGAGCCTAACATGTAATCTAGTGTCCTAAATAGGTTTAATGTCAAGATAATAGTTGTAAAACGACCTCCCTAAATTAGTACTAAGTTTATAGTTCCTAGACGTCAGAACATGCCCCCCTAAGGACCCCCCAAGGGTCCTTGAGGAGGACCAGGAGGGTTGCCCAAAAGTTGTAAAAAAAAAAAATAGCATGAAGCTACAAGACTCAACCTACGAGTCGTAGGTTGACTCATGCCCTGTAGATGGGAGTCATGAGTCAACACTTAGCCTAACCAAACTCCCCCTAATACACCCTAGTCCCAGCCCTAAACGACGCCTAGACAGTACAGTCCGTAGACCATACCACACCCCGTAGATGGGGGCTCGTGGATAGGTCCTACACCAAGGCCAAAAGCCCAACCTCAAGCCCAAACCACGAGTGACCAGGACGGTCTGTTGTTCAAACCACACCCCGTGGTCGGGGTCTCGTGGATGGGAACTGGGAAGGCTGCCTTAAGTCGGCGTATGTGGGGGTAGTTTAGTAAATTACTAATTAAGTCTTTTAACTCTCATAACTCACAAACCCAAACTCAACCAACTTCCATCCCAAAAATATTCTCTCTAAACTCCATTGAAGAACTAGGTCAAAGCTCAAGCTAGGTCACCAAGAACAAGTTTTTCTTCTCCAAATTCGTGAGGAATTTAACCTAAGGCATGGATACTCTTCATTCTTGGGTATCTATCCCCCAAGAAGTCCCTTCAAAGTGTGCTTCTAAGACTTCCAAAGTCTAGGGTTTTATTCTAAACATGGGTCTTCTTCTAAAATGATTTCTATTGTTCAATTATGATCTATTGTGGTTAATTATGATGGTTTATGGTTAGATTGTTATAGTATTGATGGTTTTTCATGCAAATCTCTCTTGGACCCATGGTTTCCCTTTCTTCCTAAATTGTGAACTAAGATATGCTTTGATTGGCCATGTGAATTAATAACTGATTATGTTTATGTTTAGTTGATGGTTTAATCATGAAATCTCTCTATCTATTGTGGTAATTCTATAATGTTAGGGTTGATGTTGATTCATGGCCTTGAAGGGCAATTGGCTAGGGTTTGTATATGTTGATGTTGATCCTAAATAAGTATGTGGTTTACTTGGAGGGTAATGATCCTATATCTAATGTTGTTGTATTGATGTAAGATCCTCCTTTCCTATACCCTATGCATTTGATTATGTATGAAGTATGATTGAAAGGACATTCTCATGATCACAATTCGACTACAATGTGAAAGGTTTACTCACATGCTAGTGTTTGTAAAGTGAAAGGAACATTCTCACTTAAGGAACCAATGAGCTATTATGATTATATATTGACATGAGTGTCAAATACACTCTCTTGTGACTAATGAACCTAAGTAAAGACTAATGGTGACTTTTAAAGGGAATAATTCTGAGCATCGAGAGGACATGAAAGTGAGAAGGGGGCTTTTATGTTTAGCAAGTCCGGCTTCCCAATTTAGGATATCTCATGAGATGTAAACCTTCTACGTTTAGCAAGTTCGGGTTTCTAGTAGCAATCTTCTTGTCCCATAACTATGTGCCCACATAGGTCTTGGCTAGTGGATCCACCTAAATAGCTAGAATGTACGTTCTAACTTAGGCAAGTAGAACACCTCTTTTCGGTGTGGGGGTAGAACACCGGATTCCATGTAGCTCACATGGTCTAAGTCGGTTAATACAATCTTTCCCTAAATTAATATGAATGTGAATGATGGTAAGGACATGGACTTTAACTATGACCTCTTAAGGGGTATTACTTGGTGTTAGTAGGGGTATGAGACTTCACTTATGCATTGAACAAGTAGCCTCTAAGAGGGGTTAGGGTAAGTTTCTCTTATAATATGATGACTTATGATAATGCATGAAAGGTATGCATGGATGTTATGAATATGAATGACTTCATTTTTACGTATGTTGTTGGTGACCTAAATATGATACTTAGCATTTGGTAGGGTTATGGGACCTTACCTTTGCATTGCACTAGTGTGACTTTGGGTTGCTCATATGTTGAATTGGCTTATGTTTCTTTGTAAATGTGCAAAATGGTTTCTAAACTTAACTAAATGCATGATTTCAATAAAATGTCCCTTTTATGTATGTTTTAAGGATTTTGTGCATGGTATCCATACTTAGTACAATTTATTGTGCTAACCCATATTTTCTAGTTTACTATGAGTGTAGGTTCCGGTCGTTGATACTTACTACTTCCTTGAAGGTGAAGCTTGGGTCGACTATTCCCTAGGCTTGGTGAGTCCTCAAGTTCGAGGACAAGTTGCTATTGATTCTAGTTTCTAGTTTACTTCCTATGTTCTAGACTATATTTTATTTCCCATTGTTGGGTACTTTACTGATGTAAAGGGGTTTGTCCCAATTTGTACTCATATGTTTAGATGGTGATTGAGACAAGTCTAGTTTCCTATTTTCCTTATATGAAAAAGTTGACTTCTATTGTAAAAGTTTTTAATTTCTCCATATTTTTCTATGTCTTTATGTGATGATGACGCTAAGGGCTTGTATGCGACCCTTTCGTGGTCAATTATGTTGTGTCACACCTAGGGGGTAATCTTGGGTCGTGACAATTGCTCTAATGACTTGAAGTGTAAATGAATGTAAAAGAATTGATAAATACTTTGTAAACCCTTAACTTGGTGTAAAAGGGTTGGTGTTTAGGCTGTAGCCCTGGACTTTACCCAATCATTGTTCAAACCCTTTTGAAATTGAATCGCATTAGTTAAGTTTTTAATTAGATTTTAGATTATAGAAATACTCACTCCATTGTTCTTAATAACACTTGTTTCGAATCAAAAGTATTGGAAAGATCGAATAAATATAATCTTAAGTCCATATGGGTACGATACCTGGCTCTTAAAAAAACCACTTTAATACTTGAACGACCACGTACACTTGCGTATGCAATTGGGCGCAACAAGTTTTTGGCACCGTTGCTAGGGACTTTTGAATTAGAAAGTATTTGATTTGTCTAATTTTTGAAGTTAGAAAGCAAGTGTTGACAACTTGATCTTAGCTATTCCTTTCATAGATTGTGTTGAATTTTCAAACTGGAAAATGACCAGGACTTGGTGGAGCCTCTAAATGAACCAAAAATATTTATTCATTACCGGAGAAGGAAAATATGACTCACTTACCAGTCCCTCTTGTTTCTAGTGAACCAGTAACACCTGTTAGTTGAGTTGAACAAGAAGAACCTGTAGTAATGGCTGAGATGAAAGTGAGAGACGTGGAAATCCCACGTACCATCCATTTAGAAACTTGAAGCTGGTGGAAGATTTGAACTGAAGCAGAGCATGGTGTAACTGTTGCACACCAATGGACAGTTCACTGGTTTATTGCACGAGGATCCACAAGTTCATATCCAGAATTTCCTCAAAATTAGTGACCCTTACACTCCAACCTAAGTGAACTCAGATTACGTGAGGCTCACCATTTCTCTTTTTTCTTCTAGGGGAAGCAAAGAGATGGTTAAATTTTGAGCCCGCGAACTCCATAACATCGTGGGACAATCTTGCACGGCAGTTCCTGATAAGGTTTTTCTCATTTGGGAAAACAACTAAGTTAAGGAGTGACATACTGAGCTTTCGACGAAAAAGGAGGAGTAAACTTGTACCAGGCTTGGGAAAAGTTTAAATCGATGTTATTGAGTTGTCCGCACCATCATCAGGCTAACGAGGTGTTGGTCTCCATTAAAGGGTTGGAACCTAGCACCCAAATTTTACTTGATTCAACTGTAGGTGGACAGGCTCTAGAAAAGAGATATGTTGAGTTGTTCACCCTACTGAACAGGATTTCATAAGGTAACCCCGAATGGAATGGAGGAGGAGCGAAACCGGTAGTATAAAAGACTACTGGAATGTTGGAAGTAGATACAGTAAAAGCATTAAGTGCACAAATTACTGCTACGCAAAACATGATGACTACGTACTTTAGGAACCTATCGCTAGGGCATCAACATGCTCATGTAAATGCAGTACAACAGCCACCTACATGGCGTAAGATTTGCGGAGGTGGAGACCACAATGCCGAGGTATGTGGGGCAAACCAAGAATCTCTCAATTTTGTAGGTAATTGATATGATTTAACGTTTATGAAAGACACTTCATCCAATACTAAGCGTCAACGATCGTAGTAATATAACCAAGTGAGTTGGGGTCGAGTCCTAAAGGAGTGGTACGTATTTGAGAATCAATAGGAAAGCATGAACATGCTCAAGTCAATCATAGCTAAAAACCATTTATGAATAAAAGCATGGTTCAAGTTAGGGGTGACACAAGTTTCAAATATCAGGGGGATTTGGTTTCAACTATCAGCTACAACAACAAATAACACGAAAATAGCAAGTATAGAGACAGGTTCTTAGGATGTGATTGGATTATGGGCTAAGGAATACAATAGGGTAATTGCAATGAATAGTGAATAGTTGTAAATTAGTGAATAAGCTAGCTAGACTTTAGTAGGGATAAACTTTCTTTCGAACAATTTACCCCAAATCAAATTGGTTTCTCTCGAACACCAATAAGCAACAATTAAGAACAGCCGACGCTTTAGTCCATTCACTCTCTCGAGTTGAATGTGTGGAAAAGGGTTTAGGGTTCACTCTCTCGAGCTGAACCCATGACAACCCAATACCCACAGACCATCAAATCAATAATGTTGGTTTTAAAACCTCTCTCTCAAGCAAGCCAAAAACACGAAGGAAGAGTTGCATTTGCAACTACAACCCTTTAGATTAAGCCACAATTACCGAATGAAATGACTTTTAAATAGCATTTACACTATCAATTAACAATACCCAGCAGCTAAATCAATCCATAATCCCACCGCAAGAATTGAGATTTTATCTAGACATCATAAAAAGGTAAAAATTGTTGCCAAATAGTGTTTCCATCAACTGGGTAATTGATATAGTCTTTAGAAAGGTCTAAGATGAAGAATCTTCAACACCCACTTCCAATTTCTTAAAAATGGAAACCTTCAAATCTTCAAATCTAAAGAAATATTGTCTCTAAACTCAGTTCTAAGCTCTCAAACTTCAAAACTGAATAATAATGAAAACTATTGAAAGCTAGATACTAAACTAAATATTAAAAAAAATGTATTTATAGTCGCCAAATATGTTCTGTGAAGGACCATTCGGCACAATAAGTCGGGATAGCCGATCCACTCGGCAATTCGCCCTTTGGTCAATGCCATCGCCTTTTTGCTTTGGTTTTTAGCATATTCAGGTTTTGTACTTTGGGCGATATGGCACTGCATTGCGGAACCATTCAGCGACTCGCCGACTACTCCTTTCTATCGCCTACTTGATTACTACTCCTTTCTATTGCTTACTTGATTACTACTCCTTTCTATCGCCTACTTGATTTTCTCCTTCAAGGCTTGGCACACTGAAACATTAGGTGAGACAATGGCCATTCGGCAAGTCGCCCAATGGATTAGGCAATCCTCACGCTTTATTTTTCTCATTCTTTCAGCTGCCTTGTTCCTTTTTGCTCAGTAGTGTCCATGCTTTGTTCCTCAATCCAAATACCTGAAAATCAAGGATTTACATTAGTTATTGGCACAAATATGCATTTGAGGACACTAAATCTATTTAAATGAAGCCCTAAATGAGTCCAAATCGTGGACTCATCAACATTCCCAACTTAAACTTTTGCTTGTCCTCAAGTAAAACTCAAGTTCAGTAGTTCAAAAAGGACGTCTCAAACTGTGCTACACAAGAGTCAATCATGAATGCACACAAAAAAAGCCAACTTAATCATACAAAGACAATTGTGCACTCAAAGATTCAAGTTGTGACTCACCATTATCAAAGAATCTCAAGCTCACAATACTTGCTTCAAATGCAAGTTCAAGCTCAACAAAGGTACTCAAAGGCCATCACACAAAGAATGATTCCATATTCACACACAATGGTTAACAATTTAAAGCTCTGGAATCAAATGCAACACTCACACTCACAAAGATAAACACAATGCATGACTTCACCCATAGGTTTGCCCATATTTTTCAATCAACCCTTGTTTCAGCTCACTCAAGATCAAAAAGGTCTTTTCAAGGCTTGTAACGGGGCTGAATGCAAAGGCATGGTCATTTAGGCTCAACGGTTGTAATCCTCATGACATGTCCTGTGAACAACACTTTATTTCCTTTTCTTCATCATTCTCATTCGTGCTCAAAAGTCACCCCATTATTCATCTTCCATGGATTGCTTGGATACCCCATTTTCTTTGCATTTTCACAACTTTATTCCACAACTTTTTCATTCTTTTCATTTTCTTTCTCTCTTTTTTTTATATTGAGGGGTTCCATTTTTTTCTCAAAACCATGGGTCAAAGGGGACTTTCTTACACTTCTTGATTTACCTTCTCTTTCCACCACACCCCCAACTTAGGCTTTTGGGCAAAGTTAGCTATTCACACAAACCACAAATCATGAGGATTATGGGTAATGGGTTATGAAAGGTCACAATTTCATCAAGTTTCTTCCAAGAAAAGGCTAAGGATGAAAGGGTGTTCAAACGGGGTTCACACACTCACAAGGTAGGCCACAAAAGAGGTATAATGTCAAATTGTTTCACACTCTTCAAAGTTGCCTAAGATCATATCAAAAGATTGCATCACTTAGTCAACTGGACCAACTGGGAAAATTCTAGGTGTTATCATACGTGGTTCACGATAAGCTCATCACACAAGGCATGACACCAATGTCAAACAAGACTCCACACTTTCGTTAGTGTGCAATGCTCATCACAAGAGACTCAATTTGATACTTGGCTAGTCACAATGAGATGCAAAAAGTTCACATATTGTCTATGCAACTTCATTTGGCCTCATCGTAGCCACACATTCATTTTTGTTTGAGTATGAGCACTATTCAAGTCATCGGTATTGATCAAGAACGATACTCAAATTTGCAAGAGAACAACCACATTCAAACATAAACAAGAGGTGGCATAATTTTTTCGGAAAGGTCCAAAAATCATTTGCAATTAAAAACAAGGAGCCACAAGCTCAATCATCCACAAAAATAGTGTAACACACGATTATAGCTCAAAACCCAATATATACACAAAACCAAAGTGTAACAAAGGTCACAAAAGGTGGGACTCATGCCACCACAAATAAAAATCATTTGTCCTTAAATGCAAGCAAAAATATCCAAAAGTCAAAATAAAGTAAGACAGAGAGGGAGGTAAAGAAGGGATCCTATCTACTCAGTCACTCTATCTGTGTAGGCATCAGTGCCCGGTGCATAAATCTAGACTTGGGCATCAGTGCCCGAAGTCACCTCAGAAGAAACAGTAGTTGCACTAGGATCAACCAAGGGTGTATCCGCCAAAGAAGCTTGCACAGTTGCATCTACCATGGCCTCCTCGGTCTCAATAAGGCCCTCATACGAAGATTCCTTAGCCACCTCAAGCATCTCCTTATCCGTCTCCACCTCAGACTCGGGATTAGCTGCCTTCTCAACTCTAATCTCATCTCTGGTGATACCCAGAGGCATATCTAGTACATCTGGGATCTCCACCATCCCAAAAATCATGGACATGTCGGTGGACTTCAGCTTATCCACATCACTCTTCAACATAACAATAACGACCTTTAAAGTTATCACCTCCTTAGTGGCCTCTTTGACACACTCACACACCGCTATCCTAGCCACAAAGGCATTAATGGTAGTGCTCAATGGTGTCAAAGCATCAGCCAGGACAGTATGAATCATGCTCGAAATGGAGGCCTCGAGTCTGGCAGCCCGACGATCGACAGAATGGGCAAGTTGCCCTATCCAGAGTAATGCAGCTTGAGTGAGCAGGGTTCACGTGACAGCAGCAACAGAAGAACTAGGGATGTTAGAAGATACAACACAAGAAGTACCTGAAGGCCCAGGGGCCGGAGTAGGCAAAATTGCCTCTGAGTTGGGGTCGAGTCCCAATGGAATGGTACGTATTTAAGAATCAATAGTAAAGAAAGAACATGCTCAAGTCAATCATAGCTAAGAAATATTTATGAATAAAAGCATGGTTCAAGTTAGGGGTGACACAAGTGTCAAATATCAGGGGGATTTGGTTATAACTATCAGCTACAACAACAAATAACATAAAAATAGCAAGTATAGAGATGGGTTCTTGGGATGTACTTGGATAATGGGCTAGGGTAGACAATTGGGTAATTGCAATTAATAGTGAATAGTTGTAAATTAGTGAATAAGATAGACTTTAGTGGGGATAAACTTTCTCTCGAACAATTTACCCTGAATCAAATTGGTTTCTCTCGAACACCAATAAGTAGCAATTAAGAACAACCTACGCTTTAGTCCTTTCACTCTCTCGAGCTGAATGTGTGGAAAAGAGTTTAGGGTCCAGTCGCTTGAGCTGAACCCATGACAACCCAATACCCACCGACCATCAAATTAGTAATCTTGGTTTTAAAACCTCTCTCTCTCTAGCAAGCAAAAAATACGAAGGTAGAGTTGCATTTGCAACTACAACCCTTTAGATTAAGCCACAATTACTTAATGAAATCACTTTTAAACAACCTTTACACTTTCAATTAACAATACCCAGTAGCTAAATCAATCCATAATCACATAATCACACCCCAAGAATTTGGGTTTTAGCTAGACATCATAAAAAGGTAAAAAATCGTACGAAATTGTGTTTCCATCAATTGGGTAAGATTTATATAGTCTTTACAAAGGTCTAATATGAAGAATCTTCAACATCCACTTCCAATTTCTTAGAAATGGAAATCTTCAAATCTTCAAAGCTAAGGAAATATTGTCTCTAAACTCAGTTCTAAGCTCTCAAACTTCAAAACTAAATAATAATGAAAACTATTGAATCTAGATACTAAACTAAGAATTTAAAAAATGTATTTATAGTGGTAAAAAATATGCAGCGAAGGACCATTCGCCATAATAAGTCAAGATCACTGATCCACTAGACGATCCGCCCTTTGTTCAATTCCATCACCTTTTTTCTTTGGCCTTTAGCATCTTCAGGTTTTTGTACTTTGGGCGATATCACACTACATCACGAAATCGTTCGGTGACTCACTGACTACTTCTTTCTATCGCTGACTTGATTTTCTCCTTCAGGGCTCGGCACACTGGAACATCAGGTGAGACAATGACCATTCGACAACTCATCCAATGGATTAGGCGATCCTCACGCTTTCTTTTCTTCGTTCTTTCAGCTGCCTTTTTCCTTTTTGCTCATTAGTGTCTATTCTTTGTTCATCAATCCAAATAGCTGAACATCAAGGATTTACATGAGTTATTTGCATAAAATATACATTTGAGGACACTAAATCTATTAAAATGAAGCCCTCAATGAGTCCAAATCATGGACTCATCAGTAATGCACAGCGAGGAGGAGGTCATCAGAACTATGGTAATCCTAGTTGGCGAAAACATCCAAACTTTTCCTGGGGAGGAAATCAAAAAAAGACACAAGGTCAGAACGAATAGAAACCCCAATAGAATACTCATGGTTATCAACAACAGGGTCGATGAGAGTAACCAAGTAATCAACAAAGTAGCATGAGCACTGAGGAAATGCTGAAAAATATTATGGCTGATCAAGCTCAACTAGCCGTTGATGTAAGAAAAAATCAATTAGCAACTCAAAACCTGGAGAAACAATTTGGGCAATTTGCTAGTGCTCAAAACTCATGACCTAAAAGTAGTTTGCCGGGCAATACTGATCCACATCCCAGATAGGTAAATGCGGTAGGTACGTGTAGTGGGTTGCAGTTGGAGGAGTTAGCTTCGACGAAGTGAAATGTTGAATCCGCAGGTAAAGAGGGTGAATCTAAGGAGAGTGAAACAGTTACACAAGAAGGAAGAGTGCAACCAATTGTAAAACCACCTCCCCCATTTTCTTAGAAGTTCAAAAAATAGAAGGAGGACGAATGTTTTGGTAAGTTCCTCTCTCTTTTAAAGCAAGTTCATATTAACTTGCCTTTGGTAGATGTGTTGCAGGGTATACCTAGGTACACAAAGTATGTGAAGGAGATCGTGGAAAATAAGGGGAGGTTAGCTTAATATGAAATTGTGGCACTTAATGAATAGTGTAGCTCTAGAATCTAGAATAAGTTTCCCACCAAACTGAAAGATTCGAGCAGCTTTACATTTCAGATCACCATAGGGAAGAGCATCCATGCGCAAGGGTTATGTGACCTCGGGGCGATTATAAATCTGATGCCAACATCACTTTATAAGAAAATGGGGTTGGGTAGTCCTAAACCCACCACCATTATCTTGAAGTTGGTAGATATGTCAGTGGTTAGACCGGAGGGTATTGTGCATTATGTCTTGGTTCAGGTGGGATCCTTGATATTCTCAGTAGATTTTGTGGTACTAAACTTTAAGCCAGATCCTGAGGTTCCTTTCATCATGGGAAGACCTTTCTTGGCCACAGGGCAAGCTATAATAAATGTAGCAGCCGGTCAATTGACTATGCGGGTGCATGCTAAAGTGGAATTGTTTGATCTCTACAAGGCGTTGAAACTACCAGTTGTGTATAAAGAGTTGTCTACTGTAACAGTCATAAATATTAAATAAGAAGCTCATTATATTGCATCCAAGGACCCTCTAAAGCCTATGTTAGTGGGGAATGATATTTATGGGGATGCTGAAGGGCAAGAGATGGTACAGTTTATGGATGTGTCAATTGTGGGCATATCAAGAGATCACTGGGAGCCATTGAATAGGGTCTTGGGTCCTCCACCCCAAACCTTCCATTGAAGACGCACCCAAGCTAGAGCTAAAAACATTGCCAGCTCACCTAAGGTATGCTTTTTTAGGTGAAGATAATACCTTAACTGTGATTTTATCTATAGATTTGTTTGAACCACTGGTTGAAGCAACATTGAATATATTGAGGAAAAGAAAAATAGCTTTAGACTGGGATATGTCTAACATTCATGGGGTAAGTCCGACGTTGTGTATGCATATGATTTACATGGAGGAAGGGCACAAGCCGAGTGCACAACACCAACGTAGACTTAACCCAGTCATGAAGGATGTGGTAAGGAAAGAGGTGATCAAGTGGCTAGATGCAGGGATAGTGTACGCCATATCTGATAGCAAATAGGTGAGTCTGGTACAATGTGTGCCCAAGAAGGGCGGTATGACAGTGGTGACGAATGAGAAGAATGAACTGATCCCTACACGGATAGTAATTGGGTGGCGTATCTGCATGGACTATAGAAAGTTGAATTATTCCACCAGGAAGGACCATTATCCTATGCCATTCATCGATCAGATGTTGGACAGACTTGCAGGACAAGATTATTACTGCTTCTTAGATGGCAACTCAGGCTACAATCAGATAGTCATTGCACTAGAGGATTAGGAAAAGACAACCTTCACTTGTCTATGTCGAACCTATGTGTTCAAATGTATTCCATTTGGATTATGCAATGCATAGGCTACATTCAAGAGATGCATGATGGCAATCTTCCATGATATGGTGGAAGATTTTGTTGGGGTGTTCATGGACGACTTCTCGATGTTTGGTGAGTCTTTTGACCTTTGTTTGACTAATCTTGACAGGGTCCTTGCAAGGTGTGAAGAGATGAATCTGGTGTTCAATTGGGAAAAGTGCCACTTCTTGGTTAGACAAGGGATTGTACTGGGGCACAAAATCTCAAGAAATGGGATGGAAGTTGATAAAGCTAAGGTGGAGGTCATTGACAAGTTGCTACCACCCATCACTGTGAAAAGAGTCCAAAGTTTTCTTGGGCATGCTTTATTTTATAGAAGATTCATGAAGGACTTTTCTAAGACTGTGAGATCCATGTGTAGTTTATTATAAAAAGAGGTAAAGTTTGAATTTGATGAACATTGTCTCCCGACATTGGATCTACTAAAGAAGAAGTTTACTGAAGCGCCTATTTTGATTGATCCGAATTGGGAGCTACCTTTCGAGCTCATATGTGATGACAGCAATATAGTGGTTTGTGTAGTGCTAGGCCAGTATAAGGATAAGACGTTTCACTCCATCTCTTATGCTAGTAAGACTATAGATGCAGCACAATCGAACTATATTGTCACAGAAAAGGAGATGTGTACACTAGTGTTTGCTTTTGATAAGTTCCGATCTTACTTGGTGGGCACTAAGGTTAATGTTTACACTAACCATACTACGATCAGGTATTTATTCAACAAGAAGGACGTAAAGCCGAGGCTGATTAGATGGATATTACTCTTCCAAGAGTTTGATCTAGAAATTAAAGATAAAAAGGGGACTGAGAATTAGATAGATTATCATTTTTCAAGATTGGAGGACTCATATCATGTGAGGAATGAAGAACAAATTTGTGAAGAATTCCCTAATGAGCAATTTCTAGCCTTGGAAATTGCACAAGTACTCTGGTATGCTGATATTGTAAACTTTCTGGCGAGTAGTTTTTATCCACCTGGGGTTTTGACACATCAGAGGCAGAAGCTGAAACATGAGGCTCGATTCTATATGTGGGATGAGCCTTTCTTATTCAAGCAGGGGTGCGAAGGTGTATAGCAGAGAAGGAGGTGATGAAAGTACTGGAGATTTGTCACTCTTCTCCATATGGTGGGCACCATGAAGGAGAGCGCACAAAGCATAAGGTATTGCAATTCAATTTCTTTTGGCCTACTTTATTTAAAGATGATGCGATTTTTATGAAGGGTTGTGATCAATGCTATAGAATGGGCACTATTGCTAGAAGGCATGAGATGTTGTTAAGAAACATCTTAGAACTAGAGCTCTTTGATGTATGGGGAATAGACTTCATAGGACCGTTCCCAATGTCCTATGGTTATCAGTACATACTTGAGGCGGTGGACTATGTGTCAAAACGGGTTGAGGCTGTGGCTTTACCTATTAATGATACAAAGGTGGTGGTAAAGTTCATTAGGAAGCACATCTTCACCAGGTTCAGAACTCTAAGGGCCATGATAAGTGATGGAGGAAAGCATTTCATAAATAGTTTGGTGCAAAATTTGCTGGCAAAATCTGGAGTGCAACACAAGGTTGCCACAACCTATCATCCTCAGACTAGCAGTCAAGTGGAAGTGTCTAATATGGAATTGAATCAAATTTTGTAGAAGACTGTCAATGCACAAAGGAAAGATTGGGCTGACAAGTTAGATGATGCTTTGTGAGCATACAAGACTGCATACAAGACACCGATAAGGACTTCTCCTTAGCAAATGGTGTTTTGGAAAGCATGTCACCTTCCAGCGGAATTGGAGCATCAATCATACTAGCTATAAAGAAGTTAAATCTAGACCCTGAATTAGCGGGCAAGAAAATAATAACACATCTGTCACGACCCAAGGGTACCCTCTATACGTAACACGACGTACTTAACCCCGAGGGGTCGCATACAATCCCTTAGAATATCATGAACATAAGATAAAATAGAAAATACGGGAAAATTTAAAACTTTTACAATAGAAGTAATTTCTCATAAAATCAAGCAGAAGTCTTTACTAAACCTTTGTCTCAAACCATCTATTTCAAGCAGAAGTCTTTGGAACGCAGCCCATACAAAGTCTAAAAACATAATGAAATGACATAAATGTAAAGTGGATATTGTCCTCGAAGCTATGAGGACTCACCAAGATCTTCAATTCTTCTAGATCCTTGAAACCTAGCCTCTAAAGCAACTCAAATCTCCCAGACCCTACATTTGGATAGTATGTAGGCAATATCTATTAGTACAAAATGTACCAAGTATGAAAGCTAGCACAACATCATAAGAGCATCTCAAATGGTTAGTTAACATAAGACATAAGCATAAGAGATATTAACATATTCATAACATAATCATCATATTCATAGTATGGTCTCCGACATAAGCATCATATAAACATAAGTCAACGTAAGACATAGTTAATGAGCATAGGAGATAAGTCATAATCATATAAATATACTTGACCCTTGGTGAACCATACCATAATAGCACCATTCTCAAGTAACCTTAAAAGCATACATGTGCAAAGCAAGAATAGCATCCCATAATACAACCCAAGCCAAGTACCCCTTTTTGGTCATCTTAATCATACTCTAAATGCATGGTTAAGTCTTCAGCGTGTTTCCATAAGGGTACTATACTTCAAAGGAATCTCAATACACACTTGTGTAATGCATGAAAGGCATCCCATACTACCCTTCACACTAAGCATAGCCTTGAAGTCATCTTAGTCTCCCTCCTATGGTCTTACTTAATAGCTTACTTCATAAAGACGAAAGAACTACCACCTTAGTCAATCATATCATGTCAAGGAAGGCAACTATAGCACAATCCTATCTAAGCATACATCATATAAGAGCCAACATCTCATGAGTCACCTTAAGGAAAGCTTGTGTCATGCATTAAAAGACCCCATAATTCTACTCGTGCTAAGCTAGACCCTTATGTTCATCATTCAGGTTCATCATCTCTTAACATCATAAAGACAAGGTTATTCACATCTAGTCATACATATCAATGAATCATAGGTATTCACCTCCATATCCATATTAAGATGATATAGGTATTCACCTGCATATCAATTTTATGGTGATATAGGTATTTGCCTCCATATCCATATTAAGGTGATGTAGGTATTCACCTCCATATCCATTTTAAGGTGTAATGTAGGTATTCGCCTCCACATCACCACATAAGGATCATAGGTAATCGCCTCCATGATCAATCATAAAGGCTAATGGGTAATCACCTCTTACCTTGGGAGTCACACATATATGAAGGGTAATCACCTCACACTCCCCATAACTAACTAATTAAGAGTAAGGGAACTCACCCCACATTACTATCATGCAAAGGTCATTTAGGGTAATCACCACAAGCCTCATCACAACTAATAGTCCTAAGACTTAGATTCATTTTAGGTGAGCAAACCTTTCAACCTAGAATCTTTCTATGTGAGAGAACCTTTCATGTCTTATCATCTTCATGCCTAAAACCATATCTAGAGTTCTACATTAGACATTGGCATCATCATGACTCAAGTGAATCTATCACTTCACATATTCAAGCATTTATTAGGTAAGTTAGGGGAGTAGAGGCCTTTCACCAAAATCCAACGTATTAGACTTCTATTATCTTTTAGACTTTACTCTCAAAGCCGTAGCATGTCTAGATCATCACATTGGCTTTACTCTAAAAACCCTAGTGATCAACATTCATGACTACAAGCCTTATACTCAAAGCTTTCTATCTTGATCTTATCATTATACCTAGATTTCAAGGTATTTCAATCACATACTTCATTACTAGGTGATTCTAGTCATATTTCATATTCATAGGCAATTCTAAGCATAATTCATCATAAACTCCCAAATTCAATCATTACTATTCATGATCTATCATGCATTCATAATTCTAGTTCAATTCATGATTTCATATTCCTATCCATGAATAAGTTCTATACATGATGACAATCCTAGAAGATCTATCAAGAATCATCAATTTCATCTTTACAAGTCAAGATCAATCATACACAATAGGGTCTAGTTGAATTCTTGTCTAAGTATTCCTAATCTTGAACAATTACTTCTAATAACATGAATTAGGAAGATCAACTAAGAACCTTCAACTTTGCCTCTAATGGCATAAACCCACAATTATCACATTCATCAATTTAGTTTAGGGTTCACCATATAAATCACATGAATTCATCATATTATCATTTAACAAAGCTAATTCAATCATAATTGGGTGATATCCACTAGATTGAAATCACACCCAAGCCCTACCCACAATGCAAACACAACCCTAGCTAGAATTGGGATTTTTAGTTCATAATTGAGGGGAAACTATGGGGGCTCCATGGGTGGAAGAACCCATGGATGATTAAGCTTCACATACCTTTAATCAAAGCCCTAAACAAAGCTTGAATCAATGGTAAAAATAAGTTGCTGCCCCAACTTCCTTTCTTCTTCTTCTTTTTCTTCTTCTTCTTCTTCTTCTTCTTCTTCTTCTTCTTCTTCTCTTCTAGAGAGCGGATTTCTTGAGAGTAGTTTGGGGGTTCTAGGGTGAATGAGTTAAAGTTATTAGTTGAGGGGTGCATTATACTTATATAGGTGGTTAAATAACCTATTAACCGACCTACATTAACTCCTAATTCATAACTAACTTAACCCCTAAATACTCAACTAAAATCTAAAAGTTGAAAACTGTCATGACTCACTCCCACCCCATCCACGGACCGTGGATGAGACTACTGACCGTGGTTTGGTCTTGTGGTTGGGATCTGAGGCCTAAATGTTGTAGGCAACTCAGGCCTTGACATATGCCCATGACCTACAGGGCGTGGTCTGATCTATTGGCCATCCATAGGCCACAAAAATTTGTTTTTGGGGACTGTTTTAGGGGCTGTTTTGGGGTCCTCCTCAAGGATCCCTTGGCTGGTCCTTGGGGAGTTGTACCCGAACGTTTAACTCCTAAAACCCCTATTCTAAGTATGGGAACCATTTATTGTGATTTTAACCCTCATAAAACACTCAAAAACTCTTACAAAAGGCCTTAGAACTTATTAGTTCAACTCACTAAATTCCAGGGCGTTACAACATCTTCATGAGCTAGAGGAGTTCAGGCTCCACGTGTACGAAAATGCCAAGCTATAGTAAAAGAAGACTAAGGAGTTTGATGACAAGCATATTGTGTCATGCACCTTTGAGCCTGGATAATTGGTGTTACTATTCTATTCAATACTGAATTTGTTCCCTGGAAAACTTCGGTCTAAGTGGAGTGGGCTGTTTAGGGTGGTGAGAATGACCCAGCATGGAGCTCTGGTACTAAGAAATAAGGATAAGAGCTCCACTTTTCTTGTAAATGGGCATAGAGTGAAACATTACTTCAGGAATGACATTGATCGTGATAAAGAATCACTCAACTTGAATGATGAGTGAATCATGAGATGGGTCATGTCGCGATGTTAAATAAGGCGCTACACGAGAGGTGACCCATGACCCCTTATAATAGATAGGATTTCTGGTTTTCCTTTTTGTTATTTCAATTCATAGGAATTAGTATAAAAAATATGATATATCAGGAAAATACAAAACAATGAGTCGTGCCACGACTATAACTAAGGCGTTGGATGGGAGGCAACCCATCGGGCTTACACTAATTGGTGTTGTGCTGAAAATGTACAGGGAACATGAATGGGGACCCATAATGCGTCGCGGCAAAAGGTGACAATTTTGCTTCACCAGGAATTAATTTTCCAAGGCGAGGCAGAACACCCCATAACGTGCACGGGTCACAGAGAAGCCTAGCAATTTTGGATTCGACGAGAATAAAAAATATTTTTGTCAAAAATAAAGGATCTCCCTAATTTAGGGGCGTCGCGAAGGGGGGCCAAAATTTTGTTTATCTGGAAAATAAATTCTTTTCGCGAGGCAGAACACTATGTAATGTAGCCACATCGTGCTTCCAGGTAAGTACATTCGATTTTCATTTAAAAAGATGGGTGTTACACATTTTCTTTCAAAACACCGACCCAAGTCCCTTTTAACCCCAAATTTTTGTCCCCAAAATCCCCACTTTTATCCCCAAATAGCGATTTCCTTCCTCCCCTTCTCCCCTTGAGATTTTTCAAGCATCAACTCGTAACGCGAAGGCAATTCCACCTTTTTCTCTGCCAATTCTACTCGACTACAACATTCAAGGTATGTAGTTTTGTATATTCTCTTGAAATAGTGGGGTGTTCTTGAAGCTTAGCAATGGTGTTTGATGTTTTTGTGTTGTAGGGGTTGTGCGTGTGATTTGTAGTGGGGAGAAGTGGTGTATGCTGATTTTTAATAAGTATTTGGAGGTCCAGAGTAGAAATTGTTGAATTGTTTGATCTTATGTGGGCATGTGGTAGAATGGGGTTGTATGAACATGGTAGAGAAAAGGATTGAGGATTGTTGATGAGTAAAATTATCAGTTTTATGGAATTTGAGTGTCTATTGTGTGAAGTCTTGAGTAACACTATATGATTATTTCTATGTGGGATTGTGGGTTTGTTGTGTACTTGTCAATGGTGGAGGTTGTTTGTATTTGACTGATTTTAGTGGTAACTAAATGTGAAAGCTGAATGTGTTAAATAGATGGGTGTGTGTAGTTTTGGGTTGTGCATGTTAACATGTGGGAAATCAGATAACCAAGAATCACCAATAAGAGTAGAGAAAGGTAAAGGTTCTAACAACATATCGGGGAGCACATTAAACCTCATAGCCACAAAAGACAAAGTAGCACCAGGATCAAGTAAAGCATATACATCCGGTTGGAAAACTTTCAACATACCGACAACAACATTCGGAGAATCCTTTTGTTCACCTAGGGTTAGGAGAGCATAGAATTGGTTTTGCTTAGGAGCATTGGATCCCAAACCAGTAGGAGTAGCTTGCTTGCCCTCTATTCCTTTAGCCACAAGCATTGGGTAATCCCTTATTTTGTGACCACTTTTCCCACAACCATCCGTGTCGGCTAGACACTTACCATCTTGCATCCTTCCACACTTAGTGCAATTAGACATAGGTAATGAAGATTTAGTACCATTACCTTCTTGAGACTTAGGGTTAGACACCCTATCTTTGTTGAACTTAGGAGGAGCATTGGAGGAACCTTGACCGAAAAACCTTTGTTGTAATTCAGGCGCCCTTGCCCATCGGACCTATATGTGAAAAGTTACCATCACCAGCTTTAGCCCTTTTTACCTCACTAGACTTTTCCCTGAGTTTCTCCTCCTTAAATTTTTGTGCATGTACCATGAGACGAGAGATGTCCATATCATGAATGAGCATTGTGGTTCGGCCACTCTTTAACCACCATTTCGAACACACCTGAAACGAACGTGAGTTCTTAGCCCTTGAATCGACAACCATTGTTGGAGCATACGTTGACAATTGATTGAACTTTAGATCATACTCCATCACACTCATACTTCCTTATCGAATGTTAATAAACTCAAGCTACTTAGCTTCCCTCATCTAAATGGGAAAGAACCTATTAGGAAAAACGGCCTAAAACTTCTCCTAATCAAGAGGACCTGCATCTTCCGACCTCCCTTCTTTCCATTGGTTATAACAAATTTTAGCCACACCTTTTAGTTGATAAGCGGGCAACTCTGCCTTTTCCACTGGTGTAACCCCCATGACAATCAACACCTTATAGACTTCATCGAAAAATTCATAAGGGTCTTTCTCAGCTTCCGAACCGTAAAACTCCGAAGGGTTCATCCAAGTCAAGCCCCTCACTCTTGAAGCCATCATATTCACACTGGAGCTTACGAGAACCACAACCTACCTATTGGCATGGGCCGTCAGGGCTAAAGCCAATACTTGAAAATCAGCCCTAAACTCCGCATTAGACACATGTTTCAGCCAAAAAATCGACCAGAACTTAAGGAGCTTGGGGAGGAGCTTCTGGTTCTGCATTCTCCCTCACATTCCTTCTAGCATAAGCTCTTCTGGTAGCCATATACTGAAGAACATAGGATAAGGATTAGGAGAGATACTTTATAGAGTTACACTCTACCGCACGACTTAAGAGTAATGAAAGAACTGGAGTTTCCTAATCATCTTGTAGCCTCTCATTCATAAATATGGTGCACTTCACACACATGAACTAGACTCTACTAGACATGGCTTATGAGATATCCTAGGACCATTCTAAATCTTGTGCTCTGATTACTAAGTTTGTCACAACCCAGGGGTACCCCTAGATATAACATGGTGTATAGAACGTTGAAGGATTCCATACAAGCCAGTTAGTTCTCATAGCATAAGAAAAAGAACAATAAGAGTAAAACAATAGTCCAAGTCCAAAACATTTTATAAAACGAAAAAAAGAAGTTTAGACTCTTGTCTCAACATAGCCATCAAAAACAGTAGAATGAAATTGGGCCTAGCCCATACATCATGTCCATAAGAGAAAATACATGAAAGAAAGTGAAAACAATAAACTCCATCCTTGAAGAATGAGGACTCACCAAAGCTCGAGAATCAATCAGATCACCCACTAGCAGCCACGAAACTGAGCACCCTGAATATTTGACACTACATTTGGAAAAATATGTAGGCAAGAGTATGCATTATTAGAAAAAAATGTACCAAATATGATAGCCATTCATAAAACATGTAAATCATGCTAAAAGGGACATTTCATTTCATGATATGCAATTGACCAAACTAAAACAACATATGAAAGAGTTATAAAATATAAGTCATAAATCATGGTCAAGGAAAGCTAACTTCTTCTATAACACCTTTGAATAGATATGAGATACTCCTCGAGTAACCTTAGTTCATTATTACTTATGGGGAATTAGCCTTAACCGTCATTCATACCACGTGAGCTATAATATGGAATTTGGTGTCTACCCTACACTTAAAAGAGGTGTCCTACTTGCCGAAGGTAAGGACCATAAACTTCTAGGTGGATCCACTAGCTAATCAACCTATGGGGGGACACAGTGGGGATATGGATATTTCTACTAGAAACCTAGCCTCTACTACGGGAGAGCTTCCATCTCATGAGATTACTTTAGAAACCCGGCCTCTACTATGGGAGAACGTCTATCTCACTATCAATATCCACTTGGTGCTAAGCATAAATGGTTCCCTTAGACAATCAACTCAAGCTCTTTGTCTTTGATTCAATTAGGTGAGAAAGCCTTTCAACCTAAGAACCCTTTCTGTGTGAGAAAACTTTTCACATCATGCTAATTATGTGTTTATGAGAATATCCTTTCACAACAAAACATCATCATTGGTACTTTACTCTCAAAGCACCCTTAAAACATTTGCATAGATTTCATAAAAAATGCATAAGTCCATAATATACCTCTTTGAGGTCAAAACCCACTTTCAGTCATCAATTCATAGAAAACATGGATTAGATACGGATTTCATTATAAATTCATGTAAAACAATTAATACATGCTCAATTTAATAGAACTCTTCCTTTAAGATGAAAATCCCACAACATATAGTTCATAACTTGAAAACATGCGGATTACATGGGTTCATAGGGGAAAACATCATAAAAGTATTTTAATTCATCAATTCATCCATAGAAGATCATAACTCAATCATTTAAATCAATAATGAAAGGAACCAAGCTAATTGAAGAAAACCCTAACTAAATTGGGGAATTCTACCATTTGAAATAGAGAATTAAGGAACTCTGTGGATGAAAGGAACTCATGGATGAAAACTATCATACCTTGACTACAAATGCTATCCTGGAATGGAGAAATTGACACCTAAGCTTAAAACCCAAGGTTTAATCTTCTTCTTCTTCTTCTTCATGTCTATAGACAGAGAATATTTGAGAGGAAATTTGGGATTCTTTTGTGAATTTGGAAGAATGAATTAAATAGGGTGGATTTGGGGGTAAAAAACCTATATAGGGGCCCTAAAAATAGGCAAAACAACGTGGTATAGGAACTAATTAATTAGGAAAAGACCCAACTAATCTTGAAAATTAAGTGACTGCTAAACACCGACGGACCCAGTCGACGGACCATGGTCTAACCTATGGCCCATCCTGATGGACCGTCATTTGGTCATCAAAGACTCTAATTTGGGGCTTTGAACCACGGACCCTGATCATGAACTGTGTTCTGACCTACGGTCCGTAGGTCTGGCCGTAGTTCTTGGCCCTCAAACCATAGCTAGGCAGGCCATCCACGGACTACACCTAGGGTCCGTGGTCCCATCAACAGTCCATGGGAGGTCACCATGGTTTGGTACCTGAAACGTCTTAAAAGCTGCTATTTGGCCTTTTTGAATACGGGGTGTTACAACTTGTGACCCAAATTAGTGGAATTCGCTGATAGACTAGAGTTTCACTTCCTTAGAAACCCACTATGCTTTTTGACTATTTTCTGAAATCTGATAGTCAGGTAGGACACTTCCTCATCATCTTTCGATAGGTCACTTGGTTATGGTTTTAGTTCCAAGAAATTGCCTTTCCTTCAATCCTTTTAGGAATTTTTGTGTTGCTTGTTTAGTTCATATATTTGAAGATTCTCATTCATCTTGTCCATGGTAAGAGTCTTCAGGTTCCTAGTTTCAGTGATAGCATTTACTTTGTTTTCCCATGACTTGGGAAGGACTCGAAGAATTTTACGAACCTGCTTGCTTGGATGAATAGTTTCACGAAGACGTCAGAGCTCGTTGGTGATGGAAGTGAATATGGAGTGCATCTCATAAATTGTCTCTCCTTCTTTCGTGCTAAAGGTTTCATATAGAGTAGTGAGCATGTCCACCTTTGATTCCTTCACTTAGATGTTTTCTTCATGGATTTTATTCAGATAGTCCCAGATCTCCTTGCTTGTTTCACATGCTGAGATCCTGTTTTATTCATCAACACCAATTCCACAAACCAGTAGCTTCATGGCCTTATGGTTCTTTTCTTATTTTCTTTTTTCCAACTTCATCATATTCTCTTTTGGTTTTAGGAACCACCCTAGTTAACTCTCAATCTTTGACATCCTTAGTGGGAACATAAGGTCCATCAAAAGTTATGTCCCATAGTTAACTTTCCTCTTTTATGATATAATCATGCATTCTAGTCTTCCACACCTATATTACTATCTGTTAAAACAAGGGAGACATGTAGTCGACTATCTTTCTTCTAAGCTTGGTGGGCTTGCCATCAATGCAGGATCCTTTCTTGATGTTAATAAGATATAAAATACTGCTTTGATACAAATTTATGAGATGTGATACTCCACTGTGTAATAAGGGACCATGTTGATGATACACTGGTAATGCAATAGAAGAGACTAAACTATAAAGTAAAAACAACAGGGAGTTTTACGTGGAAACCTCCTAGCTCAAGGGAGAAAAACAACAACCTATCAAACAAGATTTTTTAACTGTTTTCACTATTTTCAAGCAATAAGTGAATAGAGACTCCAAATGCGCATACAAAGATTAAACTCTTAATCTCACAACCTATAATAACCCTATTACAATAAGAGCCAAAGCAATACCTCTATTGCCCACTATATATTAACTAACTCTAATTATTATAGACTTCAATCACACACCAAATAATTACCTCTAATTATGTTCATGTGTTAACTTACCACACACTGAATGTGTTCCTTTATACATTTGAAACAAATATTACAAGTTTACCACATCACAATCATTTCGTAACAAATAACCAAAAGATGCACTTGACAACTCTATCAGGTCCCTTGAGGTGTGTGCTAAAAGCTTGAGCTCTTTAAAGACAAATTTTATGCTTTTTGTTTTCTTTGACTGTCTTGACTAGGTTGTTTCATGTTAATCAAGATATATTATCCTTCGAATAATACAACCTAGCTAGTGTTTTCTAATTGGTTGAGCTCACTTGTCTCGTTTCTTGTGCCCACCAACTGTGTTAGAAGTGACAACTTCTACCATTATTCACCAACTGACTTCAGACATGTGATCAACTGGACTAGCTTGCATGTTTGTGAACATCATCAAATATTCAAATACTAACAGTTTAACATCCCCAAGAAACTTGCAACACTATTGACCAAATTCAACGGGACTTCATTTGGGGATCTTCTTCCGACAAGAGAATACTCCATTACATTTCTTGGGAAAAAGTGAAATCCCCTATAGAAAATGGTGGCATTGGCTTAAAAGCTTCTGATGAAAATAATAAAACGCTTCTCACCTAGTTAATTCCTTTCCATTCTCCTGGATCTGGAAACTCAACACTTTGGAGAAAATAAAATTTTCATGTGGTTGTGTTCCCAAGATTGACTCCCAACTAGAGCTTACCTTCACCACATTGGCATCGATACTGACCCTCTATGTCCTCTATGTCACCTTAATAGAGAATCAATTACACACATCTTCATACAATGTAATATAGCTCAAAAATTCTAGTAAGCCTTGGGCATAAATATTTCCCAGTTACCTCACTAGTATGACCACAGTTACATGCCCTCAAAAGTTTGAAACCTTCGGACAGTGACTACCCTTACCACTGGATAGATTAATTTCCCTTCGCATTATGACATATATTGTTAAACATGAATGATAATGTCCATAATGACGATTCGACCTTTCTATCGGAATTTGTAACTACAAGAAACTTGTTTTTAGCGACCATTTCTTAACGAAAGAAAATGAATCCGGTCGTTATAAGTATAATTATAACAACCAATTTTGTTTCCCGTCGTTAAATTTTTTTAGTACAATATTAATTATGGGATAATATATTGTTCTTGAAAAATATAATGTCCCCTCATTAAGACTAAGTTATTAATTAATAAAAAAAGTCGTACTACCAGTTTCCCCCATTTTCTCCAAACCCACAATCGCACTCTACATAACCAAGAAACATAAACCTCATGCTTCTCCCTCTTTTGATGTTAATGCTAAAGTATATTCAGTTTTGTTAAAAGGAATGGGCTTTCTGCCAAAATCCTTTCAATTTGTCAATTTGGAGCCATTGCAATCATAATTGGATTTGGAAGACCCACTGAGCGAGCATATTAGTTAAATCTATGGAGATTGTGGACGGTAAAATACCTTAAAATCGAGGGATGAATTCTGTGTGGTGAATATGGGTATCACGTTGTTTAGTTTTGCATCTATTGTAGTTTTTGCGATCATTTTTCATCGAAGTAAGTTATTTTGCTTTAGAACTTCTTGGGTGGTTGATTCTATTATGTACTTAAAAGGAAGAAGAAGATAAATCAACCTTCCTCGTTACTACTCATCTTCAACTTGTTTGCTCGTCGTCATCCGTAATTGGACAAATGAACTAGCATTCATGTTTCTATGGTTTTAACTATTAATTGCAGTTGTGGAATGTTAGAATTTGTCCGACCATGAATTTTCTCAATATGTTTCAATTTAGGGTTCTTTTTGCTTGTTTTTCAATCTACTTGTATTATTATTTTCTGTCTGCTTGTGTTATTTAATTGAGTAGCTATTTGATGGAATATTTGATTAGAAATAAAAAGCGGTGAATAATTATGATTATTGTATAATCTGGTTACTCTGATGATTCCTCAGGACAACAATTTATCTATTCTTAATATTTGATTGTCAGTTTTTTTTTTATTTTTGTAATCTATATGTTTGCCACTTTGTAGTTTTTGGTCAATGATGAATAACTCTTGTAAAAGAAATTGATGCTATAAGTTTTCTATTAGCTCATTATTATCATTAGATTTAAAAAAAAAAAAAACAATTTTTTAATGTTCCATATTCCTTTTGAGACTAGTTTCATGTTGATGATGAATATAAATTAGATTTGGTATCCTCAAGGTTGTTTTATTTCTGTGCTTGTAGTCAGTTAATCAAAAAACATTGGGGATTATAAGGTTCTTGTTTTGTTAAGACAATTGAACATCTCCCTTAGACTGGATTGTTGAAAAAATCGATAGCTACATAGTAATGATTTTCAGGCATGCCTTCTATTTCATCCAAAGCCTTGATACATTTACGTATTGTAATACTTCTATAAACTTGAGGCATTACAGTTGTATGATACTTTTAAGCATTAATCATCTCCCTCATCGCATCTATTATCTCTCTATCCCTATAGTTCTAGCCCAAAGCAGGAACTATATCTGATGAACACTTTCTCTTTTTACCATATATAGTCCTTGCTGTAGTTTGTTGTGAAGTAGCATCACTATGTGAATGAATTGATGATGAAGCAGGATCCAATTTGACACTTTCTTTATAAGAGATATATATCCCAACATATTTATGTTTAATCCTTCATAGAACTTGATTGGGTATATACTTCCCATTAACACCCGAGTCAGTAAATATTGTGCATAGTGGCTCATAGATAGGGCACTCTTTGGTTTGCTTGATTCAGGCTTCGGCTGAGCCCCAATGTCATCCCATAGGTCAAAACTAATGTAGCAAGAATCATCTAAAGCATCATTTTGATCAGAAGCAGATTTAAGGTTGTAGTGATGAGTGTGCCACTCGTCAAGGTGCTTTCTTAGCTGATTGTTATTGAAATGAAGATTTATCTATCTATTAAATTCATCACGTATATAATTTCTAGTTTTCTTTTCAAAGACATTGTTAGGCTAGTTCCCCAGCTTAATCAGCTCAATAACAAGATCAACAAAAAGCTTGTTCAAGGCAGGTGTCCATCTTGTTCTCAAGCATTCTTGTTTGTGTTGCATTTCATTAGCTTCAGAATCCATCAGTTATAGTGGAGTTAACCGCGATAGTAAAGACAGTTCTTTTCTTTCTAATTTTATACGCTCAACCTCAAAGCAGCCTAATATCTAGAAGTGTGACACTCTAAGTAGTGCGAACCTCAAGTTGGATACATTCTTCTGAGGTAATTATATTCCTTCTTAGTGAACGTTTATCTTTGGTACAATTTTTCTACAAAAGATACAAAAAAAAATTCTTTCTTGATTTTTTCTGACACTTTATCATAGATTCAGTAGTAGGTAGTGCTTGGTGTGATTAAAATCTATTTGTAGGCAACAAGGATTTGTTGCTTTCTTAGTTAGGAAAAAAAGCAATTTATAAGAAATAATATTTTTTTTGTGTTCTTTATTTTGGGAAAACTATTCTATATTATATGTGGTGCTTTACTTACAATTGATAGTAGTTGAAAGTGAGGGTTGGGGCACGAGGATGGTGTTGTGCTGATATTTTGAATATTAAAGATAGATAACCATTAGTGAATGGAGTAGGAATTGAAATATTTGTGGGGGAAAATGACTTACATTCATAAGTAGTTTGAGATTTTTTCTGTGGTGAAAGAATTTCAACAATTCAAGTGGATGGGAAATGGAAAATGATTTCCAAGAATCAATTCTGCCATTCTAGAGCTAACACAAGTATCTTTTTGCTTCCTAGACTGGCAAACAGTGAGATTTTTGAATTTTGAGAGAAAGATGACTAATTCTATATTAATTGGAGGCTTCTAAAATTCTAAACACAGGAACTAGATAAAAAAAATGATTCTATTATTAGAACTTAACTTTATTTCTGTTGTAATAGTGTATCTAATATGGTACTATGAAACAGAAGATCTTATGTTCTACATATACACATTTAGTATAATGCATTATTAAGAGATTATGTCATTGTTAAAACAAAGTGTTAAGAGTGTTTAGGCACCAAAAGAAAATGCTACAGAGAGAGCACGCACTGAAATTAGAAAATTGCAAACACCCAAGGAAAAGTCAACTTGATGTATCTATGTTGTTTTTGGTGGAGATCTTTGCTTTCAAAATATCCACTAACAGTGTTAAGATCTATGGGACACATTCGAGCTATGCTTGATGGAAATCGAAACTAAGCTAGGACTGTGTAAACTAACAGGAGATAACTAATGAATTTATAGGTTAATTGATTAGAAGTATAAGAGATTTACTCATAAGAGGATGTGCAAGTGGTGTGCCTATTAGACAATGTTTTTCATTGTACTATATAGTAGAGAAGATGTGCAGCACATGTTAGATATTACATTGAGTTGAAACTATAACTTGTAGTTTCTATATCTGGATTTTATGTTGTACTGGCTTCTATAGATACTGAAGTTGTTGGCATGAAATTTTATATTATATTTTGTTCTGATACATGACAAGCCTTGTATATTCCCTTCTCCATTGTCATTAGACGTTGAACTTTAATTCAAAAGTGTTTGCATGAATCAAACATCACAGATATAGAAGTTTTGTTTTCCATGTTGCATGAACTGGATATATTTCTCAATTGACTTGATAAATAAGCCCTTGCAGCAGCTTTTGCCTATGAACGGAGCAATATCAAGTGGTTCTTATAACTTATTTAGCTTATAAGAACTTCAGAGCAAATAAATATTCTGTCTATTCCAATTTTATTGCTGTGTGTTTTTCCCCTCTTGAACATTATGGTATGTATCATTTTGTCAACTTGATTAGTTTTATTCTTATCCTAATCTCCATGAGTCAAGTACTGCATGTTATGCAGCTTATGCCTTGGCTACAAGTACAATTTTCAATTTTAATAACTACTTTCATATAAATATGAGCACCAGTTTCTGTATATTTTTATCTTGACCCAAAGGTCTTTTTGAAACAACTTCTCTACCTTCATAAGGCAGTAGTAAGATTTTCATACACTCAACCCTTCCTAGACCCCACTTAGTGGGATTTTACTGGGTATGTTGTTGTTGCTTTTTTATGATAATTTCTTTTTTACTTGATTAAAGGTTAGGTTAAGAAATATGTATAAAATCAAGCACAGGTGAATGAAGTTCTTCAAAAAGATGTAGAAAGTTAAGTTGTACAGGTTGCTAATTTACTATACGATTTTATATATTTCTCAAGAATTTGATTTAAATGCTCTTTCATATAAGTTCTTTATAAAGCTAAGATGTTCAAGCATGACTACCATCGAGCTTATCTCTTGCCAATCTTTGCATTTCTCAAGTATAACTAAAGATGAGGTATCAGTTCTTGAATTTTGTGTATCCAGCTGATCTTTAATTTAAGTCGTTAGAGAGACACACTTTTATTTACTCTTAGTTACAATTCAGTAAATTATCTCATGTTCTCATGTGCGGACTTGATCTTTTCATAGGTCAAACACGTGAAATACTTTCTTGATAGTAGGTGGTGGTGACATTTCAAACTTAGGACCTCTACTTACTTTGTTATTATGTTGAAATGTGTGCCATATTTTTAACTATTTAAAAATTTAAATTAAATTGGTTAAATTTTTGCACTAATATCTCATCCATTCACTTCTTCTAATGTTGAATTTAAAAAGAAAACTTCTTGCAAAGTGTAGGATATGCTATACTTACAAACCTTGATCTTTAATGTTGCTTATGTATGTGTCAAATTCAGTTTTTATTTATCTCTTTTTACCGGTTTTGAGCTTATATCTTTTCATTTTTATTATTCTAGATATTAGTGTTTGAGTTCCACTGTTGATATAAGTTGTTACAGAGAGTTCGCGAGAGCTTGCTATTAGCCTGAATCTCCTTGTGCAGTATGTTGATGCTGGTAGGCTTGGTAAAAAGTGAGGTCTCAACTTATATGATTGTCATGATGTTACAACGAAGACAAGAGGATTGCCTCGACTCTGAACTCCTTGTACTTGGAGTTTGTGATACAATTATAACTTGTTAAAACAGGCTCCTTGCAACACCTCTCTTATACACTTCAAGTATCAATAAAAGAGAAGGAATAAAAAGTGACTCCTCACTGATGTAATTGTTCACATCTTATTGCATAGCTTTTGGTTGTGGTAAGTCCAACTTTCTATATGCAAATTGAACTTTTCTTATTCAAAAAAACAAGAAGAGTAAAAGCTCTCTTTGGGCTGTTCCATTCAATTAAATAAGTGTTCTTGTCGAATAAATTTAATTGGATAGTTCATAGATGTTGTATTTGTTTTCTTATTGATTAAATTTGATTTTGCAGAAAAATGTAGCATATGTTACTAATCTAACATGAACATGTTCTTTTTATAGGTAAAGAATTTTGAGTCGTAAGAATCTATCCACCAACAAAGTTCAGATCAAGTATCAACAACTAAAAATATGAAAGTACAAGTTAAAGACCAGATAACACCAGTTTTGTATTTTTTTTTTTTAAAGTTGTTAAATATGTTTCCACTGGAATATAATTCTTATTTGATTAGGTATTGAATAAATATTATAATTTTGATAGATATACTTTTTGTAATGTGATGATTTAGTTCTTTGTAATTTACTATGAAATTTTGTATGAATACCGATATTCTTGGAAGATTTTTGTTCTCTTTATACATCTTTACAATAATAATCTTACATAATTGAATTTCGGGTTGAATGTTACAAACAATTAACAAATGTAATATTCTTTCACAAAAAGAATTGATAAATAAGGAATGTATTTACTTTTGTAATCTAATGTTATTAACGACCGAAATGATAATTAGCATAAGGAAATGTTGGTCGTTAAATATATATATAACGACTAGATTTCTTGTTGTCGCTAAAGGTTTTTAACGATCGGATTTGAAATTCGTCATTAACTTTTAATGACGAAGCTTTTAGCGACCGGTGACGACCATTTTTTTCGATCGTTATATGTTACTAATAATCGGAATACAACCTTTAACATCAAAATTTCCCCTCACTAAAAGTGATAACCACATAATACATGCAGCATACTTGATATATCGTGAGTTTACTGTATTTTTAATACATTTCACTTAAGAGTTGTGTGTGTCTAGGGCCATTTTGTATTAGAAATAATGTGTTTTGTATCATGATTGCAAGAAATAGGCTTGGACGTGGTAGAGTGAGATGACAGCTGAAAATCTACAGAAGGAGCCACCCACAGAGGTCACCTACGGACCGTAGGTCCTTTGACGGTCTGTCAATGGGTGGTGTAGATTGAGCATCAGGAAAGTCTGACTAAGTGTGGAACCACGAATGCAAGTGACGTATCGTAGATCGACCCACAAGCCGTCCTGCACATCCGTCGAATGATTCATAGAAGTTGAAGTTCCAGTACCTGATGAAAATCCTAAGTGTGGAGCCGCGGAAGAGGACCCACGGACCGTAGGTGACCTACGGTCCGTTCTTTATATCTGAGAGTGAAGGTTCCAGCCTCTGTGGAAAAAGTTCTAAGTGTTGACCAACGGAGGGGACCTATGGACCGTAGGTCTACCCATGGTCCGTAGGTCAAGCTTGTCAATCGAAACCGCGTCCAGAAAGTTTATTTCCTTATTTTTTTTTCTTTTTGTTTAGGACATGTTTTCTATAAATAGGTTATGTAAACCTCATTTTTGGGGGTTAGACATTATTGTTCACTTTTAGTTCTTGATATTTTCTTGGGAATTAACTTGCAAACTTTGGCAATTTGATTTCCGGATTTCGGTTTATAAGATTTTTGGTTTGAAATTCAGTTCGAGATTTTGGGTTTCTTCTACTCTAAACGTAAGTTCATGAATTCTTATTATCAAAACATGAATTGTGTTCTTTCAAACATGAGTATCTAAATCCACAACTAGGGTTGTGAGAACCATGAGCAATTAACAACATATGAATAATAACTAAGTAATTATTGAATAGTGTTTATGCATGTATTGGTAATTCTTTGGCTTAGAAGTCTTTTTAACGAGTGCACGCATTAGAACTTACCTTGTTGCTACTTACCGGACCAAGGAGGTAGTTAATAAGAAAAGAATTATCAACAGAGATTTAGTGTGATACTATCTAACAGTTTAATGTCAATTGGTGCGAGGGTGAAAACTAAGGCATACATTGATATGATGTCTAATCTGAGATAAAGGTAAGGGTTAGTAAAGTATACACACGTAGTAAGACCAAGGTGTAGGGTGAAATTCCCTATTTGGAGGACCAATCACTTAGGGATACCTATCTTACCAACTTTGCATGTAAAACACTAGGAAAGGATTACTATTATTAGGACTACCGCATTAAGGGCTAATGGGGAATACAGACACCCTAGTTTCTCTCTCTTATTGATAATTCGAAGTTTGAATCTTGCTCACTTGTTACTTAAACAACAATCAGTTATTTGTTTCACAAATTCCCCCCTTTATTTACTTGTCTCAGAAATAGTTTGACTAAACAGATATAATAGTGAGTTAAGTTTAAGTCTGAGCCATATTCCTCGTGGAAGCGATCCCAACCTACAAGTTGGATTCTTTATTTGACAATGATCACTTATACTTCTTTAGGGAGGTATAATTTGAGCGTATCAAATTTTGGCGCCGCTGCCGAGGAATAAGGCTTTTGGATTAAGTTTAACTACATTATTGAACTTTAGTCAATTATTTCCTAATTTTACATTTTCTTTTGTTTTTGTTCTCTACAGGTTTCTACTATAGTGTATGCCAAGTACACAGAGTCTAGGTTAACCATTGACCCCATACGACCCCGAACTAAGCAAGACTTTGAGAAGAATGGAAAATCAAGGAGGAAATAATAATAATCCAATCATAGAAGAGCATGGGGATGGAGTGAATAATGAGAACATTGAGGTTCCTGGTGGTAATCTACTTGGAGATGCGTTGAGGGTGCAGAATCCGCCAGAACCAAGCCTGCAAGATAACTACAGGGTCGACTTCAATACAATTGAATCAAAATGACCCATTATTCTCCCTCCTCTACCTCTAGGGCATACATTTGTGGTGACGAGCAGTCTTATGCAGATGCTTACTGCGAGGGTTTTTTTTTCTAGTATGGCTTCGGAAGATCCACATGGGCACATGGCCAAGCTGAGGAGTGTGTGCAAGAGTTGTGTGGGGCAACTGGATTTGGATATGAACGTCATAGGGTTGAGAGTCTTCCCACTATCATAGACTGGTGATATTGTGGTGTGGTTTTCTGAGCTTCCTTATAACTCGATCCATACATAGGACCAATTGCACAAGGTGTTCATGGCCAACTATTTCCTGTTGTCTAAGAAGTTGAACTAGAAAGACAAACTTAACAACTTCGTGGCACTACTTGGAGTGTTTGTGAGTGGTTCGTGGGATAGGTTCACTGCATTCATAAGAAGTGCTCCGAATCACCACATCAATGATGAGTCACTGAAGGAGTACTTCTACAGAGGTCAAGATGACAATGGTAAGGTTGTGCTTGCTACTATCGCTGTAGGATCATATGGTGAGGGCACTTTTGATAAGATCGCTGAGAAACTAGAGAAGATTTCCCAAAATAATAAAGCATGGAGCACTAGAAAGTCAGACACTGGAAGAAGCACATTTGTAGTTCAAGTTGCACCTAGACAATCTAGTGATGATATTCGTGAAGAGATGGCTCAGATGAGAACAGAATTGGGTTTGGTACTAAAGCATGTGACCAGAGGTGCAGAGAAGGTGAATGTGGTAAACTATTTGACTAGAAATCCACCATCACCAGTTGAGGAATGCTACTATAAGGAGGATGTTTATTTAGTGAATTGTCACACGGGGGGTTTTCGAGCCAACACCCAAGGTTCCAACTCGGATAATTGGTGCCAAAGTCAAGGAAACCAAGGTCAAAACTATGGTAACTACAATCGAAAGGGTAACTATGTCCGGGATGGGAACTACAATCGCGACAAAAACTACAATCAGAACAACTATGGCAATAGAAACGAGAGACTTGGGCCTTATGTTCCACCTAAATATCAGGAATTTGGCAATAGGGAAGCTGGGGGTAGTATGTCCCGGATTGAGAAAATGATGCAAAAGATGATGAAGAGGTTTGATGCGACTGATGATAATGTGAAGGAGATGCGAAACAACTTGTATGGAATTGGTCAAAAAATTGATGCCCATGCAATGTCAATCAAGCAACTTGAGCAGCAAATGAATCAGTTGTCCACAACAGTAAACCCACGTCAGCTTGGGACACTTCTTAGCAACACCATCCAAAATCCAAAGAATGATGGGCATTGCATGGCAGTCACCACTCGAGGAGGTAAACAGACCGTCGATCCCCTATGTCGTGTGAGGTTGAAACTGTGGAAGAAAAAGATGATGATTAGATTGAGGTTACTGGAGAGTCCAAGAATGATACAGAGAAGGAAGCGGAGGCGACCCAAAAAGTTATTCCCATGCCTAGACCTCCACCGCCATTCCCACAGAGATTAGTGAAGAAGACTAAAGACGGAAAATACTGCAGGTTCATTACCATGTTGAAACAGCTTTCCATCAATGTTCCGTTGATAGAAGCTTTGGAGAAAATGCCTGGGTATGCAAAGTTTATGAAGGATTTTTTGACCAAAAAGAGGGTTTTTAGCTTTGAGAACGATGAGAGGTTGCAACATTATAGAGCTATTGCTACTAGGTCACTTGTGTAGAAGAAAGAGGATCCTGGTGCTTTCACTATTCCTTGTACCATTGGTTTATTGCATTTTGTGAAGGCGTTGTGTGATTTGGGTGCTAGCATTAATTTGATGCCATTGTCTATCTACAAGAAGTTTGGTTTAGGGGCTCCAAAACCAACTGCAATGCGATTACTCATGCGTGATAGAACTGTGAAAAAACTCATTGGTGTTCTCCAAGATGTCCTTGTGAAAGTGGAGTTGTTTATTTTTCCAGTGGATTTTATGATACTTGATTATGAAGTTGATTCTGAGGTTCCCATCATCTTAGGGAGACCATTCTTTCTATTGGGCGTTCCTTGGTTGATATGGAGAGAGGGAAGATGAAGTTCCTATTGAATAATGAAGAGGTAACTTTCAATGTTTGTAGTTCTATGAAGTAGGAAAGCAATCTCAAATCAGTATTAGTGGTGAATCATGTTGTGGAGCGAGGTTCTGATGTTTCTATTGAAGAGTTGTTGGGTGTTGATGCACTGGCAGCGGTAATGATGAATTTTGAGGGTGATGGTATTGAAGGCGATGATGAATTAGTTGCCGCACTTGATAGGTTCAAATTCTATTCCAAACCAAAGAAATTGGAGCTAGATATGAAGAATTGTGACTTTCCACCCGAAAAATCGTCTGTTGAAGAGGCTCAAAAATTGGAGCTCAAGGCTCTACCATCGCATTTGAGGTATGTATTTTGATGTTTGACTTAATCAAAGACACAACTTTCAATTCAGGTGTCAACGATCGCGTGTAGTAATATAACCCAACCGAATGGGTTGGGGTCGAGTCCCAAGGGAGCGGTTAGTAATCGAGAATTAAATAGAAAAGTAAAACTTAGTTCTAATCAATCATAGCTATGAACATTAACGAAAACAAACATATTAAATCAAAAAGTGACACGAATGTCAATTATCAATGGGGGATTTGTATTCAACTAATAAACCAAAAAGAGCAAAAATATAAAGATGCGAATTAGGGAGACGGGATTCTAGGGAAGTGATAAGAATATGGGATAAAATAAACAACCGAGTAAATGCTATTGATAGTAAATTGCTGAACATTTGTAACTAAGTTAGACTTTAGTGGGGGTAAATTTTCCCTCGAACAACTTACCCCGAATGAACTCGGTTTCTCTCAAGCACCAAGTTGCAGTAATTAAGCACAACCTTTGTCTTAGCCCATTCACTCTCTCGAGCTGAATGTGTAGGAGAAGGTCTAGGATTCACTCTCTTGAGTTGAACCTACGATGACCCAACAATCATAGACTATCGATTTAGTAGTTTTAGTTTTAAAACCTCTCTCTCGAGCATGCCAAAAACACTAAGATGAAATCGTATTTGCAACTACAATTCCATTAAGTTCAAACACAACTACTAAACGAAATCACATTTAAACAACAAATAGACAAACAATCAGCAATACCCAACAGTAAATTTAACCCATATTCACGTAATCACACCCCAAGAATTGGGGTTTTAACTAGACATGAAAAATAGATAGAAATCGATACCTAAAAGTGTTTCCATTAAATGGGTACGATAAATAATGTCTTTAAACACGTCTAAGATGAAGATTCTTTCATGCCCACTTCAAATTTCATAGAGATGAAAACCTTTAAAACCTTCATAGCTCAAGAACAATGTCTTCACAAAACTCTAAGAACTGAAACTGAAATATTCTAAAAATCAGTAATAATTTGCTACAACTTGATATTAAGCTACATATTTAAATGGGCATTTATAGTTTCCAAAATTTTGTGCTGCGAAGGATAACTCGGCGTAGTTAGTCGGGATCACCGATGCACTTGGCGATCCGCCCTTTGGACTTGTTCATCGCCTTTCAACTTTTGCCTTCAGCAGCTTCGCATTTTGAATCATTGGGCGATATGGTGTTGCTTCGCGGTATTGTTTGGCGACGCTTCGACTGCTCCCTTTCATTACCAACTTGATCTTTTCCATCAGGGCTTAGGACACTGGAACTTTGGCCGAGGTTAAGGCCATTCGGGTACTTGCCGAATGCATTAGGAGATCCTCAGGCCTTCATTTCTTCGTTCTTTCAGCCGACTTGTTCCTTTTTTGCCTGATAGCGTCCATGCTTTGTCTCTCAACTCAAATAACTGAACCTTAAGGGTTTACATCAGTTATTAAGACAAAATATGCATTTGAGGACACTAAATAAATCAACACTCATACTCACAAAGATAAACACAATGCATGATTTCACCCATAGGTTTGCCATTATTTTCCAATTGACTTTTGCTTCAGCTCATTCAAGATCAAAAAGGTCTTTTTCAAGGCTTGAAAAGGGGCTGAGTGTAATGGTATGGTCATTTAGGCTTATAGGCTGAAAATCCTCATGAAATGTGATGTGAACAACACCTTCTTTCCTTCTCTTCGTCAATTTCATTCAAGCTCAAAAGTTACCTCTTATTCATCTTCCATGAGTCATTGGAAATCCCATTTTTTTATGTATTTCCATGACTTTATTTCATAACTTTTTCTTTCTTTTTCTTTTACAATCTTTTCTTCTTTTTCTTTTTTTTTTTTTTGTATGGAGGGGTTCCATTTTTCTCAAAGCATGGGCTCATGGGACTACATTTACTTGATTTGCCTTCTGTTTTCACCACACCCCAACTTAGGCTTTTGGCCTAAGTTGGATATTCAAACAAACCACACATCACGAGGATTATGGGTAATGGAAAAGGAAAGGTTACAATGTTACCAAGTTTCTTCCAAGAAAAGGTCAAGGCTCAAAGGGTGCTCAAAACAGGTTCACACACTTTAAAGCTGCCTAAGATCATCTCAAGAAATTGCATCACTTAGTCAATCGGACCAACGGGGCAAATTCTAGTTGCCATCACACATGGTTCACGATAAGCTCATCACACAAGGCATTGACACCAAAGTCAAACAAGACTCCACACTTTCACTAGTGTGCAATGTTCATCACAAGAGACTCGATTCGACAATTGGCTAGTCACAACGAGATGTAAAGAGTTCACATATTGTTTATGCAACTTCAATTGGCTTCGTTGTAGCCGCGCATTCATTTATATTCGATTATAAGCACTATTCGAGTCATCGGTATTGATCAAAATTGGTACTCAAATTTGCACGAGAACAGCCACATTGAACACATACAAGAGGTGGCAAATTTTTTCGATAGGGTCAAAAATCATTCGCAGTTTAAATAAGGAGCCACACGCTCAAGCATCCACAAAAAGCAGTGTATAACACAATTTAAGCTCAAAGCCCAATATATAAACAAAATAGAATTATGAAAATCACACAAAATGTGAGCCTCACCCCACCACAAATAAAATCATTTGTCCTCAAATGCAAACAAAAATATAATATCCACGGTCAAAATAAAAGTAAGACAGAGAGGGAGGTAAAGAGGGGCTCATGTCTACGCAATCGCCCTATCTCTCTGGGCATTAGTACCTAGTACATCTGTCTGGTCTCGGGTCTCAGTACGAAAAGTCCCTTCAAAAGGAAAAATAGCACCAGACTCATCAGGAGTTGCTACACATGTATCTGCCAAAAATCTCTGAACAGCTGTATAAAATCCCCAAGCCCATGAAGGGATAGAGAAGTCTCGGGAGGTAGTCTTCCTACCAGGACTGGGATTTTTGCCATTGCCTTTGTTTCTAGGTGAAGGTTCTTGTTTTCCCTTTTTGGGAAAATTCGACCTTCCTTTATTCAATTTGAAATTCCGTGCTCTTATCAGTCTGGGTGGCATGATTCTCCCAGCAACTTTAGGTCTAGCCATGTCTGCAAAGCTTCGAGATCAAGTTAGAAAATCTTTGATAAAAACACAAAAAATTAGTTGCAGGCAAACCCGCCAAACTCTTTGGCAAATCACCGACATCAGTCAGCGATCAAGGTTTTCTCGCCGAGAAGTATAGGGCCAAAAGGATTCAGGGGTGCATACTAAGGGTGAGCAAAAACTTGTTCGGTGAGTCGCCGAGTGCCATTGGCGATCTCAGGCTTCTCGCCGAAAGTCACAGAGCCAAGCAACACATTTAGCATGAAATTAAAGGCGAGATGGGGGAACTTCAGCGAGCTCGACCCAACATGCCTACTTTCAACCCAACTTCTCGAATTCAACTCCGCAACCCCTGAAAACACAATTAAAGCATGTGCATCATAAATTCAAACAAGACCCATAACATACAACCACTACCCACAGAGTTTTGATATATTTCAATGCACCAAGCTACGGAATTTCAACAACCAAGACACTATGGGCAAGATATTCGAATTAAAATTGGTATTTACGCATGCTAATCCTATCAGAGAGGCCCAACACACAACAACACAGTAAGATCATGCTAATGATTACAATTTCCATAAAATAATCTCGGGGTTCAAAAAACTAACCTTTGATGTAGATTAATAAAGATTGAATCATTAGGCAGCAGTGTAATCCAAAATTTGTGCACTAATCAATGACTAAAATACTCTAAAAATGCAAGAAATATAGAAACTAGAGTGAGGGTGTGAGTTTGGGAGGATAAAAAGTGGGGAAAGTGAATGAATTTGAGACTTTTAAACCTTTAGCCTGAAAAACCATCTAGTTCACGCCCGTTTGGCGACATTAGCCGTGCTCGCCGAGCCACTTGACGACACACTGAGTAGTCATTCACCTCACCAAACATTACAGGACCTCCAGTTATTATGGGAGTCCAAACGGCGGTCTCCATCGGGATCACCGACATGGTCGGTGAATCGTCGATAATTTCCTAGGCTCGCCGTGTTTTACAGACTCCAATGTAAAATTGTCTTGAGTCTATCAGTGGTTTAGGTCGGGGTCGCTGAACTCTTTGGCGATTCGTTGAATGGACCTGATGCTCACCAATCTTCACTTTTCAAACACTTTCCACACTTCCACCTACACAATCAACGCACCATTATTTTATCAAAACAAAATAAAGGAAAAAGGGGTCTTGGGTTGCCTCCCAAGCAGCGCCTTAGTTAACGTCACGGCATGACTCAAGTCTACCTTCAAACCTCATTCTTAGGGTTAGCCTTAGTATCACTAGGCTAACCCCCCTGTTGTCTCGGGTTAAAATGAGACGATATATGACCCATTTGGGTTTCCAACTTCTTGATCGACACTGAATGGGAGGTGACAATTTGGCTAAGGGTAGACACATCTTCTTTCATTTCCTTTAAAATCTTGTCTAACCCTTCAACTTTGTTGAGGATACGAGAGAGCATATTCTCAGACCGATCACCTTCCGAATCTTTTGGCTTTTGGCACTCGTGGGAAGGCGCATACCTATCCTTCTCCCAATCCTTCCAATTTTGATTACGGTCCCTCCATTCACGATCTCGATCTTTCCAACCTTCATCCCTAGCCCAACCTTGGTTACCACCCTGCCTCGAGTAGTTTGAATGATAGTCACCGCCTTGGTTGGCTAGGAAATTTATCTCTTCATTATACAAGGCATCAAACTTGGACTCATCCGAATTAGCACATCTGACATCCACGGTATTGACACTTCGAGCACCAGCTCCCATGACATTTTTAGACAAAATATCAAGTTTTATCATAATCTTGGATAGGTTTTGGTCCCTCTCTTGGTCCTTCTCCATTTAATCCTTAGTTAACTTGAACGTGAGAGGGGAAACCTGGTCTTCACGGGTATACCACGCTCTGTTTATGCTAGTCATGCCATCCAAGAGCTGAGCAACTATCCCATAAGGTTGCTGCATCAAACCTCCCAGAGAAAGTTGGTTAGCAACACCCTTATTTACTGAATCCAAACTCCGGTAAAAATACTGCAGCAACACGTTATCAGGCAAGCCATTGGTTGGGCATTGAAACACCAACTTTTTGAAGCGCAGCCAAGTTTCATGGATAGGATCACCTTCTAGACGCTTGAAGCTCTGAATGTTGTCCCGAATAGTCATCATCTTCGAGGGAGGGAAAAATCGCACTTGAAATGCAGTGACCAACTCCTCCCACGAAATGATTGATTCACGTGGCAATTTAGCCAACCACTTTCACACCTCACCCATCAACGAGAATGGGAACAACCTCAACTGGACCAATTCTTGGGAGATATTCTTGAAGGAGAATGGTCCGCATATATCCACAAAGTTTCTAATGTGATCATGGGGATCCTCAGGAGCTAAACCACTGAGAAGCCCTTTTAGTTGCAAGAGTTGCAACATAGTACTCGTGATGTGAAACACCGCATTCCCTTCAGCCAGAGGTAAGCTAATTGCACCAATACCGCCTATGAGATGGGGGTCATTAGAATGAGGCTCGTTAACATCGTTAAGATTTTCGATGTCATCTTGATGGCCTACTTGGCTGCCGTTGCTGCATTTTACACTCATAGTTCCTATTTACAACACAAACAAGTAAAAAAAAAAACCTAAAAATTAAGTAAGTAGAACTATAATTAACAAGAATAAAATCCCACTTAACTAAAAATTCTCACTTAACACCACTCCCCGGATGCGGCGTCATTTTGATGTTTGACGTAATCACACACACAACATCTAATTCAAGTGTCAACGATCGCGTGTAGTAATATAACCCAACCAAATGGGTTGGGGTCGAGTCCCAAGAGAGAGGTTAGTAATCGAGAATTAAATAGAAAAGTAAAACTTATTTCTAATCAATCATAGCTATGAACATTAACGAAAAGAAACATATTAAATCAAAAAGTGACACGAATGTCAATTATCAATGGGGGGTTTGTATTCAACTAATAAACCAAAAAGAGCAAAAATATAAAGATGCAAATTAAAGAGACGGGATTCTTGGGATGTGATAGGAATATGGGATAAAATAAACAACCGGGTAAATGACATTGATAGTAAATTGCTGAACATTTGTAACTAAGTTAGACTTTTGTGGGGGTAAATTTTCTCTCGAACAACTTACCCCGAATCAACTCGATTTCTCTCGAACACCGAGTTGCAGCATTTAAGCACAGCCTTTGCCTTAGCCCATTCTCTCTCTTGAGCTGAATGTGTGGGAGAATATCTAGGATTCACTATCTCGAGCTGAAACCACGATAACCCAATAACCACAGGCTATTGATTTAGTAGTTTTAGTTCTAAAACCTCTCTCTTGAGAAAGCCAAAAACACTAAGATGAAATCGTATTTGAAACTACAATTCCATTAAGTGCAAACACAACTACTAAATGAAATCACATTTAAACAGGAAATAGACTAACAATGAGCAATACCCAACAACAAATTTAACACTTATTCACGTAATCACACCCAAGAATTGGGGTTTAAGCTAGACATGAAAAAAGAGATAGAAATCGATACCTAAAAGTGTTTCCATCAAATGGGTACAATAAATAATGTCTTTAAACACGTCTAAGATGAAGATTCTTTGATGCCCACTTCCAACATCTTGGAGATGAAAAGCTTCAAAGCTCAAGAGCAATGTCTCCCAAAAACTCTAAGAACTAAAACTGAAATATTCTAAAAATCAGTAATAATTTGCTACAACTTGATATTATGCTATAGATTTAAATGGGTATTTATTGTTTTTGAAAATTTGTACTGCGAAGGATCACTCGTCGCAGTTAGTCAGGATCGCCGATGCACTTGGCGATCCGCCCTTTGGTCTGGTTCATCATCTTTCAGTTTTTGCCTTCAACATCTTCGTGTTTTGAATCATTAGGCGATATGGTGTTGCTTCACAAAACTATTCGGCGACGTGATGACTGCTTCCTTTCATCAACAAATTGATCTTTTCCTTTAGGGCTCAGCACACTAGAACTTTGAGCGAGGTTAAGGCCATTCGGTGACTCGCCTACAGCATTAGGTGATCCTCAGGCCTTCATTTCTTCGTTCTTTCAGCCGGCTTGTTCCTTTTTTGCTTGATAGTGTCCATGCTTTGTCTCTCAACTCAAATACCTGAAACTTAAGGGTTTACGTCAGTTATTGAGACAAAATATACATTTGAGGGCACTAAATCGATCAAAATAAAGCCTTAAATGAGTTCAAATTATGGACTCATCATATTCTCTGGGAGAGATAGTTCTTTATCGATCATCATTACAGCTGATTTGAGTGAGGTGCAAGTTGAGGCATTGGTTTCTGTATTAAAGAGATTTAAGCGGGCTATTGGGTGGACTATTATAGACATTATTGGGATTCCTCCTGGCATTTATTCTCATAAAATCCAACTCATGCCAGATAGCAAGCCTATTATCGAGCACCAAATGAGACTAAATCCGCCTATGCAAGAGGTAGTGAAAAAGGAAATCATCAAGTTGTTGGAGTCATATACCATATTGCAGATAGTAGTTTGGGTCTGTCCTGTTCAATGTGTGCCTAAGAAATGTGGGATTACTGTTGTTCCTAATGCAAAAAATGAGATCGTTCCGATGCGGCTCATGACTGGATAGAGAGTATGCATGGACTACCAAAAATTGAATGATCGGACAGAAAAGGATCACTTCCCTATGTCGTTCATGGATCAGATGCTGGATTGACTTGCTAATAAGGGTTGGTATTGCTTTCTTAATGGTTATTCAGGCTACAATCAGATATCCATAGCTCTTAAAGACTAAGAAAAAACCACCTTCACTTGCCCCTATGAGACTTTTGCCTTCAAACTGATGCCATTTGGGTTATGTAATGCTCCAGCGACCTTCCAGTGTTGCATAATGTCGATATTTGCAAATATGGTAGAGGACACTATTGAGGTATTTATGGATGATTTCTTTGTGGTTGGTGACTCGTTTCATGGTTGTCTGATGCATTTTACCGAGGTACTAAAATGGTGTGAAGAGTGCAATCTTGTGCTAAATTGGGAAAAGTGCCACTTCATAGTGAAAGAGGGGATCCTTCTAGGTCATCGGATTTCTAAAAAGGGTATTGAGGTTGATAGAGCTAAAGTTGAGGTAATAGAAAAGCTTCCACCACCTATATTTGTTAAAGGTGTTAGAAGTTTTCTTGGGCATGCATGCTTTTATAAGAGGTTCATCAAGTATTTCTCCAAAATTGCACACCCATTGTGCAAATTGCTCGAAAAGGAGTGTAAGTTTGATTTTGATGATGCTTGTCTGATAGCATTTAGAGAGTTGAAAGTAAATCTAGTTTCCGCACCTATCATTATTTGACTGGATTGGGGGCAACCTTTTGAAGTGATGTGTGATGTGAGTGGAGTGGCGCTTGATGTGGTATTGGGACAAAGGCGAGAGAAGATTCTTGATCTGATTTACTATGCCAGCAAAGCTCTGAATGTGGCACAAAAGAACTATATAGTGACTGAACAAGAACTCCTTGTTGTGGTTTTCACATTCAAGAAATTTCGATCCTACTTGCTTGGTACCAAGGTCATAAAGCATACTGACCATTCTGCATTGAGATATTTGATGGCTAAAAAGGATGCAAAATCGAGGTTGTTTATATTGTTACTGTAGGAGTTCGATTTTGAGGTTCAAGATAGAAAGGGGAAAGAGAATCATGTAGCCGACCATTTGTCCAGATTGGAGGAGGAAGCTATGCTCATGTTAGGAGATGGGGCAGAAAGTAATGATGAATTACGAGATGAACATGTATTGGTTGCGTCTTTTGATCTAATTCCTTGGTTCGCAGATTTTGCAAACTACTTGGCAAGTGATCTGGTTCCATCGGATTTGTCGTTTCACCAAAGGAAAAAGTCTTTGCATGATGTGTAGAAGTTCTTTTGGTATGAGCCTTAATTATTCCGTATCTGTTCTGATTGGATTATTCATCGATGTGTACCCGAAGTTGAGATGGTGAGTATACTAGAGGCGTGTCATTTATTTCCTGTTGGTGGGCATCATAGTGGTATTCAGATTGCGCATAAAATCTTGCAGTGTGGGTATTACTGGCCTACCATCCACCAAGATGCTCTTGATTTTGCCAAGTCTTGTGATCATTGCCAAAGAGAAGGAGGAATTTCAAAGAGGCAACAGCTACATATGAATCCTATATTTGTTATTGAGTTGTTTGATGTTGGGGCCTAGACTTTATGGGTCTATTTGTGAGCTCACATGTGACGAAGTATATTCTAGTTGCGGTTAATTATGTGTCAAAATGGGTGGAAGCAATTGCGCTTTCAAACAATGAGGGTAAGAGTGTCACCGCATTCCTGAAAAAGAGTATCTTCTTCAAATTTGGTACACCTAGGGCGATAATCACCGATAGAGGCTCCCACTTTTGCAATAAGTTGTTCAAGGCGTTGCTAGAGAAATCTGGAGTCCCTCACAATGTGGCCACTCCTTACCATCCGCAGTCTAGTGGGCAAGTTGAAGTGTCAAACAAAGAGATAAAGAGAATCCTTGCAAATACTGTGAATGCCAACAGAACTAATTGGTCAAGGAGGCTTGATGATGCGCTATGGGCCTATCACACTCCATTCAAGACTCCCATAGGTATGTCCCCCTACCAACTTGTATAAGGAAAGTTGTGTTATTTGTCGGTAGAGCTAGAGCATAAGGCTATGTGGGCGCTAAAGAAGTTGAATTTAGATTAGGGCGCTGCATTGAGTCAAAGAGTGAATGACATGAATCAGCTTGATGAGTTTTACCTAAAAGCTTATGAAAGTTCAACCTTGTAGAAGGAGAAGATGAAAAAGTATCATGATCAAAAGATTGAAAAACGTGAATTTGTTGTCGATGATCTGGTACTTTTATTCAACTCAAGGCTGTCATTGTTTCCTGGCAAGCTCAAGTCTAAGTGGACCAGGCCATTCAATGCACTCAAGTGTTTCCACATGGAGTGGTCTAGCTCGAGAACAAGGAGGGAACAAGGTTCGAGGTGAACGGACAAAGGATCAAAGTCTACATGGGGAAACTGGAAAGTGTGCAAAAGGTGATTGAGGCCTATTATCTTGAAGAAGTTTGAGTAATCAAGGGGCCTGCGTCGTGCCGCGACGTTAAATCAAGCGCTGCTTGGGAGGCAACCCGAGATATACAATCTAGCCAACTATAGGTTTTTCTTTTCGATTTAGGAGTTTTCTTCTTTTATTTTAATTTTTGTAACTCCTTAGATAGGTGTTTTATTTTTGTATTAGTGTTCGCTAGATATAGAATAGGGTCCGTGTCGAAAAAATGTCCAAAAAATGTAAAAAGAAAGTCATAATGGTTGCTACATGTGTAGGGGTGAAAGGCAAAATATGCAGAAAAACAGTTGTGTAGTGGTCTACGACCCCATCGACGGTCTATGGGTCCATCCACGGACCGTGAATGGCGTTCATAGACCCCCAAGTAAGTTTTCTAAGAATTCTAAGTGAAAGAGTGACCTGCAGACCGGACCTATGGTCCGTAGGTCGACCCACGAACCATTGGCGGGGTCTCATGGGTCCAAAGTTAGGGTCCTGTTGACCCGACTCAGACCTCTTATAAAATAAAATCCCCTTCAATTTAAACATCTCCCACTTCCATATTTCCCTCCCAACCATTTATCACCTTCCATATACCCACTATTTTCGTCTCCCCTCATCACCCCACAGATTCCATATCTGCCCTCTCTCACTCCAAAACTCAGTCCACCATTTTCGTCTCCCCTCATCATAATTTCCAGGTCTGGTTTTGGTGTTCAAATTGCTTTAGGCATCTTTGGGAATCAATCACACACTCACCGTATGTTGATTTCTCCCGAACTTTGAAATTTTTCATCGCTTCTATTTGAAATCACAACAATGAACTTGACCTTGGGTTTTTAATTTTGTGTTTTTATGTGCAATTGTATGCTAGAACACCCTTGGTATGATGGTTGTGAGTGTATAATTACATAAAACTGAATAAATCAAGTTAATAGCCAGAATTGGAAGTTTTGACTTAGGGTTCATGGGTATCGGTGTGATAATTGTGAAATTTCATAAAATTGGAACTTAAAGGATGATTAACTACCATATTACCTGTTGAAATGCATGTATAGGCCTAAATTGTTTAAAATTTCTGAAGGAAAAGGTCTGAAAGAAGTGAACCATCTTAAACCTGGCACAGACTAACCCACGAGATCCCGTCCACAGACTGTAGGTCATTCTACGGACTGTAGGTCAGGTCCGTGGGCCAGCAGCACACAAGAGTTCTGCTAAGTGTCGAACCATGGTGTGGACTATGGTTCGTCTTTCCATCGACGGACCGTTCTGCACATCCGTGGTTCCCACATCTGAGACCCAATTTTGGGTACTCTGATCTACAGAGGGGGCCATGGATCGTCGATCCCTCAACGGACAGTAAGTACCCATCATGGGTCAGCAGTTCAGCTACTGCCCAAATTTTTTTAGTTTTTCATTTTGATTTGTTTCTTGTTCTAAAATTCTTCCAAGTGTTTTATTTACAATTTTGGTACTAACTAAACTTCTACAAGTATTATGGCCCCTAAGCAAGCTCCGACTTACACCGCAAAGGGTAAATCAAAATCTGTCGTCCCCTCGCGATGTTTGATCATTTCGGAGGACACTAACTACATTCCTCCCAACACCAGTACCTCCCTTACTGCTCCTCGCACTACAAGGAACAGATCCTAGTTGGTGTTTCTTAACGTGGTAACAACCTCAGTCTAATGAGGGGCCCACACTGATCAGATCACTGGCAGGCTTTGAGTTCGCATTCAGCTCCAGCTCCGGATCCAGTTCCAATGGATCACCGCCTCGTCTTCTAAGGTTTATAATGCAGGTGACATCCTAGTTTCCCCTAGTTTCGAGCCTGCACCAGTTGTTGAGGAGCTTAATCGATGGTGTGTGGAGGGACAGTATCAGATATACAAAAATGCCTGCATGCTAAATGACAACGATAAGAAGGCTCGACTAGTTATTGAGGAGCATCGGGTTCTCTAATGTTTGCGTAATTAAGACACAACTTCCAATGCAAGTGTTTGCGATCGTACAATAGTAATATAACCCAACCAAGGGTTGGGTTCGAGTCCCAAGGGAGTGGTTTTGAGAATTAATAGAAAAATAAATTAAGTTCTAATTATTCATAGCTACAAACATTATCTAATATAAACATACTAAATCTAAGGGGTGACACAAGAGTGTCAATTAACAATGGGGGTTTGTAAAAAGCAAGCAAAAAATCGGCGAAAATACAGAAAGTACTAATCAAGGAGATGGGATTCTTGGGATGTGATAGGAATACGGGTTAATCTATATCATTGGGTACATGCTTTTGATAGTAAATTCGTTGAATATTTATGACTAGGCTAGACTATAGTGGGGGTAAATTCTCTCTCGAGCAACTTACCCTGAATCAACTCGATTTCTCTCAAACACCGAGTTGCCGTATGAAGAACAGCCTCCTCCGCCTTAGCCCACTCACTCTCTCGAGCTGAGTGTGTGGGAGAAGGACTAGGGTTCACTCTCTCGAGTTGAACCTCATGTCGATCCAATCCCACCGGCCATCAATTCGACCCCTCTCTCGAGCAAGCTGAAAACAGAAAAGTGAAATCATATTTGCAACTACAATTTCATTAAGTTCCAACATAACTACTAAACGAAATCAAATTTAAACAACGATTAAACTATCATCAAGCAAGACCCAATAATTAACCTAACCCATATTCACAAAATCACACCCTAAGAATTGGGGTTTTAGCTAGACATGAACAAGAGATAGTAAGTTATACCAATATGAGTTTGCATTCAAATGGGTATAAAGATTTATGTCTCAAAACAAGTCAAGAGTGAAGAATCCACAAGACCCAAGTCCAAAATTTTGGAGTTGAAATCCTTTGGATCTTCAAGTTCTTCAAACCCCTCTCCAAACTTGAAAATGAAAATATTCTAAGTCTCAATAAAAATTGTCTATGGCTTGATACTATAGTAAAAACTTCAACTAGTATTTATAGTTTTTAGGAAGTGTGCTGTAAAGGATCCATTCGGCGTAGTTAGTCAGGATTGCCGATCCTCTTGGTGATCCGCCCTTTGGTCTGGTACATTACCTTTTAGCATTTTCCTTCAGCTTCTTTCTGTCTTGGATCATTGGGCGATAGAGTACTGCTTTGCAGAACTGCTCGGTGACACGCCGATTGCTCTATTTCATCGCCAACTTGATCTTTCCCTTCATGTCTTAGCACACTGGAACAAAAGGCGAGATTGTAGGCCTTTCAGCGATTCGCCTAATGGATTAGGCGATCTTCAGGCCATCTTTTCTTCCTTATTTCAGCCACTTTGTTCCTTTTTGCTCTATAGTGTCAATGCTTTCATCTCTAAGTTTAAATACCTGAATTTCTAGCATTTAGATCAGTTATTGAGACAAAATATGCATTTGAGGACACTAATTCTATCAAAAACAAGCCCTAAATGAGTCCAAATCATGGACTCATCAACACCCACAACTTAAACTTTTGCTTGTCCTCAAGCAAACTCGAGTCCAGCTGTTCAAAAAGGGATGTCTCGAACAGTGCTGCACAAGACTCAATCATGAATGCACATAATAGGACTCACTTTAACTATGCAAAGATTAATTGTGTACTCAAAGATTCAAGTTGTGACTCACCATTATCAAAGAATCTCGTGCTCACAATACTTGCTTCAAATGCAAGTTCAGGCTCAACCAAAGTATTCAAATGCCCTCACACAAAGAATGATTCCATATTCACACAATGGTTCACAATTTAAAGCTTCAGAATCAAATGCAATGCTCACACTCACAAAGATGAACACAATGCATAATTTCACCCATAGGTTAGCCCGTATTTTCCAATCAACACTTGCTTCAGCTCACTCAAGATCACAAAGGTCTTTCAAGGCTTGTAATGGGGCTGAGTGCAAAGGTATGGTCATTTAGGCTCAGTAACTTTCATCCTTATGAAATGTGGTGCCCATAACACTTCCTTTCCTCTTCCTTTGTCATTTTCTTTAGTGCCCATAAGTCATCCTATCATTTACTTCCCATGGATTGTTTGGGAACCCCATTTCTTTTTGTACTTTTCAACTTTATTCCACAACTTTTCTTTTTCATTCTTTTTCTTTTTCTCTCTTCTTACTTTTTATTTTATATGGAGGGGTTTCATTTGTCTCAACACCATGGGTTAAAGGAGACTTTCCTTGCACTTCTTGATTTTCCCTTCTCTTTTCGCCACACCCCCAACTTAGGATTTTGGCCTAAGTTGTCTATTTGACTAACCACAACTTCATGAGGATTGTGGGGGATTGATAAAGAAAGGTCTTTGTTTTCATCAAGTTTCTTCCAAAGAAAGGTAAGGCTCAAGGGGTGTTCAAGAGAGGTTCTCACATTCACAAGGTAGGCCACAAAAGAGGTATATGTCAAATTGGCTCACACTCTTCGAAGGTTCCTAAGATCATATCAAGATATAGCATCACTTAGTTGACCGGACCAGCTGGGCAAATTCTAGGATCAATCATGCACAGTTCATGGGTAAGCTCATCACAATAGGCATTGACACTAAAAGTCAAACAAGACTCCAAACTTTCACTAGTGTGCAACAATCATCATAAGAGACTCGATTTGATAATTGGCTAGTCACAATAAGATGCAAAGAGTTCACATATTGTCTATGCAACTTCATTTGGCCTCATTGTAGCCGCATATTCATGTTTGTTTGATTATAAGCACTATTCAAGTCATCGATATTGATAGGAATCGATACTCAAATTTGCGAAGAAACATGCACATTCAACACAGAAGGGGTGGCAAAAGTTTTTTTGGAAGGGTCAAAATCATTTTGCAATTTAAAACACGAAGCCACAAGTTCAAACCTTCCACGAAAGTAGTATTTACACAATTATAGCTTACAACCCAAATACATAAACAAAATACGATTCACGAATAGCAAGCACAAAAAGGTGAGCCTCACCCCACCATAATTAAAATAAATTTGTCCTCACATGCAAATGAATTAAAGTATCCAAAAGGTAAAAGTAAGTAACACAGAGAGAGAGGTAAAGAAAGGCTTATGTCTATGCAGTCTCTCCATCTGTCTGGACCTCAGTGCATGGTGTAGTACTCTGAATATGGGCATCAGTGCCCGAAGTCACCTAAGGAAGAACAGCGGTACCGGATTCACCAAGGTTTGTTGAGTGTGTGTCTGCTAGAAAGATATGCACCGCTCTGCAAAATCCCCTGGACCATGAAGGAATATTGGTGTCCAGGGTAATGGTTTTCCTGGCAGAAGTGAGCCTTTTGCCCTTGCCTTTCCCAGTAGTTGTTAGTAGTTTCGAAGCTTTTCCTTTTGACGTAACTGCATCCTCCTTTATCGCAATCCCTTTGGACATCTCTTGAGCTGGCGTTATTCTTTTAGTAGCTTTAGGTTTAGTCATATCTACAAAATCTCAAAGAGAGGTTAAAGACACATTTGACAAAAGCACCGAAGATTAGTTGTTGGTAAGCTTCGCCGACTCTTATGGCGAGTTGTCGATATCATTCAGAAATCTAGGGTTGATCCAGTGAAAGCTACAATGCACAAAGATTCATGTGGGAGTTGAAAAGGATAAAAAGATACTTTCAGAGAGTCATCGAAGGTCTTTGGTGACCTTCAACTTCTCACCAAAAGTTACAGATCCCATCAACACATAGAGCATAAAATTAAAGGGCAAGATGGGGACTTTAGGCAGAACGCTAAGTGGTTCAGCGAGCTCGACCCAGCTCGTCAAACGGCTCAAGATGCCTATTTTCAACCTAACTTCTCAATTTCGACCCCGTAACCCCTGAAAGCAAAATCATAGTATGCACTAGTGCAATTAAGATGGGACCTACAATAGCCTAACACAACCCTTTGAATTTCAATCCAGTTTAGGGTATACAATTACAGGAATTCAATAATCACAACTACTCAAGCAATATTATCAAATTAAATCACGAATGTAAACAATCTACTCTTAGAAAGAAGGATTAGAACACTTCAACAAGGTAATTTCACTGCATTGAGTACAAAATCGATAGAAAGAATTCAGAGTTTGGGACCCAACCTTTCGTGCTGACTAAAATGGAATTGAATCGCTGGGCAGTAATGTAATCCAAATTCTGAGCACAAATCAACAACTCAAAATATTCCAAAAATGCAAGAAATATAAACTAGAGTGCGGATGTGAGTTTGGGAAGATGAACAAGTGAGTGAAAGGGGATGAATCTGAAACTTTTAAACCTTTGGCCTTAAAAACCATCTAGTTTTCGCCCATTCGGCGACATTAATCAGGATCACCAAACAACTCAGCGTTTCGCCAAGTAGCCACTTGCCTTACCGAATTTTGCAGAACTTCCTGCTATTTTGGGAATCCAAACGACAGTTTCTGTCAGGATCGCCAACATGGTAAGTGATTCACCATTACTTTTCGGTGCTCGCCAAGTTTTACAGACTCCAATGTAAATTGGTCTTGAGTCTAACGGTGGTCTAGTTCGGGGTCGCCAAACCGTTCAACGATTCACTGATTGGAGTTGTAGCTCACCAATATGCACTTTTTGTTCACTCTGCACACTTCCATCTACACAATCAACACACCATTATTTCTAAAACAAACGAAAAGCAATAAACAGGATTTCAGGTTGCCTCCCAAACAATGTCTTAGTTAACATAATGCGATGACGCCAGTTAACACCTAGTCTTCATCTTCGGAGTAGGCCATGGTGTAACTAGGCGACTCCTCGGCAAACAGTGGATAGTGACCTGATATTAATTGGCTAATTTGGGCATCCTATAGCTGAATTACCATGGAATTGGAGGTTGTCATTTGGTTAAGCATTTCAATGTTCTCTTTCATCTCTTCAACATCTTATCTTGTTCTTTGATTTTTTGTTGAATGAGTAAAAGGACTTCGTCATTTTGTCCAACCTCATGCGTCTTCCCTTTTTACACTCGCAAAGGGAGAAGTACTTGTCATTTTTTGTGGACTGTGTCCCCAATTCCATGACTCTTCTGGATAAGAAATCCACTTGAGTCACCAGTGCATCCCATTCTTGTTTCTTTTTGACTTCCTTGTTGGTCTCAACCATGTTATCAAAGAGTTTGGCCTTTTCTTCATAGGGTTAGTGTAGCAAACCACCCATGAAAAGTTGGTCAGCGATACTTCTATTTTCAGGTCCAAGACCCTTATAGAAGCACTCTAGTAGCACTTTATCGGCCATCCCATGAGTTGGGCATGGTTGAAGCACTGCTTGAAATTTCAGCCACATTTCTTGAATGGTCTCATCCCCTACTTGCTGGAACGTTAGGAGATTTTCCATAAGATTTAACAATTTCAGGAGAGGGTGATCCGTTTGATAACCATAGCTTTTGTTCTCACTCATTTTTCCTGAAATAGTCACACAACCAACAAAAAAAACTAGAAATTAAGTAAGTAGAACTACAACTAAGAAGAACAAAAAATTAACTAAGCTAAAAATTCTCAAATAACACCACTCCCCAATAGTGGCGCCATTTTGATGTTTGCGTAATCAAGACACAACTTCCAATGCAAGTGTCTACGATCGTACAATAGAAATATAACCCAACCAAGGGTTGGGGTCGAGTCCCAAGGGAGTGGTTTTGAGAATTACTAGAAAAATAAAATTAAGTTCTAATTAGTCATAGTTATAAACATTATCAACTATAAACATACTAAATGTAAGGGGTGACACAAGAGTGTCAATTAACAATGGGGGTTTGTAACAAGTAAGCAAAAAATCAGCGAAAATACAAAAAGTACTAATCAAGGAGATGGGATTCTTGGGATGTGATAGGAATACGGGTTAATCTAGATCATTGGGTACATGTTTTTGATAGTAAATTCATTGAATATTTGTGACTAACCTAGACTATAGTGGGGGTAAATTCTCTCTCAAGCAACTTACCCCAAATCAACTTGGTTTCTCTCAAACACCGAGTTGCCGCATGAAGAACAGTCTCCACCTTAGCCCACTCACTCTCTCGAGCTGAGTGTGTGTGAGAGGGACTAGGTTTCACTCTCTCAAGCTGAACCTCATGTCGACCCAATCCCACCAGCCATCAATTTAGTAGTCTTAGTTTTACTACCTCTCTCTCGAGCAAGCTGAAAACACAAAGGTGAAATTGTATTTGCAACTACAATTTCATTAAGTTCCAACACAACCACTAAATGAAATCACATTTAAATAATGATTAAACTTTCAGCAAGCAAGACTCAGCAATTAACCTAACCCATATTCAAAAAATACACCCCAAGAATTGGGTTTTAGCTAGACATGAGAGATAGAAATTAATACAAATATGAGTTTGCATTCAAATGGGTATGAAGATTTAAGTCTCAAAACAAGTCAAGAGTGAAGAATCTGCAAGACCCAAGTCCAAAATCTTGGAGTTGAAACCCTTTGGATCTTTAAGTTCTTCAAAACCCTCTCCAAACTTAAAAATGAAAAACATTCTAAGTCTCAATAAAAATTGTCTATGGCTTGATACAAAAGTAAAAACTTCAACTAATATTTATAGTTTTTAGGAAGTGTGTTGCGAAGGATCCATTCGGCGCAGTTAGTCGGGATCGCCGATCCTCTCAGGGATTCGCCCTTTGGTGTGGTACATTGCCTTTTAGCATTTTCCTTCAGCTTCTTTGCATCCTGGATCATTGGGCTATGGAGTACTGCTTTGCGGAACTGCTCGGCGACACGCCGACTGCTCCATTTCATCGCCAACTTGATCCTTCCCTTCATGGCTCAGCACACTGGAACAAAAGGCGAGATTGTAGGCCTTTTGGCGATTTACCAAACGGATTAGGCGATTGTTAGGCCATCTTTTCTTCCTTCTTTCAGCCACTTTGTTCCTTTTTTTTAGCAAATACCTGATTGAGACAAAATATGCATTTGAGGACATTAATTCTATAAAAGAAAAAAAACAAGCCCTAAATGATTCTAAATCGTGGGCTGATCATTCTTAGAGGTAGCCTTCACGCCTCTCCAGTCATTGAGGGGCTATTCCATAGACACACGTGTGAGTGGATGGCACGGCCCCAGGCACGTACAGTGAGGAGATAGTTAGGGAGTTCTACGCTTCCTAAGTAGCCATTGTAAGAGGGTCAATCTCCAAAAGGGCTAAGCCCGCAGCTCAGCCCCCACTTGCAGCCACACTAGTATGCGGGTTCACTGTAGACATCTCCGAGACCACACTCCGCAGGCTCATCCATGGCCCCGACCAGACTCTACTTATCAATACATCAGAGTTAGAGTACCACATGGGCATTTTAGAAGAATGCCGAGCAGAGGGAGACACTTCTTAGGTAGTTAGCCAGACACCTTGCCACAGATGCAGAGCGTGTAGATTAAGTCACTACCCCTAGCCTGGGCATTCAAAAGGCGACCCTGACTTTTGCTGTTAAGTTCTTTTGGCTGCTAGTACAACACAGATTGTCCCCTACTTGTAACGACCTGAACTGTTGTTATTTAGGAAAAACAAAACTTCAAGAAAATACTGCGCCACTTTCCCGCCTGGGTGGTCCAGATGCCCTTAGGGCATTGACGCCATGATGGAGTAAGTTGGTGCCAGAGTGGGATAGGCGAGACAAAATGTAAATAACGCAAAATCTTTTTTTCTTCTTCTTCCCAAAATACCTAACCCCCAAAAAGCTACTCTAAGCTTGGGAAAGAAGGAGAAGGATATTTCTAGCGTAATGAGGTCGATGGATTGCAAATTTCTGGTCAAGATCTGTCATGAAGCCTAGAAACAACAATCGAATCCAGAACCCCGTGGAGGTGCTTGGCACCCAGGTAGGCTAGGTTTTATTAATTGAGTAGTTATAAATTTGTGCCCAATGCGTAGTATAATGATAATCAATGGTAGGATTTATGCGTAGGCCTTCGTGCACCGAATGTGAGTTGATTGAATGATAAGAAGAATCCTTAGATGATGAACTAGGGCTAAATATGGTCGAATCATTGTTTAAGTGATATATGTCGATGAACACTTCATTGTGAGGGTTGTGAGTTCATGATTATGTGATATATGGTTGTTCTTGTTTTATTATAATGCATGTATATATGTAAATTTTGCATTATGGATAAAACTAATTGTATATGAGAATAATTGAATGAGGTATGCCATAAATCATGACTTGATTGTATGATTATGAGAATATACTTGTGATTGTGGCTTCATGAATGGATCTGGTGTTGCGTTCTGACACATTAACTTGGATCGATTGCCATGTTTCGGCATAATTATAGGATCGATTGCCACATTCCGGCATAAACATTGGATCGGGTACCACGTTTTGGTATGCTAACAGTTTGGGTTCCATTAGAGGACAAATGACTTGTTATAATTATATATAGTGAGATTGTAAAGTCGTACGTTATTCGTAAGTAATATTTGATATCAGTTTCCACAGAATTGTTAAAAGAAGGTGATGACCTTTATGATGTTTGTTCTACGATGTTGATTTAACTTGTTATGAATCTTGTTGTTGAATGGGTCGGGAAGGGCCAAGAGTTTAAAAGTAGCTAATGTGTGAGAGGAAAGGTTGTTCGTGTGTGACAAGGGTGAGAAGTGGGGGTAGTGTACATGATGAAAATACTTAGGTAGATTCCATAGTGAAAGTAAGGAATTCGTGGTTGGTAGTGGGGAAGTCTTGATATGATGTGTCATGAGGCAAGGACTTGGTAAGATGAAGAGAAGGTAAAACTATGTTGTGTGTGATTGTTCACTCAGGGGAATGTTGGTAGTTGTAATTGTGGACTCTTCTATGGGTTAGGATGGTTAGGCTATGACTAAGAACCTAGTAAGGTGGGTTGACAGAATCGGATGTGGAAGTAAGGGTGCTAGCGTGACTCTTAGGTATTCCAGAGAGGGTAAATGTGGAGAAGCAAGTGGTTTTTGTATATTCTTGCTAGTTGTTTTCTTATGTTATGCGGTGGGCATTGGGTTGACCGATGATGCCTATCAGTACGTGTGATTTTTTACTAAAACTACTCTTGCTATACCTTTTTGGCATAGTCTGGATGCAGGTTGGTGATGTTTCATTACATGAAGATGAAGAATTCTCCAACAGTTTCTACTTTTCCTTTCGCATGGTGGGAACTGTGTCTTTTCATTATTATGTCCTATTGTACTTTTAGTCACTCTTTTACCTATTTAGACTAGATCCTTAGTTGTGTTAATAACTTTACAAGTCTTAACCCAAATTTGTTAAAGAAGGTTTTCATTTATAAAAACACTATGATTTCATTTATCTCCATTTTACATTAATCTTTCTGCATGTCTTAAGTATTGGGATACGAGGGTTCTCCTACTTACGTGTTAGAGTAGGTGCCCGCATTGCCCACTGGGTTGGGTTGTGACAAATTAGTATAAGAGTCCAGGTTACAGTCTCCCAATACAAGAGAAAAATATGGACTAGACTCATGTGGATGTGTATGTTGACGTCCACATCTAAACTTGAGGAAGCTAGGAAGGATTCTAGGAAGTCGTTCCACCTTATTTCTCTCATTTTGTGCACGTGTTGCTTGTGGTATGAATTGAGTCCAATTGGTATCTGCCGATTTCAATTAGTATCTCAACAAAGTGAACTGGACATGTGGTCCCGATTGAAGGGACACAAGCAAGGTAAATTGGAACTGACAAGGTTCCAATTAGTATCTGGCCCTAGGGGCGATGTAAATACATGGATGATCAGTAATGGTCATCCATGGAGCGAAGTAACTAATTAAGAATTTGGACTTGTATATGAGTTGTAACTTGAATCTGTGAATGCGTGCTTCTTGTTTCCTAAATTAACTGTGAATGTGAAAGTTTATTTTGCTGGAATAGAGTAAATGGTCTAAAAACCCCCCCTCCCAACCTATGCCCGAAATCTTAACTACACACTCCAACTTCAAGGGTGTCCTATTACCCCCCTAAACTTCATATTTCCCTATTTTCTACACACTTAAACGCTGACCTGTCATGGGAGGTGTTCTCACCTCCTCTAGGCGCGTTAGTAGGTTAATTTTGACCTCCATTAATGGCATTGCTAGCCTCCCAACCATCAGCCACCATTGTCGCCGCCTCCAGCGAAACCCAAACCACCTACAAAACCCCGTTCTCCTCTTCCCCTCTCCTCTTATCTCTCTCCCATTCCGAGACAACCACCATGAAGACCTACCTCTGTTCTCACAACAAGATCGATTACAACAACAACAACAAAACCTTGCGACTGCACTGCTCCAACCAGCGAGCTCCGGCAAAGCAAGCAAAACTTCGAGTTACCAAACGAGTTCACTGTACCTAAAATTTTCTTCTCCTTTGTGCCTATAAACCCTTCTTCGTTTCACCAAACAAAAAAACTCTACCACTTCCAAAAAAAAAAATCATCGTTTTTCAAATTCTGATTATTTTCTATATGTATGTATGTATATATATTTGTATATGTGTTGCTATACATGTAAAAATCTTCGTTATATACTCAAACTGATTTAGGGTTTTGTTGTTGTTGTTGTAATTAGGGATTTTTTGTACGGAAATGGCATCCAAGAGGATTCTGAAAGAGCTCAAGGATCTCCAGAAAGATCCTCCTACCTCTTGCAGTGCATCTCTTTGCTCTTTTTTTTTTAAAAAAAAAAAAAAAAAAAAAGTTATGTAGTATTTGTATATGAGTGATTGTTTTTTGTTTTGGGTTATCAAAAAAATTGTTATTTGAACTGAGGATATATTTGAGATAGATTCTTTAAATATACCCAGATCAAAATTCATCTTTGTTCCTCACAATTCCAAAGGAATTTGAAAGAATTGGGGGAAGAAGTTACTTTAGAGATTTGAAGAAAATGGGAAAGTATAGGAAAAAGTGGAAAGGAATTAAAAAAAATTGACAAAAAATAATAAATCAATTGAATTTTCACCTGTAAAACGCGTGAAGTTCACAGGCCAACACAGATCTGGTTGTGGATTTTTAGGGGTGTAGTTATTACAGTTTTAAACAATTCAGGTGGGTGATAGGACTCTCGTAAAGTTGGAGTATGTAGTTGGGATTTCGAGTATAGGTTGGGGGTTTTAGACTATTTTCTCGCTGGAATATGATGATATGATTGGATGCCTAGTAAATACGTGTCTGAACTGTGTTATCTATAATATGTTGGCTGGACCATTTGAATTATGTAAGTTGTATCTGCTTGAGTATCGTGATACTCGTTATGAGAAGAAAGCCAGAGCTAAGTGGTGCGAGGGTCTAGATAATTTATGAGGTGATTCGTAAAATGGAATCTGGACGTGTGTCGCACCCAACTAATAATCGTGTGAATGTGTGGGTGTATCCTGGGGATGTGTGGGTTGTGGTTCTGAACTAATGAGAATGAGTTGGTTCGTGAATCGTGGTATTGACTTGGGGTAGACAATGATTTTCGTAGCTTAGAGAATTACCCTAAAATTTCTAAGTAAAGCTGGGAACCTTGGTGAAATTTAGAAAAGAGAAAAACCCCAGAAAAATCTAGTCCCGGGTTCTGGACCCGTTTGAGTCGCTGGGGCAGGTTTATTCCCACCAGGGAGAGACTGCCAGAGCAGAATTTCTCCCGCCAGGGTGGGACGGGGCGAGGCAGAATCTCAACCTGCCTCCTCTGTTTTTCCATGTTACCCAAATCAACCCCAAATAGTATTTGGGCTAACCCCCGCTGTTCAATCAGTGTTCAGCAATCAAGAATAGATTATAAAACTTAGTAATTTATTATGTACTGTGAAAAACAGCAAAAACCCAGCATCCATGTGCTATAAAAACATAAGAAAGATGAAAAGATAAAGGTAAAGTTTTGTCCAAAATTAGAAGCCTAAAGAGGGGCGAAGAAACAATTAAGAACACTGGGACTGTAAGTTATCATCGTTAGAGTGTAGGTCCTTCGGGGGTACCAGGCTTGTCATGGCCTCCTCCAGACAAGAGAATTGCTAGAAATATCCCTTATTGACTATGGGAATCTCTTGTTCGAGAGCGACACAAGTGAACATGATCTTCACCGCCTTCCATAGTCAAACAAGCAAACGGTCCCTCGCCAGACCCTTCCTTCTCTCCTGGCACAGCTCGCGATAGAGAATCTCAAGCTCTAGGGATGTGCTGGGGGGAACAAGAATGGTGTCAGCAATAGGGTGCGCTATTCTCCTCTGGACACCTGCCAATTTCTCCTCTACCTGTGCAGCTGAGAGTAGAGGCTGGGACCCAGTGGGACGAGTGTCGTCGCCTCCCTCGTTGTTCGACTCCGCGGCCGTTTGACCCTGTCCGTCCTCCTCCTTTTACTCCAAGAAGTAGAGCCCTGCCTAACCAAAAGAGGGTGAAAGGGGGGATCCATGGGAAGTACCTCATCAGTGTCGAGAAGTGGTCTCCCCGCCCACTTGCATAGAGCAGTGATAAGTCAAGGTAGGAAGAACACCTTCTTATTTCCCCAATAGAACATCTTCCACTCTGAGATAATTTGTGCCTCTACATCTATCTCAATACCTTGTATGGTGCATGCCACCACCAAAGTTCGAGGGAATGTCACATCGATATGGTTGCCCGACGAGCGGATCCTCCTGGTAACTAAGTGTAGAAACCTCTTAGCATAAGGTGACCAGTCTGTGCTAGTGATGCCCTCTGTCCTAGCCCACTAGACCTGATCCCGGCGTGCAGGCTCGATCAGAGTATCCCTCAACCAACCCAGGTCTATCTCTCTCAGCATGGCCTCTTTCTTTGTGTTCGAGACCTCAGGTAACTCTAGTGCCTCGTTGAAGGCAGTGGCATCAGGGGATGTCAACTCCCCGGATGCGGATGATGGAGTGAGGGTTTTCCTAGTGAACAGTAGGCAAGACAACATAGAACTCCCTCACCCAGGTAGAGCGAGCAACAAAGGAAGCCTCTGTCAGTGGAGCCCAGCCAAACTCCATAAGCCGAGCGTGAAATGCAGGCGCTTTCTCCTTCAAATTCAACAAGTGAAAACCCCGCTCACAATAGAATTTAGTGTTCCGGTGGTCATGGTATCGTTCCCGACTAGCAGCATCGGGGAACTGGACAAAAGGCAAATTTTCCTCATTTAGACCTACCATTAGATAAGCCTGCAAATTATGAAAAAATTACGTTAGAACGCAATAGAAATAGATAGCTTAAGGTTTGAAGGGGAAGAGAGAATTTTTATATCTTAAGGGGATGCAGGCCACTAGTCTGGCCTATGCCGCCACAACGGCCAAGATCCTGCTAGGGCGGGATGAAGGATGTCGCCACAACGAGATGAAGGTCGCCAGAGCGGCTTTCATCTGGGATGAACACCAGGCGCGATCATGGCATCCTTTGTCCCAAAAATTCCCATTATTCACAGAATTCCAGTAGATCAGAGTATATTTACTACCCTAGAACCTAAATATGCAATCATTTAAGAGAAATAACCCCCAAGCAGCACCCAAATCTGAGTTTTACACCATGAAACTTTTCAACTTTCCCCACCCATTTTGGTACCTATTCAATCGTATCTCTACAAAATCCTTACACCCAGGACATTGTGGAGACGTTAGGGACATAAGGGTAGTGACAATGCTATGTTTATTTACCAAAACAAGCAACGTATTTCATTTTTGAAAAACTACCCCCAAAAACCTATTATCCCTAATCAATGAATATCATGCAATATTTGTTAATGAAGTAGTGAAGTAAAGAGAATACGTTACCTTCATTTTGACGTTCGGAAACGAAGTGATCGAGAGATTTTTGAGAGAGTTTGAGTGAGGAAAAAGGGAGAAATGAGGAAACCATTCATCATTTCCCCTTTACTGTTTTTTGATCTCTCACTTTAGCAGGAGTATCCTCGCCACAGCGGCCCCGCCTCAGCGGAAGGGCTGGCGTCCTGGCAGGGTCAGGCTGTGCAAGTCGAAGCGCATTCGTTCTTCGTGTGTTACCCTAAATTCCAAACTGACCCCTTAATTATAAGACCTTTCATGCTCCAAATTTGAGAAATGTCCATCCGCCATGGTCTCCATAATGGACCAATAATGTCCCGTGCACTAGTCGTTTGGGGACGAACGAGGGGTAAATTAGTATCGATTGTAACGACCCGAACCATTGTTATTTAGGAAAAGCGAAACTTCAAGAAAATACTGGGCCACTGTCCTGCTAGGGAGGCGGCGCCACGGTGGGGTAAGCTAGCGCCAGAGCAGGATAGGCGAGACAGAATGTAAATAACGCGAATCTTATTTTCTCCTTCTTCCCAAAATACCTAGTTTATTCGTAAACCACCTTAGAAACCCCCAAAAAACTATTCTAAGCTTGGGAAGGAAGGAGAAGGAGATTTCTAGCGTAAGGAAGTCAATGGATTGCGGATTTTTGATCAAGATCTTCATCACAAAGCCCGAAAATAAGAATCGAAGCAATAATCCCACGTAGGCTATGTTTTATTAATTTAGTAGTTATAAATTTGTGCCCATTGCATAGTATAATGATAATCAATGGTAGGATTTATGCGTAGGCTTTCGTGCACCGAATGTGAGTTGATTGAATGATAGGAAGAATCCTTAGATGATGAACTAGGGCTAAGTATGGTCGAGTCATTGTTTAAGTGATATATGTCGATGAACACTTCATTGAGAGGGTTGTGAGTTCATGATTATGTGATATATGGTTGTTCCATGAGAGAACCGATGACTTGTTATAATTGTATATAGTGAGATTGTGAAGTCGTACGTTGTTCGTAAGTAAAATTTGATATCAATTTCCCCGGAATGGTTAAAAGAAGGTGATGACTTGTATGTTGTTTTTTCTACTATGTTGATTTAACTCGCTATGAATCTTGTTGTTGAACGGGTAGGGAAGGGCCAAGAGTTCAAGAGTAGCTAATGTGTAAGAGGAAAGGTTGTCCGTGTGAGACAAGGGTGAGAAGTGGGGGTAGTGTACATGATGAAAATACTTAAGTAGATTCCATCGTGAAAGTAAGGAATTTGTGGTTGGTAGTGGGGAAGCCTTGATATGATGTGTCATGAGGCAAGGACTGGGTAAGAAGAAGAGAGGGTAAGACTATGTCGTGTGTGATTGTTCACTCAGGGGAATGTTGGTAGTTGTAATTGTGGACTCTTCTATGGGTTAGGATGGTTAGGATATGACTAAGAACCTAGTAAGGTGGGTTGACGAAATTAGATGTAGAAGTAAGGGTTCTAGCATGACTCTAAGGTATTCTAGAGAGGGTAAACATTAAGAAGCGAGTGGTTTATTGCATATTCTTGCTAGTTGTTTTATTATGCTATACGGTGGGCGTCGGGTTGACCGCTGATGTTTACCAGTACGTGTGATTTTGTAGTGATACTAATCTTGTTATACCTTTCTGGCATAGTCTGGATGCAGGCTAGTGTTGTTTCATTAGAAGAAGACGAAGAATTCTCCAACAGCTTCTACTTTTCCTTCCATATGGTGGGAGCTGTGTCTTTTCATTATTATGTCATGTTGTACTCTTAATAGCTCTTGTATATGTTTAGACTAGATCCTTAGGGGTTTTAATTACTTTAGAAGTCTTAACCCAAATTTGTTAAAGAAGGTTTTCATTTATAAAAACAGTATGTTTTCATTTATCTCTGTTTTTCGTTAATCTTTCCCCATGTCTTAACTATTGAGATATGAGGGTTCTCCTAGTTAGGTGTTAGAGTAGGTGCCCACACGGCCCGGTGGGTTGGGTCGTGACACTACTCAGGCAGACAATATGGTTACTTGGGACCGTGCAGTGATACTTGCAACTATGGTAGCGGAGATGGAGGTTGATTTTGTCTGCATCTTGATCGCGGAGATTCACGAGAGGGTCTTCAAGGACACCACTACCCTACCCTTCCCATGCCTCATCTTCCAGCGTTGCAGGGACTCTGGCGTACCAGTTTGGCATTTCGACCGGTTACTTCAGGCAACCAAGACTCTTGATATCGACCTTATTCGGGATGAGACCAATGTAGTTGCACCTCGTAGGGAACCACATGTTGAGGTGCCACCGCTAGGTGATGATCTTGTTGTTGATGTTGCACAGATGCAGGCTGATGACTCTACTGTTTCGGCCACTACTGCGGACACCCAGGCTCCACCGTCTCCGACCGCCAGTTGTGAACACCTAATTTTTTACCAAAACATAAAGATTTTACACCAATTTTAATACTTAAATATTATTATTTCAGTAGGGTTATATTTAAAATTAATGAAAAATAAATATATCTAAAAATTACAACAAATTATAAGCTCACTTTATGTTTAAAGTTTAATAAAGAAAGCTTGTGAATTTAATGTATTTGTTTTAATCCTTCAACTTTTAACTAGTCTAAAAAATAATAATAACGGTATATATTATGAAAGAGTAGAAAAAAATAGAAGAAAAAGATAAAAAGAAGAGTCCTAAAAATTTCAAATTACCTTTACCCTTTATCATAATTATCCCCAACTTCCTTAACTTATTTCCTAAAAATCCTCCTCCCATCTAGTTTATTTTATTTTTATTCTATTTTTTTTTTCTCTCTCTTGCACGATCTTTTTCTGAAATTTTTTTTAATAATACACGTTTTCCTACCTTTTTCTTTTTATTTGTTTTCTTTTTTATTTATTATTTGTTGTTTTGTTAATATTATATTACTATTTTCATTTTATTCCTTTATCTCAAACCTACAATTCTCAACTAAATTTCCCACTATCTCACATTCCTTTTAATTAGCATCAGACTCACACCCATAACAACTATAAAAACACACGCTCAATAAAGAGAAAAACAGACAGAATACAGAGAAACAAGGAAGACGATAGCAAAAGTAAAGAGAAGAAAACGTGAGTTTTCTTTTGGTGAATTAAGTCTAGAATTCGAGGTTTTGTTCGTGGTTCCAAGTACATGGATCTTAAAGTTAGCCTTGCTAAACTTTGGATATCAGTAGATTTGTACGTTACTCTTCATTGTTTAGTCAAAAACAATTTGAAGGAGCGCTCTTGCCATAGCTTGTTTATTTTATTTGAAGAAAAGTTTATGTGAACTATATGTTTGATTTTTTTTTAGAGTCATGAAAAGACATGTATCCCATGAAGTTCTCAATTTTTCTTGAACAATGTTCCCTGTTTATTTTTTTATTTTTTTACGTTAGCCTCATGTTATTTTTTCGTAGTTTAAGAAGACATAAAATTGTTTTGTTTGCGATAACTAGATGATAATCCCATGTATTTAATCACATGCTCATTATTTAATGGCTTACATATTTGATTACTAATCGCGCTGTAGACTTGTTAGATTAGGATATAAACTAACGTTTAATTGATTAGTGATTTAGAAAACCTATATGTAATATGTTTTGGTCTTTTAAATATATTAGTTTGAAAAGAAAAAAATTGCCTTAAGGATAAGAGTAAGATAATTATCGCTTCAATTTGCATCGTTAAGGTATATAATTAAAAGGATGTATGAATATTATTTAGGGATTTATGGTAAAACAAAGAATGAGGAAGATTGATAATAAAAAAAGAAGAGAAAGCATAAAAAAAGAAAAAAAGAAAAGACAAGAACAACGTAAGTTGAAAAGAAATAAAAAAGAAAACAAAAACATATCAAAAAAAATTAAAAGAAAAGGTAAGAAGAATAAAAACATAATGTCAAAAAAAAAGAGGAGAGGGAGTTGCTCGGATGGTAAGCACCCCTCACTTCCAACCCGATGATTGCGAGTTCGAATCACCAAGGAAGCAAAAGGGGTGGGAGCTCCTAGGAGGGTAAAAAAAAAAAAAAAAAGAATGTACAAAAAATAAAAAGAAAATAAAGAGAAAAGGGGAAAGAAATAGAACGTTAAAAAACAAAAACGTAAAAAGAAAAAAATAAGAAGAGAAAAACAGAATGAAAAAAACTAAAACATAAAATTAATAAAAAAACGTGCAGAAAAAAAATTAAGAAAAAAAACGTGCAAAAGAAAGAGAAGAAAAGGAAAAAGAAAAGAAAAGAAAAAAGAAATTTAAAAAAAAAAAAAAAAAAGGAAAAATCATCCTAAAATAGTCCTAATCTATTTAGAATATCTTGCTAAAACTAATCTTAAATCTTATAAAATTTTATTTCCTATTTTAAATCTAACTAAAAAAATACAAATCCTAAAATACTCAAACTCAAAAAAGAAAAAAAAAAATCTCAATCCTACACAAATTCTAATTCCTAGCAATTAGATACCTATATATACTCTACCCATAATAACATTAAAATAAAAAATAAAAAATACAAATACACAATAAAAGGGAAAAGAAAAAGAAAATATTTAACTAATAATATAATATCCAAAAAATTAAGTCAAGCCATATAAAAGTCAATAAAGCGACCGTGCTAGAACCATGGGACTCAAGGGGTGCCTGACACATTCCCCTCGATTTCCTCAGCCAAATTTTGTAGTTTGCAGACCAATAAAATAAAGAGTGAAAATTTCCTTTTGATTAGGGATTTAAATAAGGTGACTTGGGACACCAAAACTCAATTCCAAGTGGCGACTATGTAAAATAAATAACCCCTTTTCGAAATGTCACTTTAATTGGAAAAATTCTATTTTTTCAAAACCAAACATTTCATTTGGAGGAAAAATAGGGGTGTCATAGATGGCAACCCCATTGGGGATAACCAGAATTCGAGCTTCTAAATAGTGACTTGTGTACGTCTTTACTATTTATTTATTTTTATTTTTTTATTGGATATTGTGTTTGTTAGTATAATGTGCTATTTGTTTGCTTGTTTATCGCTTTGGTATTATGTGATCTGTCATATTAAATATCTTACCTCACGCAACAATCTGAGTCTTCTGAGATACTTTATTCGGAGATGCGGTTACGCTCCCGAGCCATAAGATACCAGAGATGTGGCAACGCTCCTAGGAATGATTCTATAATAACACATGTCTTAGGATGGGAAGGACTAACAATGAGGCCGAAAAGCCCTGCTACCGGTAAGTTGTCCCTTCCCGACTCGAGTTGTCCGCTCATTTTACAGCCAGTCTAGACACATGTTCCATTAGGTTGTTAACTTAGTAAAACAAGCATCAACGATGATTATCCCTAATAGGATCCGATTTATCTGCATCATGCATATTTTTGAATTAATAAGGCTCGACACAGGGGTCGAGCCCATCTAGGAAAGGTACCCCTACTTAAGACCATCATGTACATTTTTTGTGCTACTTGTTGCATTATGGGGAAAGCTATACAAAATGCCGACCGACTTTAGATGAATTAATTAAAAAAATATATATAAGTCTTGGTGTCCTCCTTTTATTAAATACCTTTTTCTTTGTCAAAATTTTGTACCTCTTTCATAAATAGAAAATTCTATTTTTATTTTATTTATTATTATTATCAAATTTTAAAAAATAAAAAACAAAAACCAAAAACATATATACTACTTTTTCTTAAAAAAAAAAAATGTAGCATTATTATCTAATAAGAGGGGCTTTTTAAACGACTACAACAAAAAAGATTTGTGGGCTTATTATTTAATATGTTTTTACCAATCATTCTTCTTATAATAATTATTATTTAGAGAAAAAAAAAAAGAGAAAAAAATTTATACTATTTATCCTTTCAACTCTACTCAGATTATTTAATAGGAGATTTTTTTTTTCTTTATAAATAAATACATGACTAGGATTAAAAGATGTGATGGTGTGTTTTCCTCCTAGTGTCCAATCATGATTTTACTTTTATATATAATAATTTTTTTTTTAATTTTATCAAAAAAATAAAAATGTGTTTTATTAAGTCCCAATTTGTCATTATCATCATAGAGGAAAATATGAATCCATATGGAAAGGGAGATAAGAGGCCAAGGGAGGATCAATCACCTCACTTCATGATATTGGATAAGACCCCGACACTTTTGAAGACATGGTATGAAAGTATGACGAATTATGGAAAAGGAGTGGTGTTCAAACGCTTGGGATTTCTACGAAGGGTTTTGTATGTTGAACCGCGATGGGACTTGATAGAAGCACTAGTTCATTTTTGGGACCCGCTAAAAAATGTATTCCTCTTTACTGACTTTGAACTTACCCCTACACTGGAAGAAATAGGCGCATTCATAGGAAGGGGTAAAAATCTTCATGAAGGAGAGCCTATGATACCAAAACATATTGGTGGTAGGAGTTTTTTGGAGTTATTGCACATAAATGAGAATGAAATAGGTGGTTTCCTTGATAACGAATGGGTTCCGTTAGAATTTTTGTACAAAAGATATGGCCGAAAGAATGGGTTCGAGGTATATGGAAAGAAACTTTGTAATAATGGATGTCGTTTGACCTGGGAAGGACACAATTATGATGCCTTCATATTAGCTCTTTTGGGGATCATGGTATTTCCAAAAAAAGGATGAAAGATCAACATAAATTTGGCTGCATCATTACAGCTTTTGAGAAAAAGCCTAATATCACCCCTGTACCGATGATTCTGGCAGACAGCTACCATGCTTTGACAATTTGCAAGAATGGAGAAGATTACTTTGAGGAATGTAATATGTTACTACAACTATGGATGATTAAGCACGTTCTTCATCACCCTTATTTAGTGGACTTCAAAGTAGAATGGAATGATCACATTAAGGGTCACGAGGAAAGAATCAAAGATCATAGTTTTTTGAAGGGTATTGAAGCTTGGAAGAAGTACCTCAATAATCTAACTGGTGACAAGATTTTGTGGAATTATCATTGGTTTTCGTCAGCCGAGGTGATATACATATCTACCTTTCGATCGTTCATCATCCTAATGGATATTCGAGGTGTCTAGCCTTACATGCCACTTAGAGTTATGCGGCAACTTGGTCGACATCAATTTTTACCACCTAATGAAGATATGCGGGAATTCATGTATGAGTTTCATCCCAAGATTCCTTTAAGGAAATAAGAGATATTCAAGATTAGAGCAGGATACATGCTCTCAAGTCCCCACGATAGGGTGCAGGATCGCGCTAAGGGTGAGGTGGACCAAGAATACTTAGAATGGGTTCATGATCAACCCCCTCCTAAGGTTATGCTAGAAGGATCGGTGAAAGGACCCATAGATCGAGAAGCAAAAACTGAGGTTAGGATTAAGAAACCTAGACTCGAGGTTCAAGAAAACTATAGGTCTGCTATAGAGGTCCTAACTAATGACCTCAATAATTCTAAAGAAGAGATTGCCCAGCGTGATGCAATATTCGAAGCAAGAGTTAGAAAACATCGTTCTACCATTCTTACCTTACAAGAAGACTTGGGTATTATGACAGGCGCTATGGAGCAGTAAGAGGAAAATTTTAAAGAAGAAAATGTCCAGCTTATATAAACACAGTCTAGACTCCAGAATCAAGTTAACGGGAAAGAGAAATAGCAAGGCGTTTCAGTGCTTATCAGGCAGAGTGTGAGATTGAAAAAAGTCAAAGGATAGCTGAGCGAGATGCACTCCACCTTCAAATTGAAGAGCTCCAGTAACAAAGAGAGGATTTGACACATGAAGTCAATACTACTTGACATTGGTTACAGAACTGTCACGACAATACGAATGAGACCAAAGATCGAGTACTTCAACTTAGGGATTCACTCAATGATGTTTATGCTGGTTATCTACACTGGAATGATGAGAGGTTAGGCCAACAAGCACGTGCTCTTGCTCTACATATACCGAAAGCCTTGGTAAGGATTTATTCGGGTCTTGGGTGTGATTGAGATCCGAGGCATTTTAAGATGACATCTTTATTATGTTTTAGTTTCTTTCTGAGTCTGTTTCTTTTATTAGTTATTAGTTGTTATTTTATTTTTCTTTAATCATTTTGAGTCTATCCTAGTCTTAGGTACTTCTGTTTTCATGTTTTATTCAAATCATTGTGATAAGAAAATTTGAAAATGAATGAAACAAATTTGTTTTTGGTCAACTCATGTACATATATTGTTCTTAAAATTAAAAAAAGTTATTATTATCTTTCACGAAATACTTAATGATCTGATTCGCGTTCAGCATGATACGTAGGAAACCTTCACGGGTTCGATCAAAATGCGTTCAAAATATTCAAATGAGTAAAGTATGAGACTAAAAGACATAAGCAAGTCGTCCAAAGTCGGGATTAAGCATAAAAGCCTTCCAAAACTCATTGTAGAAATAGGAATAATTTAGGTGCATAACATACAACATGTGATTAATATTCACAAAGCGCTAAATCCTAACACATTTGTTTTTATATATATAAGAGAGAAAGAGTTTAAAGGTGGTTTGTTTGTGAAGAGAGTTGGCATCTCATCAACATTACACAAGATCAAAAGGGAAAGCAAAAATGACACGCAAAGACGGAACAGAGTTGGGAAATGACAAAGTCCAAAATCAAAAGTTGCATAAGAATCGGTATCTGTAGAAGATGTCAAAATGTTGAGAAAGAAGATGGCCAAAATGTATGAAGCTTGGATGAATGGGCATGCTCCTCCATCTTCAATTCGAGAATACATGAATGTGAATATGTCGTTCCCTATTCAAGTCTCAACAAGCAACCCGGTTTATCCACCTGGATTTGGATCCTACGTTAACACATCTAATACTGCTAGAACTTCCTCGGTACACCTGTCGAATCCACCCATGATGAACAATCCACTCTTCATGCTAACTATGCAAACTAATACAGTTCCTCAACCAACACTAGTACAAAAATCCAATGATGATCCTATACCCAAAGATCAATACGGCCAAAGTCAAGCCTCGAAATTGACTTTCAAAATTCTTGACTCTTACTACCACATTCATCAATACAGTTCCCCATCGAGGTTGAGAAACCCACTAAGAATGAGGCACAGGAAGAAATTGCAAGAAAATTAGAAGTTTGGAGTAAAACATAAGGAATATGCAAGGGTTGGGAAGACACAGAAGTGTCTCATTTAAGGACTTATGCATGTTTCCAGATGTCCACTTGCCTATAGGGTTCAAAACTCCAAAGTTTGATAAGTATAATAGTCATGGCGACCCAGTGGCTCATTTGAAAAGATTTTGTTATCAGGGGAACCGGAGGAAAACTTTCGAGAAACTCTAACGGGTGTAGCCTCAGAATGGTTCATCGATCAGGATATTTCTTGTTGGCATGTCTGGGATGACATAGCGCAAGATTTTGTCCAACAATTTCAATACAATATCCACATTGTTCCATATCACAATTCCCTAGCTAATATAAAGAAAAAATCATCTGAAAGCTTTAGGGAATATGCCATAAGATGGAGGGAGCAGGCGGCTAGAGTCAAACTGCCGATGAAAGACTATGAATTAATTGATGTTTTTCTCCAGGCTCAAGAGCCTGACTACTTTCATTAACCTCTCGCTGCAATGGGAAAGCCTTTCGCAAAAGCAATTAAGATCGGAGAAATGGTAGAGAACGGCATAAAATCGGGTAAAATTGTAAGTCAGGCAGCCATTAGAGCTACCACATACGCAATACAAAGCGGGTTAGGTAATTTTGTAAATCAAAAAAAGAAGGAGGAAGGGTCCATGATGGCGTCTAGACCGAGAGGTTTTCAAATGGGCATGAACCACCCTTATGTTGAAGTCCAACAAGAACAATCTAATTCTCCTCAGCATTATTACCCATCCCAATATTCAGTTCTCAACACTCAGGCCTATGTCCGACCTCCTCAGCCCCAACAATGGTGGGAACGTGCCCCACAAGGTTCTCGCCCCCAACAACAAAATTTTTAGGCGCCATATAATCCACGTCCCTGGACGGATTATACAAGAGAACAAGGTCGGAAAGAAAACTTTACCCCAATTGGGGAGTCATATACGAGTTTATTGCGGAAATTAATACAATTGAGATATATGTGAGTATCACGCTAACACTCCAAGTAATAGCACAGAGAATTGTTCGACACTAAAAAGAGTCATTGAGAAGTTAATCTAGGATAAGGTAATCGAGATACGCAATGAGGAAGCACCAAATGTCACCAATAACCCACTCCCTGCTCAAAATAATGAGCGTGTTGTGGGGATGGTAGGCATTTCTGAAGATTGTGAGCAAAAAGGTAGAACAAAGATGGAAAGCAGGGACTCAAAAGAAGGCACGAGTATGGTTTTAGAACCCATACTAAAGGCACCGATAATTGTGAAAGGTTAAACTTCAAATTTTGGAGACTCGAGGAAGGTAGTGTTGTATGTACCTAGAGCTATAAAAAGAAGAGAAGTACTGTTGAATGGACCAAAATTATACATTCCTGGTAATCTTTCAACATTTGATCAAAACCAAGAAAGTGTGAAAGAGCCAGTTGTGATTAAAATTGCAACACAACTTCTGATGACAAACACCAAGATCGTTCCCTGGAACTACAACAAAGTCATTGTTACCCACAAGGGAAAGGAGATTGTTGAAGAAACAAATGAAACAAGAGGCTTAACTGGTTCCAGAAGGTGTTATGCTCCCGAAGAATTAAGGAGAGACAAACAAGCCAAAGAAAATCAATTGCCAGTAAAAAAACTTGTCACTGAGGAAGAGGTTGAAGAGTTCCTGAAAAAGATTAAAGCTCAAGATTATTTTGTTATTGATCAGTTGAGCAAAACGCCTAATCAAATCTCCTTGATATCATTATTCATACATTCTAAAGAGCATCGTGAAGTTTTGATCAAAATCGTAAATGAGGCACATATCTCAGAAAATATCATGGTGGGTCACTTGGAAAAGATGGCCAACTGAATATTTAAGGTAAATAGAAGCACTTTCACTGATGATGAATTGCCTTTGGAAGGATCTGGGCATAACAAAGCTCTACATTTAACCGTGAAATGTGAAGAACACTATGTGGAGAGGGTCATGGTCGATGGAGGATTGGGTGTAGACATATGCCCTCTTTCCACTCTACCAACACTGATAAAATCCATACTAACAATGTCTGTGTACGTGCATTTGATGGCACAAAATGGGACACTCTTGGTGAAATTTATTTAACTGTTACAATTGGACCAATGGAGTTCGGAATCACTTTCCAAGTAATAGACATGGACACTTCTACAATCTACTTTTAGGTAGGCTATGGATCCACCTGGCTAGAGTTCTGCTGTCTACTCTGCACCAAGTGGTCATGTTTGAACATGACAAACAAGAAATCATTGTCCATGGTGAAGATGTTCTCCCAATCACCCGATATCCTTCCATACCATGGATTGAGGCCAAAAAAGGTTGTGAATCCCTCAAATATCAGTCTTTTGAGATAATAACAGTCAATCAGTTCTTGGAAGGAAAGCCTATCCCACAACCTCATCTATCATCTGCTTCAGTCATGGTAGTGGCCCAAATGGTACAGAACGGCTAAGAACCTTGAAAGGGACTAGGGTTGTCTTTGCAAGGAATTGTAGATCCCATCAATCCAATGGGTAATCAAGAGACATTCGGTTTGGGTTTCAATCCAACTAGATTTGATAGGAAATGGGCAAAAGATTGTAAAAGAAATGTTTGGAATTTATTCGAGCCAATCCCCCATATTGCTCAATCTTTCATTAAATCTCGAGGTGAACCAAGTCCAAACTTACCTATCCAAAATTATGTGGATGAATTATGTCAAGGTATCAAGGAAATGTTTTATGGGATAAACATGACTCAGATGGGTGAAAGCTCTAGTCATATGGATGTGCAGTTCGTCAGCCCGAATGTCCAACTCAACAACTAGGAAGCCACTCCTCTCCCTACAAGGAAGGAGCCTTGGTAGTTTATTTTGCTGCTTTATATTTATTTGGATTATTTTCAGGGTTGTAATTCAAACATTCTAATTGTTTCTCTTTGTTTTTAACTCTTCTATCTTTTCCCATTCAATGCAATGAAGTTCTAGTTTCACAGTGATATTATATCATCTTCTCTTTTCTTATTCTTTCTAATGTTTGTCATCTTATTTTCATTTCAATTACGTTAATGCGGATTTTAATAATATGACATGCATATGGAGTTTACAATTTGATCCTAAAAAGTTGTGTGATCTCGAAACAATGAATCCTAAGTCTGAGGAATATGATGAAGATGAAGCTTATGAAGAAATAAAAAGGGATTGGATCAATTTGAAAATCAGCCTAAACCTAATTTAAGTGAAAATGAGGTGGCTAATTTAGGAACTCTTGAAGAAGTGAGAGAAATAAAGATAAGTATGCATGTCGATCAAAATATTTGAAACGACATAATTCATGTTTTATTTGAATTCAAAGATGTCTTCTCTTGGTCTTATGACGACATGCCGGGTTTAAGTGCTGATTTGGTGGTTCATAAACTTCCCATACATCTTGATTTTCCACATGTCCAACAAAAGCAAAGAAAGTTTAAGATAAACATGCATCCAATACACTACCTGGTTGGCTAATGTTGTGTCAGTGCCAAAGAAAGATGGAAAGATCAGAGTTTGTGCTGATTACCGAGATTTAAACAAAGCAAGTCCAAAGGACAATTTTCCATTACCCAAAATTCACATCCTGGTTGATAATTGTGCCAAACATGAGATTCAATCTTTTGTGGATTGTTACGTTGGATATCACCAAATTCTCATGGATGAAAAGGATGTAGAAAAAATAGCTTCAACCACCCCGTGGGGTACATATTGTTATAGAGGCATGCCATTTGGTCTAAAGAATGTTGGAGCAACTTACATGAGCAACCTACATGAGAGCTATGACTACCATATTCCATGACATGATGCATAAAGAAGTTGAGGTATATGTTGATGATGTTATCATTAAATCCAGAACGCAAGCCGACCATGTGTGTGATCGAAGAAAATTCTTCGAAAGATTGAGAAAGTACAACTTTAAGCTTAATCGAGCTGAATGTGGATTTGGAGTTTCATCTGGCAAGATTTTGGGTTCTATAGTTAGCCGAAGAGGCATTGAATTGGACCCCTCTAAGATAAAGTCCATTCGAGAATTGCCACCTCCAAAAACCAAAACTGAAGTCATGAGTTTTTTAGGAAGGTTAAATTATATCAGCAGGTTCATTGCTCAACTAACCACCACATGTGAGCCGATATTCAAGTTGTTGAAAAAGGAAGCTGCTATCAAATGGACAAATAAGTGTCAAGAGGCTTTTGACAAAATTAAGGAATATCTAGCAAACCCTCTGGTACTGGTCCCACCAGAACCTAGTAGGCCTTTATTTTTATATCTTTTAGTGATGGATAATTCCTTTGGCTACGTTTTAGGACAACATGACATCACGGGGGAAAAGGAACAAACGATTTATTATTTGAGCAAAAAGTTCACAAGCTATGAGGCAAAGTACACTCTGTTAGAAAAGACTTGTTGCACCTTGACTTGGGTTGCCCAAAAATGGAAGCACTATCTTTTGTCCTACACGACCTATCTCATATCTCAAATAGATCCTTTGAAATATATTTTTCAAAAATCCATGCCAACAGGTAGGTTGGAAAAATGGCAGATTTTGCTTACTAAATTTGATATTGTTTATGTCACTCGCACCACCATAAAAGCACAAGCGTTGGCCGATCATTTGGCAGAAAATTCGATCAATGATGAATACAAGCCCGTAAGACATACTTTCCTGATGAAGAGATCAACCCTATTGAGGAAGAAGTTCCCACTGATGGTCATATATGGAAATTATATTTTATGGGGTATCAACAAAAATGGAGTAGGAATTGGAGCAATTCTTATCTCACCAAACGAATGCCATTATCCTGCCATAGCACGACTTCAATTATTTTCTACCAACAACATAACAGAATACGAAGCTTGCATCTTGGGTTTGAATATGGCAATAAATCTGGATGTGCATGAGTTGGTGGTTTTGGGGGATTCCAACTTGCTCATTCAACAAGCTCGAGGCGAATGGGAAACTCGAGACATTAAGCTCATGCCATACAAACAATGTTTAGAAAACCTCATCAAAATGTTCAAGTCCATTGAATTCAGATATATTCCCAGGTTTCGCAATGAGTTGGCTGATGCTTTGGCCACCCTAGCCTCGCTGCTTCGATTCCTAGGTAATACATACATTGACCCGTTGGAAATTCAAGTTAGGAATCAACATGGTTATTGCAATATAATTGAAGTAGAGCCAGACGACGAGCCGTGGTATCGCGACATCAAGCATTTTCTGAAAGAAAGAGAATATCTAATACATGCTGATAGAGATCAAAAAAGAACTATTAGGCGACTCGCCAATGGGTTCTTCTTGAGTGGTGAGATCTTATATAAAAGGACTCTGGATTTGACTCTATTGCGATGCGTGAATATTCAAGGAGAAGAAAAAATTATGAATGAGGTGCATTCAGGGGTATGTGAACCACACATGAATAGTTATATTCTAGCAAAAAAGATTATCCGGGCAAGGTACTATTGGTTGACCATGGAGTGAGATTGCTTCTGCTTTGTTCGCAAATGCCATCAATGCCAGATTTATAGTGACTTGATTCACTCACCCCCTTTAGATTTGCACCCTATGTCTGCTCAGTGGCCTTTTGTTGCTTGGGGAATGGACATTATTGGGCCGATTGAGCCAAAAGCTTCTAACGGGCATCGGTGTATTTTAGTTGCCATCGACTACTTTAGCAAATGGGTAGAAGTTATCACATTCAAATTAGACACCAAGAAAGCAGTGGTGGACTTTGTTCATTCCAACATCATATGTCGTTTCGGCATACCAAAAGTATTTGTTATAGACAATGCAGCAAATCTCAACAGCCACTTGATGAAGGAAGTTTACGAGCAATTTAAAATTTCATCGTCGTTCAATCCCTTATCGACCCAAAGCAAATGAGGTTTTTGAAGCGGCAAATAAGAACATCAAGAAGATTCTTAGGAGAATGGTGCAAGAATCTAGATAGTGGCATGAAAAACTACCCTTTGCTCTCTTGGTATATCACATGACTATTCGTACATCAGTCGGTGCAACTCCTTACTTATTGGTTTACAGAACTGAGGTTGTCATACCTACAGAAGTTGAAATCCCTTCTCTTCGAATCATTGTAAAAGCAGAAATTGAGGACACAAAATAGGTTAAATCAAGGTTAAAACAATTAGCACTGATAGATGAAAAAAGGTTGACATCAATTTGTTTTGGTCAATTATATCAGCAAAGGATGGCTCGATCTTATAAGAAGAAAGTACGCCCAAGAAATTTTGAAGTCGGTCAACTTGTTGTGAAACGCGTCCTCCCCCAAGACGAGGCCAAGGGAAAGTTTGCCCCAAATTGGCAAGGCCCTTATGTTATTAAGCAAGTGTTGTCAAAAGGAGCTTTGCAAATGGCAAATATGGAGGGAAAGGCTATCGACACAATTGCTAACGCAGATTCGATAAAAAGATACTACGTTTAGCACTCTTTGTCATGACACTATTATGATTGACATTCTCAAGATGAGAGGATAAAAATGTATCCTCCTTTATTTCAATAGTCACGTGCCTAGTGCTAAAAAAAACAGAAAAAAAAAGTTTCATTAAACTAGTTCAACCTGATTCCTAAGAGGATAATTGGTAGCCCTTCATTGGGGTTCCGTCTAATCGCTCAATAAAACGATAATCATGTTCTTCAATTCTCTAAATGCTGAGACATGATATTGTTATGGATATTTCATACAACAAAGAAATAGAGGAAAATGAGAGAGTCTTATGAGTGACAACCCTCACGGGCACCATATGAAGATAGTAAGTTGAGAGAAGGAGATAAGAGTATCTTATTGGTGAAAAATCACGAAGGGCATCACTGATCAAATAATGTCATTCCTTCTTGGCATGAGCACAATCAAGATAGAAGTCCGGCTAGAGACTGAAGGGTACAACATGTTTCGTGAGATTCAGACAACTTAGAAGGATCAAACGTTTATTACAAATGCGTGTCATGATTCATTAAACTCGTCATGTATTTTCAGATAAGATTCTTTTCATTCCTTTTAAACATTTACTTATTCATTTCCTCCTTCTAAAGATATAACTTTTCTTTCATAATCCTTTCATTTGTGTCATTTATACTTGTGTTCGGTATTCTTTGAGTCCCATTCAGCATAAACTCGCATCAAGTCAGAAAATAAAATTAAAGCCGCAAAATTGACTACGGTATTTTGAATGTTGGGGGCATGCAAAACATTGACTAGGGTTGTGAACCAATCGGGACAAAAAAATATCAAAAATCGATACCGTGAGAAAATAGGTAAAGCAAGAGAGTTGTTTTGGAAAGGATGGGCCACATAACATGCACAAAATGGTAGTGGGTCAAAATGTTCATGAGGTGTGTTTCAAGGGAAGATAAGGATTGTCTAAAGTATCTTCAAGTTATTCGCGCAATCATCAATACAATGAATCTTCCAAGTGAGAGGGATTCAAAGTCAAACTCCACAAGATATTCGAAGTCACAAACCAACCACCATTTAGAAAAACTAACAAAACATTCTTTGTTTCAAAACAAGTATAAAGCAAAATCATGCAGGTAATTCGTGAGAGACAAACACCACGACGGTAAGTTCTTGAATCCTGTCTCTCCTACAATATGCACAACAATAATAATAACAACAAAAAAGGATTATTTTCCTTATTAAAATCTGGGGCATTTTATTTTATTTTTATTTTTTGTTTTGTTTTTTAATTATTGGAAAATGTACAAACTATAAAAATAAAATAAAATAAATGATAATATATAATAATATTAATAATAATATAAGTAAAAAATAAAAAAAAATATAATACCTATTTTATTTTTCATGTCTTCACAGGGTACAATAATCCCTATTTATTTTTCATGTCTTCACTGGGCACAATAGCCCCTGGTTGCATATAGCACACAATAACCCCTATCTTATTTTTCAAGTCTTCACAGGGCACAATAATCCCTGGTTGCATATAGGGCACAATAACCCCTGGTTGCATATGGGGCACAATAACCCCTATTTTATTTTCATGTTTTCACAGTGCACAGTAACCCCTAGTTGCATAATAGGGCACAATAACCCCTATTTTATTTTTCATGTCTTCACAGGGCACAATAACCCCTATTTTTTTTTTCATGTCTTCACAGGGCAACCCCTAGTTGCATATAGGGCACAATAACCCCTATTTTATTTTTCATGTCTTCACAGGGCACAATAACCTCTGGTTGCATATAGGGCACAATAACCCCTATTTTATTTTTCATATCTTCATAGGGCACAATAACCCCTGGTTGCAGTGGGGCACAATAACCCTTATTTTATTTTCATATCTTCACAACGCACAATAACCCCTGGTTGCATTTTTGGCACAAATCTCCCTTTATTTTATTTTATAAAAATATATTATTATTATTATGCCTAGTATAGACTTTTATAGCTTTCATCAATAACTCACAAAATTTTCCTAGTGCATACTGGGGCAAAAAATTTTGTTTCGTTTGTTTGTTTTGGTTTATGGCATGCAGGTTTCTACATAGTACACAAATTTAAAGTTCAAGAATAAAATCCTCGTTTTGATTAGAGAAACGAAGAATTTTAGATGTCAATGACATTTAGAGTCACTTTCAACCCATGTAACGGCTCAACATACCATACCATGAATCATCTTCTCAAGAAAACAAGCAATCAAGAATATCATGTGGAAGAGCGTCAACGGCTCAAGTCAAATCATAACTTTTAGATCTTAAATTCAAATATCAAGACCAAAGTTCGGAATCGATGTACCTACCCAAAGAGGGTGAAACGATAACTGAAAATTCAAAACAAAGACTCAAGACTACTGGAGTAGATAGGATCTTGTATCTTTCCTTTTTCTCCTATTGTATTTTACCTTTTAATGTAATAGTTGGAGCTACGAACCGGAACCTCAACAGAACCTCACTCGACTACCTAACTTATTCTCCCGTCCCTTCCTATATATGAACTACACCGGACTCCTTATCATTAACTCAGGATAGGTAGTTTGTCCAAAGTTAAAGCTAAGTTAAACCTCTTCTCTTTTACTTATTTTCACACTTTTGGATAAATGTCTGAGTCAAAAATTAGTCACATTGTTCAAGTCTTTGTGTTTCCAAGCAAAGAGGGGCATACTATGAACACCTAATTTTTTACCAAAACATAAAGATTTTACACAAATTTTAATACTTAAATACTATTATTTCAGTAGGGTTATATTTAAAATAAATGAAAATAAATAAATATGAAAATTACAACAAATTATAAGCTCACTTTATGTTTAAAGTTTAATAAAGAAAGCTTGTCAATTTAATGTATTTGTTTTAATCCTTTAACTTTTAACTAGCCTAAAAAATAATAATAATCGTATATATTATGAAAAAGAAGAAAAAGATAAAAAGAAGAGTCCTAAAAATTTCAAATTACCTTACTCTTTATCATAATTATCCCCAACTTCCTTAACTTATTTCCTAAAAATCCTCCTCCCATCTAGTTTATTTTATTTTTATTTTTTTTATTTTTTTTCTTGCACGATCTTTTTCTGAATTTTTTTTTTAACAATACACGTTTTCCTACCTTTTTCTTTTTATTTGTTTAATTTTTTATTTTTCATTTTTTATTTATTATTTGTTTTTTTTTTTTGTTAATATTATATTACTATCTTTATTTTATTCATTTATCTCAAACCTAAAATTCTCAACTAAATTTTAAACTAAATTCCTCACTCTCTCACGTTCCTTTTAATTAGCACCAGACTCACACCCAAAACTATTTTAAGAACACACGCTTAGTAAAGAGAAAAACAGAATAAGAGAGACGATAGCAAAAGCAAAAAGAAGAAAAAGTGAGTTTTCTTTTGGTGAATTAAGTCTAGAGTTCGAGGTTTTATTCGTGGTTCCAAGTTCGTGGATATTAAAGTTAGCCTTGCTAAACTTTAGAAATCAGTAGATTTGTATGTTACTCTTCATTGTTTAGTCAAAAATAATTTGAAGGTGCGTTCTTGCCATAGCTCGTTTATTTTATTTTATTTTATTTGAGGAAAAGTTTATGTGAACTATATGTTTGAATTTTTTAGAATAATGAAAAGAGATGAATCCCATGAAGTTCTCAATTTTTCTAGAACGATGTTCCCTGTTTATTTTATTTTTTTTACGTTAGCCTCATGTTATTTTTTTCGTAATTTAAGAAGACATAAGCATGTTTTGTTTGCGATAACTAGATGATAATCCCATGTATTTAATCACATGCTCATTATTTAATGGCTTAGATATTTGATTATTAATCGGAGTGATTCTAAGATAATAGTTTATTGTAGACTTGTTAGATTAGGATATAAACTAAAGTTTAATTGATTAGTGATTTAGAAAACCTATATGGAATATGTTTTAGTCTTTTAAATATATTATTTTGAAAAAAATAATACTTTGCCTTTAGAATAAGAGTAAGATAATTATCACTTTAATTGGCATAGTTAAGGTATATAATTAAAAGGATGTATGAATATTATTTAGGGATTTATGGTAAAACAAAAAATGAGGAAAATTGATTAAAAAAAAGAAGAGAAAGCATAAAAAAAAAAGAAAAAAAAAAGGAAAAGAACAACGTAAGTAGAAAAGAAAAGAAAAACCAAAAACATAACAAAAAAAATTAAAATAAAAGGTAAGAAGAAGAAAAACAGAATGTCAAAAAAAAAAAAATTAAAAAAAATAAAGAGAAAAGGGGAAAGATATACAACGTTTAAAAAAAACGTAAAAAGAAAAATAAGAAGAGAGAAACAGAATGAAAAAAAATATATATAAACTTAATAAAAAGAACGTGCAGAAAAAAAAATTAACAAAAAAAACGTGCAAAAGAAAGAGAAGAAAAGGAAAAAGAAAAGAAAAAAGAAATTAAAAATAAAAAAGGGAAAATCTTCCCAAAAATAGCCCTAATCTATTTAGAATATCTTGCTAAAACTAATCTTAAATCTCATAAAATTTTATTTCCTAATTTAAATCTAACTACAAAAAATACAATCCTAAAATACTCAAACTCAAAAAAAAAAAAAAAAAAAAAAAATCTCAATCCTACACAAATTCTAATTCCTAGCAATTAGAAACCTATATATACTCTACCCATCATAACATTTAAAAAAAAATACAAATACACAGAAAAAGGGAAAAGAAAATGAAATTACAGATTTTTTTTTTTTTTTATGATTTAGCTAATAATATAATATCCAAAAAATTAAGTCAAGCCATATAAAATTCAATAAAGCGACCGTGCTAGAACCACGGGACTCGAGAGCTGCCTGACACCTTCCCCTCGGTCAACAAATTTCTAGTCTACAGACCAATAAAATAAAGAGTCAAAATTTTCTTTTGATTAGGGATTTAAATAAGGTGACTATGGACCCCAAAACTCAAATCCAAGTAGCTACTCTGTAAAATAAATAATTCCTTTTCAAAATGTCACTTTAATTGGAAAAATTATATTTTTTTTCAAAACCAAGCATTTCATTTGGAGGAAAAATAGGGGTGTCACACCAGTCAGGCCCCTAGTTCCTCCAGAGCCACTCATTCCTTCTGTTCCGCCGCCATCTCTCTAGCTCTAGTTGTGAAGCTGGAGACACAGATGGCCACACTACTACAACACATCAGGTCATGGATACAGCGCTCGATTGAGCAGTCCGAGGCTAGGATGGAGCAGCTCATGGACCAGAAAAATCATGTCGTTCATAAGCGCCTAGATGGTTGTCTTGGAGAGGCCGGCCCCGACCATTGATCTATCTACCTTCCAGGCTAAGTTGGCCAGCCTTCGTGCCGATCTGGATTCCCTCCTAGCCCCTCCTGAGTTTGCACCTGAGGCCGCCCCTACAGAGGGGGCTGATAGCGTGGTGATATCTGCATTATTTGGTGATTACATGCTACCATAAGACTTTTCCCATGCTGTTGGGAAGCGGCCCTGCTTCGGTCGTACTTCTGCTGATGTTAATGCCCATAGATTGAGGAAGAAGGAGAGACAATGGACTGAGGAGGCTCGGAGGGCTTCTATAGTTATGAGGAACTTAGACAACAGTGGGCTATGGAGGTAGGTGTTGGCCCATGGCGGAGTGAGCACTACTGATGGTGCTGAGAAAATTGATGAGAGCACTGCTGATAGTGCTGGGATTGTTTATAGGAGTGCTATTGATGGCGTTCCAAGTGTTGATCAGCGGGCTCCGGGAAATCGGACCCACCCGCTTCTTGAGTGGTCTTCGGATCCACAAGTTTGCTTCACCCGATCCTTTACTCTTTATATTTTTTTGTGCATTGAGGACAATTGCACTTTATTTTGTTGGGGGTGGGGTAAATGGATTGTGAGTGATAGGGTGAAGTCTCAGTAACCTAACTCATAAATCTCTCTTGGGGTTTTCTTGCCTGTGTTCTTTTGCCCCAAGAGACTTTTAATTTCTTTTAAACTGGCATGTTTAGGAATGTATGTGTAGGAGTAAGTAGAAAAATGAAAGCATGATGGCATAAAAAATGCATGAGAAAATGATCCCTGTCCAAAAATATTGAAATGTGCTAGATCTATAGTCTTGATGAGTTGAATGTGTTCGATCTCAATGTGACATGATAAAGAACCGATTTGACCTCATGACTTAAGCTAAAAACTCAAACTGGGTAATCTGATAATGGAACAATATGTCAAGAGTGTGTCAGAAAAGTTGAATGTTCAGACACTGTGTGCCTATCTAGAACTTGCCCCGTTGGTCCTGCTAAGTGAATCTAGGCTAGAAGTTGGAAAGTGATCATAGGCCCTTGTTCAAATTAGTCTACTTAAGCCTAAAATGATCCAACCAAATGAAATCAATGTTCCCTTTGATCCAAATGTTTGAGCCTAAAATAGACTATTTCTTTTGATTCACCGAAAACTCACCTTCCCTAAATTAATTGACTTGGCCCCGGTCCCTCCTTGGACATGTGCATCTTGACTTAGACCAAAAGCCTAAGTTGAGGGTGGCTAATTCAAAAGTTACCTTGATCATGGCCCTGGTTCGACATTAGATATTGTGCACCTCAACTCATGCAAAATACATAAGTTGGGGATGGCTATGAAAAAGGAAATTGAAAGAAAAAGGGTATGAAAAGAGTTTTGTGTTGAAGAGAGAAACAGAAAAGAAAAGATGTGACTTTGTGCAAAAGAAGCAAAAGATGAATAACAAAAGTGTTGAAAGAAATAAAGAAAAATAAAGAGAAAGAAAAAGAAGAAAAGCAGAAAAATATGAGCTAAAAAGTCAAAGGTCACATTTATGTTAAAAAGAGCCAATGGAAAGAAAATAATAGGAAAGGATGTCAAAGATAGGTTGAGAAAAGAGGTAAAAAGCCAATGTAATGTCAAGGAGGGCAGAAAGTCACTAAAAAGTACCCAAATGTACCACACCTGACCCTGAGCCTATGTTAAAAGCTAAGAAAGTACTATAGTGATCCTAGCAACTGGTTTGGAGAGTCTAAGCAGTGAAAATAAGGGCAAGCCTATGGTATTGAGCACTAATTATACTTAAAGTCTCTTATGAGCGTGAGTGCTGAACGAATCCTAAAAACTTGAAAGTCATATCTCTTGTGAGTGAAAAAGGATTTCTTTTGAAGTGAGGGCACTAGTTACAATGTTGGAAAATTGATACCTTTGTGATTGTGAAAGGTTTATGTTGTGAGGTTTGTTGGTCGATCTATGTAATGGTTTGATCCGTATGAGTTAGCTTGTTGAGTCTAAGTGAAGAGATTTCCACTAAGGAAATAGGATGGATTGATAAGACCATGTGATTGCTTGCGTTTGTATGTCTGCTTCTACACAAGTGTCGTTTAGAGTGTTAGTGTGTCGCTTGAGGACAAACAACATGTTTAAGTTGAGGGTGTTGATATATCGTAAGTTTATGGTATTTTTAATACATTTCACTTAAGAGTTGTTTGTGTCTAGGGACATTTTGTATTAGAAACATCATGTTTGCAGGAAATAGGGTTGGACGTGGTAGAGTGAGATGACAGCTGAAAATCTGCATAAGGAGCCACCCACGAAAGTATGGGTGGCGTGGATGGAGCATCAGGGAAGTCTGACTAAGTGTGGAACCACGAATGCAAGTGACGGATCGTAGGTCAACCGACGGGCCGTCCTGCACTTTCGTCGAATATTTCAGAGAAGTTGATGTTCCAGTACCTGATGAAAATCTTAAGTGTGGAGCCACGGAAGAGGACCCACTGACCTTAGGTCAACCTACGGTCTGTTCTACACGTCCGTTGTTTGTATCTTGTTCACTTGAAGTTTGAATCTTGCTCACTTGTTACTTAAACAACAATTAGTTATTTGTTTCACAAATCCCCCCCCCCCCTCCCTTTATTTACTTGTCTCGGAAATAGTTTGACTAAATAGATATAATAGTGAGTTAACTTTAAGTCTGAACCATATTCCTCATGGGATCAACCACAACCTACAAGTTGGGTTCTTTATTTGATAATTATCACTTATACTTCTTTAGGGAGGTATAATTTGAGTGTATCAATACTCATACCCCTATTCACCATATCACCTCCACCACCATTCATATTCAATGGTTACTGCCCCCGAACGATTCATATAAAATAAACACTGATGGTTCCTTCTCTAAGAAAAAAAGAAGACGCAAACTTGTGGTCTCAAAAGCGATGCCTGTGGTAAATGGATTGGGGGATTCTACAAAAGGAGCTACGGGCATAATAATATCATGACAGAGCTGGAATATTTTCTTAGTGACCTATATATAGTTGATGCTCATAATCTCCTACCCTTAGAAACTATAACGGACATGACTGACATCTTGGAATACTTAGAACATCCTTAACCAACTTATAATTGTATAAATGCAATTTGCAGGTTAGCTATTAAGAAGTTGGGGAGTCAAGTGGTCTGCCATTGCTTTCGCCAAGCCAAAAAAATAGCAAACTATTTTGAAGATGAGGTTCCAAGCTAACAATTACCTAAATTCCACACTTTTTGTTAACTCCTCCTGAAGCTGTAGAAGCAAGCCTCATCAAAGTAGACTAGGTTGGAGCTCTATTCACTAAACTAGTCTTATGGTCTACATGTAATAAGTTAGCCCATTTTGGGAATCTATCTGTATTCTCTAGTACTAGTAGCAACAATGTAACTTCTGCTTAACTATATATAATATAACCATTTTTTATCAAAAAATATATATCATTTATCTATTCATTGATGGAAATAATATTGAAGTTTCATTTAAATGGTTTCCCTATATGAATTTTTTATTTAAGAGAATGAAAACTCAATTAAGCTTTTTTCTAATTCTTTTGTTTTTCTTCGTTGTTTGAATAGTCTATACTGCCTCAATTTTCTCAATAATTTCAGCCCATAAATTTTCCAAAATTCAAAAAAGAAAAAGATATTATTCCCTCAGTCTCAATTTATAGAGCACATTTATATTTTTAGTCTTCATACACAATGCTATTATGAATTTTTTTTTTATATCTCTACTAGTGTAGAACTTGCAGAAAATAATTTTATTTATCATTTTCTGGTAAATAAAATGCACAATAGTCAGCAGCTAGCTACAACAAACCTATATCTAAACTGCAATTTATGATGATAGAACAAACTTGTTAAAAATGTATATAATACAATTTAGTGCGCGATAGTTGAAAGAAGAAACACAGTATTACTAATTTAAAAACCAAATTGTGTCAAAGGAATTAGACTCATTCATGCTTACACGTCCAAAAATATGAGAAACTTACCTTAATTTGGGTTCTCCAACTCAAGCATGCATCTGGGGTATTTTATTTCCACACCATTGTTTCCTCATTGGATTGCAAAAAAGTAGAGCTATTCCAGGCAATTTTTAATTCAATCATAACAAACCGACTGGCTTCTCTCCATCTCACATGCACTACTACGACTGATCCAAAAGTCGTCACGTAAACTAGTCTTCCTCAATAGTTTGCTTTGAAATTTCAATCCTTCAAAAAGATTATCCACTGAAACAACATGGGAATAATATGTATATGTATATCAATTAAAACAATTTAAAAAATTCAATTGACATGACTTTGTTATTTATTTCTATAGTAAATTCAATATGATCCCCTAAATTGTGAAGAAAAATATGCACAAATTATACCTAGATATAATACGATCCCCTTTTCTAAATGCATTTGTATATTTATTTTATGGGTTATACTATTTCAAACACGTATCACAAAAATTGATACATATTATATTTGTATATTTAGTTTAGGGTGATACAATATAATGGAGTGCAAAAAAAATTATGCATTATTAGTTTAAAAAAGGAAGTGTCAATTATATCTACGTATAAGAAAAAAATTATATTTGTGTATAAAAAAAATTGATACAACCAATACGATGCGAAACTTAAACCTCTATCTAAGAAATGATACAATTTCTCATCACCTACTCAATCCATTGTAGAAGAAGATGAGGTACATGATGCAGATGCAATGAATCATAAGTTAAAGTTATGTTCAATGTTTCTTCTGTTACCCTGATCTTCAATATTTCACAATATTTCTTTCATTCTACCTTTGAATTATGAATATGGAAAAATATACATTCTGTGACAGAAACACATAAGGTGAGAGAAAGATATTGAAAATACCTTCTATCATTTCTTTCTCATTTTCATCTTGATTTTCTCTCTTTCTTCTTCTCCCTGTTATTTGGCTCAAATTTGTACTCACTGTAATATCAACATTAAACACTATTAAGGAAATAATAAAATATAGGCAAAAATAAAAATGAAAAGTCAAGTCTACTAAATTCATAGTGTGTCTTCAAGAAAATTATTTCCCTCCAGCACTCGAGGCTATGAAATATATCCCCCAGGACAAAACGATTTACTTCAACACAATAGTGATACCTCAAGTTCCGCTGAACTGTGAACTACTCACTCAACAAATGAAAATCACACATGAGTTTTTATGAAGAAGAAAAAGAGTAGAAAATCAAAAAAATTGTAGTTGAAAAATGAGAAGAAACACCTATAAGTATAAATAAAAGAATAGTATAACAAATGTTTATTATGCCTTGTCAGAAAAATCACAATCTTTTAAAAATAAACTTCATTTCCCATTCACTCTTTTTAAAACTAAGCAATACCCAACATGAATGAGGAATGACTATAAGAAAAAGGAATATGGAAAAATGTGTGATATCAACAAAGATTAATTGCATAAGTTAACTAAAACTGCCTACAAATTACTCAATCACATAAGTATAATAATTTGCAAGAAAACATATCATGGAAAAGTAAATACTGAGAGATTCCTCAACTCTAGATATCTATGAAGCCTCTATTCTTCAAGATAAATGTTGAGACAAGACTCACGACATCTCAAGAAAACTGACTAGAACATAAATGTGAAGTCCTCTAGAATGAAATGAGGCTCACCCAATCTATCTGAAGTGCCAAGTGATATCAACAAAGAGCCTATTTATAATGCTAAACACGTGTATCTACATCATAAAAAGATGCAGGTCGAAAGTCATCAGTACATTTAATGTACGAGTATGCAATATAGGTGAATGAATAAATAACTGGACTGATAAGGCTGAAAAAATTATTTCCTCAACTCAATTCAATACAAGCAATGATAAGAGATGAATATATTTAAAGAATCATAAATACATGATTTTAACTCATGGATCTATATAAAAATACAATAAAAATAATATTTACTCTTATTTGTGAGATTCTCTGACAAGCAACCTTCACTATGAGCTATGTAATGATATAGTGTCTCGCCCATGGTGCCAGAACTGTCATATGATTTTTCGAGTATTGAACACTTCAACTAAGTGGATCCATTAAACCTCTGCTTGAAAGCAATAAGGTCTCTCTAAAAAGTACATTAACTTACCTATGTAAGATGTGCATTAATATTAAGATGTTGTTATCTGAATGTACATCTGAATATTAAGATGTAATTTCTAGGTATGAACACTGAATCATTAAGATTGTTTATTTTTAATATTTGAATGTGCATAACTTATTTTATTTTAAAATTAAGAATTAAGCATTGTATCAATAAAAGTTATAATCCAAACCAAAGTTAACTTCTTCCAAAAAATTGTTTCAAAAATAAGTTTATAACCCACCCGAGAAAAAAATTATTCATTTGTTTTCTCAAAGATTTTTTTCTCAAGAAACAACAATAACTTCTTTAACAACAAAAGAATTATGAAAAGAAGAGTTATTCTTAAATATCAATTCAGCCAAGAATATTGTATATATTATAAGAATTAGATAAATACTTGTAAAATATTATAAAAACTTATTTATTTAATAAGAAATGGTACTTAGTTGGAAAAGGAGAAGATGAAACTTGAAACTTGCCCATAAGAGAAGCAAGGAAGAAGAGAATTTATTTATGAAAGAAAGCTTATTATTTTGAAAGAGTTTGAATGGTAGGAAGGCCTCATTTGTTTCCACTTAATGGAGGTCTGAAACTGAATGATTCAAACATTGGCCACTAAGTGTGTTTTTTTTTTTTTTTAAATCACTTAATGGATCTGAAAGCATCTGATTCGGTTAGATATATGATCCAGTCTTGGTATCCTTTTTAAATCTTCATTTTGTGGAATTTCACCTCAAGTCTTGAAAGCTTCCTCTTCTAACCATCTTTTGTTTATATTCCCCAGGTTCCTCCTCATCTTCATTCCTATTTTCCTTATTCAACTTTGATTCAAACACATCTCTTAATTCTAGATGAATTACTCTACATTCTACTTCTGAATGACCTTGAAGTTTCCATGTTTTATAGTATTTGGGTAATACGTAATAGAACAGCAATAGAAACTATTCTTGCCCTATTATTCTTACTGTCCACCACTTCAATCTCAACCTTCTTACATAGATCTGCTGCTAAGACAACTTGTACTTTCACTCTCCCACAACTAGGTCGAGTCTTGTTGACCGTGGCACTATCTAGATGAATTGTCTTACCCACAATAGCTGTAATTGAAAACGGAGATTCCTTTCCAAAGAAAGTAGGCAATAAATATGTGAAATGAATCCAGGCCATTGCCTGAGTTGTCTCCTTCTCCGGCTTAAATTTGGAGTCGTAGATTAGAGGTCGCATTTGGTAGGCATACCCGTCCTTAACCATAATGTAATAAATTTTTTTGGCCACGATGTTCACAAAATCCTCCATTCTATTTAATCTTATCATAATGTATATATTCCGCAATAGCCCAATCCGACGATCCCCTTTTATACCACATTGCTTGGGAATTTGAAATCTCAAGTCATCTAGCTCAGGCCAACCATATGAAAATTTCCTAATCACTGCTAAATGCAGATTTTCCATGATATTCATCTTCTCCACCTCCTCCTTTGTCCATGTAAGACGAGGTATTCCATTTATGAAGGAAACAGACTTTATAGCCACCGACTCCGACATGTTTCTTTTGTTAATATTCAAATTATCACCTTTCATCAGATCTGAATATTTAACTTTGGGATTATTCTCCTCAGCATTGTCTATAGTTATTCCGTTTATGTCTTTACTAGGCAGATTCTTCACCTCATTTATCACTTCCTTAGTCTCCTTTTCATCTGTTCGCTTGTGAAAATCCGTACATAACTCCATAGGGACGATAGGCAAATTGATAGGATCGGAATCTGGACTAGGGCTTTTGGTTTTTGGCTATATTGTTGGGACTCTTAGGAAGGTACATATTCGGAAATTGGTTCGGGGAAGTTATAGTAAACTAACCAATCACCTGGGGTGACTGGCCAGTGGCTGGAAAGGCCATTGACGACGGTAGATGCTAACTAGGTTTAACAGAGAGCTTTGAATGTGGGGGATGCTCTCATCATATTTTCATGTGGAAAATACATTAGACTCTAAAAATAATTTTTTTTTAATCGTCTTTAAAATAGAAATTCACATACAATACAACTCTAAATCAACTTTTACTATTTGGTAAAATCATTTTTTTAGATGTTATAAAATATATTTAAATACCTTTGATTTAATATATTAATTTAAAGATAAAGATATAACTATAGTAATAATAAAAAAACATAATTGCTAGAAAAAAAACTATAGTAATAATAATAATAATTAGTAATAGCAATGATAATAATAATAGTTATGTAGATAATATCTACATTAGTAGTAATAATAATAATAAAAAAAAATAGTAGTACTAGTAGTAGTAGTTTTTGTGTGTGTGTGTGTATATATATATATATATATATTTGAAAGAATAATAAAACTAAGAAAAATGCAGATAGAGAGAAAACGTGGGGTGGGGTGTGGTGGGGGGGAATCTTTTAAATATTTCTATCAATTTAAATATATAGCTTATAAAAAGATGTTATTGTATTTAAAATCAAGGATAAGGAAGAATAATAAAAAGATCTACATTTCAAAAAATTGATATGATATTTGAAATAAAATTTAAATAATATTTTTATCAGCATAGAAATAGAAACTCAAAAGCAAAAGAATTCTAAATGAGCTCCTACTATTTTATAAATTCACCATTTCCAGATATTGTAAAATAAATTTAAATACATTTGATTTATACATTAAATTAACAAATAAAAATATAATAATAATATTTGGTGGTAGTTGTGCGGGGGGGGGGGGGGTCTTAATAATTTTAAAGTTTTCTCTCAATTTAAATATATTTTTTATAAGAGAAATATCATACTTTCAAGGAAGAAATTGGTTAGCTAAAAGTAAAAATACATAAAGAGTTCTATATGTGATATTTCTCTGAATGAGTCCTATTTTTATATATATCATTCCAAATCTTATCAATTTATTTTGACTTTATCTAAAAAGTCATAACAATAATAGCCGCAGTTTAACAATACTATTTCCCTTTCAAATATTTTAAAATGTATGTAAATAATTAAAAGAAAAAAGAAGGAGGTATGAGGAAGAGAAAATTTAAAAAATTAGAAAGATAACAAAAGAATAAAAGAGAAAGAAGATAAATGATTGGGGGGGGGGGGGGTGTACAAAAAATTAAAACTATCTTATTAACTTCAAATACTTAGCTTCTAAGAAAAATATGAATTTTATTTATAAATAATAAAAAATAAAGAAGAGTAATAAAAATATCCTCTTTTTTAAAGAATTAATATAATATTTGAATTTGAATTGAAATTGGGTTCAAGCTCTTTAACATCTCTTACATATACTCTTATAATTGCATATGATATTAAGCATCCTGCACCCTTTATTTTTTATATTGATCATTAACTTTATTGATGAATTTATTGATTGTATTCTTCATAAATTATTCATTTTCTAGAAATTATTTTTATTTTAACATTTTTATTTTTATATATAGATCAGTGATATTCGTCTTTCACGCTAATGGTTTTGCTCAGGATGGAATTGGAGTAAGTAATATTTTTTATTATATTTTTGTTTGTTTGTTTCATGATAATCATAAATACATTCGATTGCATATGTAGAAAAACATCATGTTTCATTGAAAATTTTATTTGTTTTAAATTTCATCTTTTGCTATCATTTTTAAATTATTATTTTACCAAAATAAATGTTTGTTTTTTGGTGATGACATATTTATTCAAAATATCACACAATTAATTTTCTTATTAATTTATTGATTATAACGGAATATTTAGAACACATTTTACCCACATTGCATAGGTAAGTAGTTTTTTTTTAATATGAGCTACTATATACAAATTCATATTGAAATTTAAAGAAATAAATATTTATGTTAGAATTATTTTAAAATAAGAATCATCTAAGTGTATAACAATAATACGAGTAACAAATATTTAGAAAAATAATATTTTAAATAGTGAATAATTTGAAATTATATAATATGATATTTGAATTTGAATTCAAATGAAATTTGAATTGTGATAGAATTCTCACTTTTTCAGATGCTATAAAATGAATTTAAAAACATGTGATTTAATATTAAATTAAAAGATAAAGATTTTACTTGTCAATCTTCATTCCTGTATAAAAAAGTTTTTTATTATTTCTGTGTATCTTTTACATATTTATTTATATTACATCAAAAATAAATAAATAATAAAAAAATTAAATAAAGTGACAAAGTTATTAGAAAGTCATATAGTAATGTAAGTTTGCTAATTAATACAATAGCTATAAGCCAAGACAAAACTAAGAAACAAGTTTTAACTTATAGTGTAAAAAAATTTGATCCGCCTGACTTTATTATCATCATCATTACTAATAAGAGGGAATTTTCTTCGGATATCACGAGGGTAAGTTTGTAATTTTCCTTTCTCCCTTTCTTCTTTTTTCGCAAAACAATTACTCTGCCTAACCCAAATTAAAGAAATACTGCCTTTGGGGAGGTCACACCAGTACCTTTTCTGAACCCGTTGATCCACTTTGCAACTTCGCTCTTCCACATTTGTCATTCTGGAAAATTCCCATTTATGTTCAATGGAAAACAATGCATTTTGTGCCTAAAATTGAAGATGAGGTTTCATTCGAATTCCTCAAAAACTCGGCCGTACGATCAAAAAGGTACTTTGCTGATTCATTAAGTTTCTATGTTTCCTATTCCAAAAGTTTTTCCTGTCGAATTTACCCAGAAAATCCTTAGTATGACTTGTTTGATGTTCTGTTTGCTAATTTGAATTGCTACTCTTCATTTGATTTTCCTTTTATTTTCTTTGTTTGCATGTTCATTTCAGTATTCCTTAAATTCTTCTTCTCTTCACATGTTTGAACCATCTCTATCTCGCTTCTGCATCTTGTCTTTCATCGAGGTCACTCCTATTTTGTTCGGGTATCTTCATTTCTAATCCTATCTAGCATGATACTAAACTCTTAATAAATAATGAATTTAATGAATATCAAAACACAAAAATCTCAATAACTTAAAGTGATAAGTGTCAAAAACACATCTAAACTATATCATTCTTTTGAGTTTCATACCTAAACTATTACTTTTTAGTTTGAGAAACACACCTCTCTCTTTTATACTACTCTCATCATGGTGTATGTAATACATTCTCTCTTTTATTTAAAAAACAAATTCACATCACACTCCACATTGACAAAACATTCAACCTTGACAAAAATTAATTAAATTAAAAATTAAAAAATTGTCATCCAAAAAAAATTATATTTCTTTTATAAAATAAAATGAAAAATATTATCTTTTATAAAAAAAATAATGAAAAATAAGATCATTATTTTAGTTAAATGAGTTTGATGAATTAAATAAGTTTATTATTAAAAAAAAAAAAAGGCTCCAATGACATAGCATGCCAACTAAAAGAGAGTGAAACTTTTGAAGTTTTAAATATATTTGGAGGAAAATAATGATAGTTGAGTGATATTTTGATCCGAGAAAAAACATAAATGATATTTCAAGGCAATTCTCTAGACTCGGGTGACCATTTAGGGAGTTGACTCGTATTTTTAAAATAAAAGAGAGTGCATTACACACACACCACTGAAGTATGTTTCTCAAACTATAAAGTGATAGTTTATGTATGAAATTCACACTCTCAATAGTTTATGTATGAAACTAAAAAAAATGGATAATTTAGATGTGTTTTTAAAACTTATCTCTAACTTAAATTTAAACTAAAAAATTTGAAGAGGGAAAAAAATACTCAATTGCTTATGACATGTAGTATTTTTTTAAAAAAAATTCAAAATCAAAGTAGCGAAAAGTAATTAAAGCACGGTGAAAAATGTACAGAGAGTGGGAGTGGGAGTGGGAGTGGGGGTGGGGGGTGGGGTGGGAGGATGAGAAGATAATATTCTTGAAGTAATTTTGATAATGTATGCAGCATTTGGATAATACACATATTCTAGTCCATAAATTTGAAATTGAAGAATGAATAATAGAATAATTTTTTTTTTAAAAAAAAAATCACAGTAAATAAAATAATCTATCTATTGTATATTAATAAAAAAGGGTCTTGATTTTATTAAGCCAAGTGATAAACTAATAAAAATCAATATTAGTTTTACAAAACCTTACAATAGTGAACAACGTAATAAAAAATACATATAACATAAAACTTATTTAACTACGTGATTCGTTGTTTTGATTCATATAATATTTGATTATAAAGGAATAGGGGAAGAGGGGAATACATTTCATTGAGGAACAATATAATAGTTGAATGTTTCTTTAAATAATAGTATGATTTAACATGCTCGAACAAGACATCATAATCTAAAATAATTAAAATAATATTTTAATATTATCCGCGCATCACATGGATACGTATACTAGTTAACTTTAAAATAAAGCAGTCAAAGCCAAATAGTATTTTTTTAGAATCCTACTACATTATGTAACTTAATAAATTTAATCGATGAAAGAATTAAAAAATGTAAAAAAATAATAATAATATAATATATAAAAGATTAATAATCTTAAGATAATTACATTATAGTGTAACCCATAGATTATTTTAAATAACGGGAGTTACATATCAAATGAAATTTAAAAAATTTCGAAATGAAGTTACAAGGCTGATGATGATGATAAAGGTATTATACGTGTGTAGATTATTATCAAAACAATTACACACTACAAAAACTTTAAAGTTACGTGATATTATTCTATTATTTGTTAGTGTAACGACATGTTCCTGTCGTAATGGATAAGCCAATGAGGAAGGAATTTGAGCCAGAAAACTTCTTAGTAATAACTTGGAAATTTCCAACCTAGGCCAGACTTGGATGAATCTGCGCCATGTGAGGTCTAGGGTAACTTGGTAATGTAGGGGGGGGGGATTTGATTATGAATTTAATGATTTGAGTGTATAGCCAAGACGATAAGGAGCCTATACGGCTTTACGAAATCGAATTCGGGCGGGTAGAACTCTCGTAATTGATCTTAGCATCAAAGAGTGGTTTTAGAACGTTAAGGTTTGAGGGTATCTTGTGAAATTGAGACTTGGAAAACAAATTCCAAGTCTGTATCTCCGTTCAACCCACAACGACAGGCTTATTCCCGTCATGGCCGGACCGCTATCGCGGGCCAGTCACGAGTGAAAATGGGAAAAGTCCCAAAAACATTAATTTTCTGCAAACTTCTTTCTTGGAAAGCAAAAGGGAGACCTAGGGCTATTTCTTATGTTTTTTTCACAAATTCTCATGCTAAAGGTAAGTCAATCTCGAATTCGTAAATTGATTCTTAGAATCCTTGCTATTTATCCTTGAGGAGGGGTTTAACTTTAATTTAATGGTGGAAAAACCCCTAGTTGGGTGTTAGGATCATGGGATTGCCCAATGGTTAGTATCTTGATTTAATCTGGGTAAACTAGGTCACTATAATTGTTCCTTTGCATTAATCACTTGTTTGGGACCAAGAACAAGCTGAGAGACTCCAAAAAGGGAAAGTTTAAGTTCCTTAAGTTTGCTCAGGCTTGGTTTCGAGGTAGGTGATAGTTTGATTTCTCGTATGTGTTATATATGTCTGCTAACTGCTCTAGTGTATTCATGCGTGTATGTAAATAGGGAAATATGAAATTAATCTAATGAAATGACTAATAGTGATTTTGTAGCATACAATGAACATGTTACCTTATTGTACTACACAAGTTTGCAAATCATTCATTGTGGTACTGACTATAATGACCCTCCAGGTCATTTTTGCCTTAATTACTTTTTCTTCTTCTTTAAGAGTGTTCCTATAGAGACCCCAAGTCATTTATGACTTGCTGGCACTGATTGTTCGGTCGCCTTGTCATTCGTTTGGGTTTTATGCCAGTTTCCCTATTTTGGAGCTTTTGAAACTTGAATAGTTGACTTTAGTCAAAATGTTAGGTAAACAACCTCATAGTGGAATTCTGACGGTTCCATCAGCTCCAAATAGTCGTTTTAGGCTAGTGGCATGGTCTGCTTGAATCTCGAGGCTTTTGGCGTGAGTTTGTGTCATAAGGCGCTTTAGATTTTAAGCTTTGGCCTAAGTTTTACCTTGGTCAATATTTTTGGTAAATATGCTCAGATTGAAATTCAATCATCGTGGTTAGCTACGAAACATCGAGTTTTGTCTAAAAGGACTTTTCGTTTGGATCCTAAGGCTTCCAGTGTGAGTTTGAGCACTTAGAGGAGATGTTGGAAAGCTTAAAGACCTAAAGTTGACTTTGGTCAACATTCAGAGAATTAGTTGTCGTATGAGAATTTTGTCACCACCATTGGCTCGGGAATGTTTAATTTGGTCTAGTAGGAACTTTTGTTTGGATTTTGAGATCTTTTTGATTTTTGGTTGTTTAGGATAAAAGTTGACTTTTAAGCCTAATGGGTCCCGAGAGGGTACTTCTGTCATAACAATTTTTTTATGGAAATTCGACAATTTCATTGAGTTCGAAATGTCGAATTTAATGTGGCAACATATCTTTCTTTTTATCAGATCCTAATTGAATCCCGAGGGTCCATTCGTAGTCTTTGAAAAAAAAGAAAAAAATTTGATATCTTGTGCAGACTTTTAGCAACCAAAAAATGTCCCTTTTAAATGACTAGAAGTCCTTATAGCGACCAGATCTACCATTATTTAAAGCCGAAATTCAACATTCAGCCCTCATTTTCTTAACGCAATTTCTCTCTCATTTTAGCTCCATTTTGGTGATTCAAAGGCTAGGTTGCTGATGTATCGTGAGTTTACAGTATTTTTGATACGTTATACTTGAAGTTTGCATGTGTTTTAAGCATTTTTATTATAAGATATGATGGTATTTTGGTATAATTTTGCAGGAAATCGATTTGAAGAAGTTAAAGTTGAATGTAGTTGAACCAACAATATTTTGCAACAGACAAGTCCATCCATGAGCCGTCGTTTACTTGACGTGATGTAGGTGAGACTGTAGGTGGAGTATTCAAGGAAGTCTGACCAAGGGTGGAACCACAGAGGCTAACCACGCCTCATAGTCTGAGTGACGGACCGTGGATGATGGTCGTCATTTGATTCAAAGAAAAGGGGCTCCACTACTTGAACAACAGAGGGACAGGACAGACCGTGCATAGACCTACAGGCCATAAGTGATGACTGTCGTTTAAAGACCACAAGATTTAGGCCAAATTCTGAACTATGGAGCTAACCACAGGCTGTTGATTGAATCACAGACTGTCGTTTAGCTGTCGTCGATCAAAACTGCTTAAACCACATTTTACTAGGTTTTCTTTTCCTACTTTGTTTAGGACTTAGTTTCTATAAATATAAGTTATATTTTTCATTTTTGGTTTGTTAGACCTTTTGTGAGGCTTTCCTTTTAGCTTTGGAAATTTTTTTGCAAACTCTTTAGCATTTAATTCTTAAAGTGTGTTTATGCAACTTGCTTTGGATATTCAATCTAAAATTTCAGATTTCATCTCAATTGTAAGTTCATGATTTCTATTTCAAACTCAAATATGAATTGTGATAACTCAAGCATGAATAGCTAAATCCACAACTAGGGTTATGTGAACCATGAGTAATTAACAAAGTAAAACCAATAACTAAGTAAGTTTTGAATAGTGTTTATACATATATTGTTAATACTTTCGTTTAGAATGCTTTCTAATAGTGCGCAACGTTAGAACTCGCCTCATTCCTACTTTTCGGACTAAGGAGGTAACGAATGAGAAAGGGATTAAAAACAGAGATTTAGACGTGATAATCCGCTATCTAATGGCCTGACCCACTTACTCGTGTAAAGGCTAATCTGGAATTAAGGGTAAGGGTTAGTAAAGCATATACTCATAGACGGACCAAGTTGCGTGGTGAAATTCCCTATTTGGATGACCAATCACTTAGGAGATACATAACTTACTAACCTTTCATGTTAACACTAGGATAAAGGTACTATTATTGGAATTACTATGTTAAGAACTTGTGGGGAACACATGTACCCTACTTTTCATCTCATATTGAAAATCCAAACTGCGAATTGTGATTACTTGTTACTTGTTACTTCAAATCAATCAACTATTACTTTATTTACCAAACCCCCCCCCCCCCCCCCCTTTTTTTTTTTCAAAGTAGTTTGACTAAACATAGATAATCATAAGTTAACCTAAGTCTAATCCATATTTCTCGTGGGATCGACCCTAACCTAAAAGTTAGGTTCTTTATTTGACAACAACCACTTATAATTCTTTATGGATGCGTAATTTGGGCGTATCAAATTTTGGCACCGTTGTTAGGGAATACAACTTTTAGATTAGCCTAGTTTTGTTATTGAACTTTACTCAAGTATTTCTTGATTTTACGTTTTTGTTTTGCTTTTGTTTTCTATAGGTCTTACCTCTAGTGTATGCCATGTACACGGAGTCAAGGCAATCCCCTGACTCCCTATGATCTAGAATTAAGAAGAACTCTGAGAAGAATTGTTGGAAGAGGCCAAAATCTCGAGGAACAGCATGATCCAATCGGAGCGGGTCAAGTGAATGGAGTTGGTTTGCAACCCCTTATAGTCTTGAATGTACATGGATATGTTTAGGGTGATCTACAAGAAAGAAATGCGGAAAGTGTGCAAAATCAGCTAGCACCGGGTGTTTACGATAACTACATGGTTGATTTTAATGATTGGGGATCGACGGTGCTATAGTTTTCCCTCCACTACCTCCCATATATACTTTTGTGGTGACCAGCAATCTGATGCAAATGCTTACAACTAGAGGGTTGTTTGTTGGGTTACCTTTGGAAGATCCATATGCTCACATGAGAAAAGTGAAAAGTGTTTGCTTGAGTAGTGTGGGCGACCAGATTTAGACATTGATGTGATAGGCTTAAGAGTGTTTCCACTTTCATTGATAGATGACACTATGGTATGGCTTTCTGAGTTGCCATACAACTCAATCACGACTTGGGATCAGCTGCACAGTGTATTCATGGAGAAGTATTTTCCGGTGTCCAAAAAGTTGAATCTCAAGGATAGGCTCAATAACTTGGTAGCTATAGCAGGAGAGTCGGTGAGCAGCTTATGGAATACATGATTCATGAGGAATATGCCAAACCACAACATAGAAGACGAGTCACTGAAAGAGTATTTCTACAGAGGGCAAGATGACAATGGAAATGTTGTACTAGATACTATTGTTGGAGGATCTTATGGTGCATGCACATTTGAGGAGATAGCTAAAAAACTTGAAAAGATCTCCAAGAACAACAAGGCATGGAGCACTAGAAAGGCAAATACAAGAAGGAGTAAGTTTGTTGTCCAAACAGTACCAAATCAATCTAATGATGATATTCGTGAGGAAATGGCCCAATTGAGAATAGAAATTGGCTTAGTATAGAAGTATGTGAGTGGAAATGCAGAGAAAGTGAATACTGTGAACTATCAAACTAGAGCACTACCTGCTGATGAGTACATTTATTCAGAGGATGAAAATCTAGTAAATGAGTAGGTCTCTGGACTAACACCTGATGAGTCCACAATTTGGACTCATTTAGGGCTTCATTTTAATAGAATTAGTGTCCTCAAATGCATATTTTGTCTTAATAACTGATGTAAATCCTTAGGTTTTTGGTATTTGGAGTTTAAGGCAAAGCGTGGACACTACTTGGCAAAAAGGAACAAAACGACTGAAAAGACGAAGAAAAGAAGGCATGAGGATCGCCTAATGCATTCGGTGAGTCGCCGAATGGGCTTAAGCTCGCCCAAAGTTCCGGTGTGCTGAGCCCTCAAGGAAAAGATCAAGTCAGCGATGAAAAGGAGATGTCGGTGCGTCGCTGAACAGTTCCGTGAAGTAGAACTATATCGCCCAATGCTCCCAAACACGAAGATGCTGAAGGCAACAGTTGAAAGGCGATGAAGCAGACCAAAGGGCGGATCGCCGAGTGCATCAGCGATCCCGACTAACTGTGCTGAGTGATCCTTCGCAACACATTTTTAGACAACTATAAATACTAGTTTGATTTTTTTATCTTAGTATGCAATTTTAGATACAATATTTTATTTTTCTAAGTTTCAAGTAGAGAGACATTGTTCTTAGCTTTTGGAGATTTGAAGACTTCCAATTCCAAGAAATTGGATGTGGGTGTTGAAGATACTTTATCTTAGACTTGGTTGAAGTGAAAATAAATCGTACCCAGTTGATGTTACTTCGATTTGGTATCATTTTCTTCCTTTTCTCTATGTCTAGCTAACACCCTAATTCTTGGGGTGTGATTTTATGAATATGGGTTAAATTTCCTATTGGGTATTGCTTATTTGTAGTCTATTTGCTATTTAAATGTGATTTCGTTTAGTAGTTGTGTTTGAACTTAATGAGACTGTAGTTGCAAATACGATTTCATCTTAGTGTTTTTGGCTTGCTCGAGAGAGAGGTTTTAAAACTAAGACTACTAAATCGATAGTGATTGGTTATTGGGTCGTCATGGGTTCAGCTCGAGAGAGTGAATCCTAAGCCTTTTCCCACACATTCATCTCGAGAGAGTGAATGGGCTAAGGCGGAGGTTGTGCTTAAAAGTGGCAACTCGATGTTCGAGAGAAACCGAGTGGATTCAGGGTAAGTTCCTTGAGAGAGAATTTACCCCCACTAAAGTCTAGCCTAGTTACAAATTTTCAACAATTGACTATAAATGTGTAGTTTATCCCGTATTCCTATCACATCCCAAGAATCTCGTCTCCTATAATGGCATTTTCTTGTTTTCACTATTTTTGTTTATTAATTGAATACAAACCCCCCTTGATAAGTGACATTCGTGTCAACCCTATGATTTATCATGTTTTTACTCGATAATGTTTTTAGCTATGGTTAACTTTAGCATATTCGCACTTAACTCTTAATTCTCAAAAATCGCTCCCTTGGGACTCGACCCCAACCCATTCGGTTGAGTTATATTACTATTTTACGATCGTATTGGAAGTTGTTTCTTGATTACGCAAACATCAAAAATGGCGCTGCTTGTTACTTGAGAATTTCGAGTCGAGTTGAATTTCGCTTTTGTTAGTCATAGTTTACTTACTTAATTTTTAGTTTTGCTTTGTTTGTTTGTGTGATTATTTCATGAAGTATGAGTGTAAACGGAAGAAATGGCAGCCAAGTAGGCCATCAAGACGACATCGGAAACCTTAACGATGTAAATGAGCCTCATGCTAGTGACCCCCATCTCATGGGCGGTACTGGTGCCATTCGCTTGCCTTCGGCAGTAGGGAATGCTGTATTTCACATAACTAGTACTATGTTGCAACTTTTGCAACTAAAGGGGCTTTTCAGTGGATTGGTTCATGAAGACCCTCATGAGCGCATTCAGAATTTCGTAGATGTGTGCGGGCCATTTTCTTTCAAAAATATATTCCAAGAGTTGGTTCATTTACGATTGTTCCCATTCTCTTTGATGGGAGAAGCATGCAAGTGGCTAGATAAATTTTCACGCGACTCAATCACTTCGTGGGAGGAGTTGGTCACCGCATTTAATGTGCGATTTTCCCTCCCTCAAAGATAATGACTCTTCGGGACAGTATCCAAAGCTTTAAGTGTGTGGAGGGCGAGCTAATTCATGAGACTTGACTGCAATTTAAGAAGTTGGTGCTCCAATGCCAAACTCATGGCTTGCATGACAACGTATTGCTGCAATATTTCGACCTGAGCCTAACTCGGTGAACAAGGGCGTTGCTGACCAACTTTCTCCAGGAGGTTTGATGCAACTGCCTTACGTGATGGAAGCTCAGCTATTGGATGGCATGACCATGATAAATCGGGCTTGGTACACCCGTGAAGATCAAGTCTCCCTTCTCACATTCAAATTTACCAAGAAGCAGATCGAGAAAGATCAAGAGAGGGACCAAAACATGGCCATGATCATGACACAACTTTACATTTTGTCCAAATATGTGATGGGAGTTGGTGCTCGGGGTGTCAATGATGTGGGTATCGGGTGTGCAAATCCAAAAGAGGCAAAGTTTGATGCTTTGTACAAGAAGAGGTGAACTTCCTAGCCAACTAAGGCGGTGATTATCGTTCAAACTACCCAAGATAGGGTGGTAACCAAGTTTGGTTTAGAGATGAAGGTTGGAAAGAGCGTGAATGGAGAGACCGTATCCTAATTGGAAGGATGGGGAGAAGGATAGGTATGTGCATCCCTACAAGCACCAAAAGCCAAAGGATTCGGAGGGTGGTAGGTCTGAGGATATGCTTTCTTGTATCCTGAACAAAGTTGAGGGGTCAGACAAGATCTTGAAAGAGATGAAAGAAGATGTGTCGACCCTTAGCCAGACCGTTACCTCCCCTTCAGTAACAATCAAGCAGCTAGAGGCCCAAATGGGTCAGATGTCGTCTCACATAAATCCGAGACAAAAAGGGGGGTTGCTTAGCGACACCATGGTCAACCCTTAGAATGAGATTTGAAGGTGGACTTGTGTCGTGCTGTGAAGTTAACTAAGGCGCTCTTTGGGAGGCAACCCAAAACCCCTTATTGCTTTTATTTATGTTTTGGTAAAATAATGGTGTGTTGTTTGTACAGGTTGAAGTGTGGAAAGTGTTCGAAAAAAAGTGCAGGGTGGCGAGCAACAGGTCCAGTCAATGAGCCCGACCTAATCCGCCGTTTGACTCAAGACATCTTCAAATTAGAGTCTGTAAAACTCGACGAGCGTAAGAAATTATTGGCGAATCACCGACCATGTCGGCGATCACGACAGAGATCGTCGTTGGGACCCCCATACTAACTGGATGTCCTGTAAAATTTGGCGAGGAAATTGAACACTCGGCGTGTCACCGAGCGGATGGGAAAGCTTGACTAATGTCGCCGAGTGGGCGAGAACTGAACTGTTTTACGGGCCAAAGGTTTAAAAGTTTTAGACTCATCCACTTTCCATCACTTTTTATCTTCCCAAACTCACACCCGCATACTAGTTCCTATATTTTCACATTTTTAGAGTATTTTTAATGTTGATTTGTGCTCGGAGTTGGATTACATTGCCGCCTAGTGTTTCAATCTTCTCTTTATCGACACCAAAGGTTGGTTTGTATGCCCCGAGTTTATTTTATCAAAAATTACATGCATTTGCAGTAGCCTGATCTTGTTGAAGTGTTCTTATCCTACCTGATAGGATTAGATTGTTTTCATGCATGATTAAATTTGATAATCTTGCGCGAGAAGTTGTTACTGTTGAATTCCTATAATTGCATGCCTTAAACTGGATTAAAATTCAAGGGGTTGTATTTGGGTGTTATGGGTCTTACCTTAATGTAACTAGTGCATTATTTGATTTTGTTTCCGGGGTTACGAGGTTAGATTCGACAAGTTGGGTTGAAAATAGGCACGTTGGGCCATTTGGCGAGTTGGGTCGAGCACGCCGAACCACTCGGCGGTTCGCCTAATGTCCCCATCTCGCATTTGATTTCATTCTCTATTTGATGATTAATTCTATAACTTTTGGTGAGAAGCTTGATGTCGCCAAAAGCATTTGGCGACTCGCCGAAAGTCTTCTCTTTCGCTCTTTGTTTGCACCCCTTAGCTTTTGTGCACTGGAACTTTCGGCGAGCTTGTCCTTGTTCACCAAAAGCCATCAGCGACATGCCGAGTGGTTCTCCCATCGCCGACTTGCTGCAGTTTTAGAGCTAATTCCTTCGGTGAGCTCGACATCTGATTTGGCAATTCTATCTTAAATTATTCTGTTGTGCTTTCGTTTAAGTTTTTCTAACTTCTCTTCGAGATTTTTCAGACATGACTAAATCAAAAACTGCTGAAAGAATAACCCCAACCCAAGAGAAGTCTAAAGGGATTGCAATAAATGAGAATGCAGCTATGTCGAAAGGCATAGCTACGAAACTACCCACAACTACTGGGAAAGGTAAGGGCAAGAAGCCCACTTCTGCCAGGAAGACCATTACCCTAGACCCTAATATTCCTTCATGGGCCTGGGGATTCTACAGGGTTGTGCATGTCTTTCTGTTGGATTCACACTCAACAGAATTTGGTGAAGCTGGCACTGTTGTTCCTCCTGAGGTGACCTCGGGCACTGATGCCTAGGCTCAGGGTGATGCATCGGGCACTGATGGCCAAACAAATAGAACGACTTCTTATACATGATTCCCTCTTTACCTCCCTCTTTGTTTTGCTTTATTTCACTATTGGATAATTTTTATTTGCATTTGAGGAAAAATGTTTTTTATTTGTAGTGGGGTGAGGCCTACCTTTGTGTTCTGATTATAACTCTTGTTTTGTTTATCTATTTGGGCGTTGAGCTAAATGTGTGTTATACTACTTTTTGTGGAAGGTTTGAGCTTGTGGCTCCTTGATTTTAAATTGAAAATGATTTTTGACCCTACCAAAATCTTTTTTCCATCCCGTCTGTGTTAAATGTGGTTATTCTCTTGCAAATTTGTGTATCAGTCCCGATCAATACCGATGCCTTGAATAGTGTTCATAATCGAACAAACATGAATGTGCGGCTGCGATGAGGCCAAATGAAGTTGCATAGATAATATGTAAACTCTTTGCATCTCATTGTGACTAGCCAATTATCAAATCGAGTCTTTTGTGATGATCGTTGCACACTAGCGGAAGTGCGGAGTCTTGTTTGACTTTGGTGTCAATGCCTTGTGTGATGAGCTTACTATGAACTATGCATGACAACACCTAGAATTTTCTCCATTAGTCCCATCGACTAAGTGAGGCTATCTCTTGAAATGATCATAGGCAACTTTAAAGAGTGTGAACCAATCTGACATGTACCTCTTTTGTGGCCTACCTTGTGAGTGTGTGAACCTCTTTTGAACACCCCTTGAACCATACCTTTCTTTGGAAGAAACATGATGAAAACATGACCTCCCTTAATCCACTACCTATAATTCTTTTTGTGGTTGATTGAATAGCCAACTTAGGCCAAAAGCCTAAGTTGGGGCTGTGGTGAAAAGAGAAGGCAAGTCAAGAAGTGCAAGAAGGGTCTCCTTTAACCCATGGTTTTGAGAAAAATGAAACCCCTCCATACAAAAAAAGAAAAAAGAAAAAAGAGAGAAGAGAAAAGAAAAGAATGAAAAAGAAAAAATCATGGAATAAAGTACAAAACAAATAGGGTTCCCAAACAATCCATGGAAAGTGAATAATGGAATGACTTGTGAGCACTAAAGAAAATGATGAAAGAAGAGAAAATGAAGTGTTGTGAGAACCACATTTCATGAGGATGAAAGTCATTGAGCCTAAATTACCATACCATTGCACTCAGCCCCATTACAAGCCTTGAAAAGACCTTTTTGATCTTGAGTGAGCTGAAACAAATGTCTATTGGAAAATACGGGCAAGCCGATGGGTGAAAGCATGCATCGTGTTCTTCTTTGTCAGTGCGAGCGTTGCATTTAATTCCAGAACTTTAAATTGTTGAACCATTATGTGTGAATATGGAATCATTCTTTTGTGTGAGGGCATTTGATTTCCTTTGTTAAACTTCAAATTGCATTTGAAGCAAGTATAGTGAGCTTGAGATTCTTTGATAATGGTGTGTCATAACCTAAAACTTTGAGTGCACATTTGATCTTCGCATGAGTAATTTGAGTCTTGTGTGTGCATTCATGATTGAGTCTTGCGTAGCATTATTCGAGACATCCTTTTTGAACTATCGAACTTGAGTTTTACTTGAGGACAAGCAAATGTTTACGTTGCGGGTGTTGATGAGTCCACAATTTGGACTCATTTAGGCTTCATTTTGATAGAATTAGTGCCCTCAAATGCATATTTTGTCTCAATAACTAATGTAAATCCTTAAGTTTCAGGTATTTGGAGTTTGAGGCAAAACATGCACACTACTTGGCAAAAAGGAACAAAACGGCTGAAAAGACGAAGAAAAGAAGGCCTAAGGATTGTTTAATACATTCGGCGAGTCGCCGAATGGCCTTAACCTCTCCCAAAGTTCCAGTGTGCTGAGCCCTGAAGGAAAAGATCAAGTCGGCGATGAAAATGAGCAGTTGGCGCATCACCGAACAGTTCCACGAAGCAGAACTATATCGCCCAATGCTCCAGAACGCGAAGATGTTAAAGGCAACAATTGAAAGGCAATGAATCAGACCAAAGGGTGGATCGCCGAGTGCATCAATAATCCCGACTAACTGCGCTGAGTGATCCTTTGCAACACATTTTTAGACAACCATAAATACTAGTTTGAATTTTTATCTTAGTATGCAATTTCAGATACAATATTTTATTTTTTAAAGTTTTGAAGTGAAAATAAATCATACCCAGTTGATGTTACTTTGATTTGGTATCATTTTCTTCCGTTTCTCTATGTCTAGCTAAAACCCCAATTCTTGAGGTGTGATTTTATGAATATGGGTTAAATTTCATGTTAGGTACTGCTTATTTATAGTCTATTTGCTGTTTAAATGTGATTTCATTTAGTAGTTGTGTTTGAACTTAATGGGATTGTAGTTGCAAATATGATTTCATCTTAGTGTTTTTGGCTTACTCGAGAGAGAGGTTTTAAAACTAAGACTACTAAATTGATAGCCGATGGTTAATGGGTCATCATGGGTTCGGCTTGAGAGAGTGAATCCTAGGACATTTCCCACACATTCAGCTCGAGAGTGTGAATGGGCTAAGGTGGAGACTGCACTTAAAAGTGGCAACTCGTTGTTTGAGAGAAATCGAGTCGATCCGGGGTAAGTTGCTCAAGAGAGAATTTACCCTCACTAAAGTTTAGCCTAGTTACAAATTTTCAGCAATTGACTATAAATAACATTTACCCAATTGAGTAGTTTATCGTGTATTCCTATCATATCCCAAGAATCCTGTCTCCTATATTCACACTTTCATGTTTTCATTGTTTTTGTTCATTAATTGAATACAAACCCCCCTTGATAAGTGACATTCGTGTCAACCCCTTGATTTTTGATGTTTTTACTCGATAATGTTTTTAGCTATGGTTAACTCTAGCATATTTACAGTTAACTCTTAGAAACCGCTCCCAACCCATTTAGTTGGGTTATATTACTATTGTACGATTGTAAACACTTGAATCAGAAGTTGTGTCTTGATTACGCAAACATCAATGCCCAAGGTCAATCAAATTAGGATTGGAACTATGGCAACTATAATTGTGAAGGGAACTAAGTCCATGATGGGAATTTGAACCACGACAACAACTACAACCGAAATGGGTATGGAAACAGAAATCAAAAGAGTGGACCTATGTTCCAACTTGGAACAGAGATGCTGGGTCAAGTATAAATCGCATTGAAGACATGATGAACAAGATGATGAAGAGATTTGATTCAACTGATGACAATGTGAAGGAGATGCGCAATGATTTATCTGTCATTAGTAAAAAAGTTGAGGCCCAAGTGGTATTGATTAAGAAAATTGAGTAGCAGTTGGGCCAGTTGTCCACAATTTTAAATCCACGTCTGCCAGGAACACTTCCTAGCAACACTGTCCAGAATCTGAAGAATGATGGTCATTGCATGGCAGTCATTACTCGAGGAGGGAAGTAGAATGTAGATCTTGCCATGCCGACTGGAGTGTAAAGTGCAAAAGAGCATGTGGAGGACAAAGTTGAGATAGTTGAAGAGCCAAAAGATCAGAATGAGAAGGAAGTTGAGAAGACGCAAAATATCATTCCTATGTCGAGACCTCCACCTCCCTTCCCACAAAGATTGGTAAAGAAAATGGAAGAAGGAAAATATCGCAAGTTTATAGATATGCAGAAGCAGTTGTCCATAAATGTTCCTTTGATTGAGGAACTTGAGCAAATGTCGGGTTATGCAAAATTCATGAAGGATTTACTGACTAAGAAGAGGGCTGTAAATTTGGAAGATAATGACAAGATGCAGCATTGTAGTGCTATTTCCACAAGGTCATTAGTGTAAAAGAAAGAGGATCCTAGAGCTTTGACTATCCCTTGTACAATTGGTATGTTGCACTTTGCCAAAGCTCTATGTGACTTGGGTGCAAGTATTAATCTGATGCCACTGTCAAAGTTGTGCTTGGGAGCCCCCAAACCAACTGTAATACATCTACTCATGGTAGATCGAACTATGAAAGAGACCAATTGGGGTGATGCAAGATGTCATTGTGAAAGTTGAGTCATTCATTTCTCCAGTGGACTTTGTTATACTAGATTGTGAACTGAATTTTGAGGTCCCCATCATCTTAGGGAGACAATTTCTAGCTACTGGTATACTTTGGTTGATATGGAAATAGGGTAGATAAAGTTTCGTTTAATCAATGAAAAGGTCATTTTTAACATTTTCAAATCATTGAAGCATGCTACTGATCTTAAGGCAGTGTCTGTAGTAAATAATATGGTCAAGGAAAATCTAGAGGTGTCTATTAAGGAGAGACTTGGTGTTGATGCGTTAGCTGTTGTGATCATGAATTTTGATGGAGACGGTATCAATGAATATGATAAGCTAGTAGTATCACTTCCTCACCGTCAATTAAAGAAGCTGGATCTAGATTTAAAGAATCGAGACAGTCCACCCGGACAACCATCTAGAGCCTCCAATGTTGGAGATTAAGGCTCTTCCATCTCATTTGCGTTATGTGTTTCTAGGACAAAATAATACTTTGCCTGTTATTATTATTGCTGACTTGAACGAAGGGCAAGTGGAGTTGTTGATATCTGTTTTGAAGCGATTCAAAAAGGCTATCGAATGGACTATTGGTGATATTGTTGGTATCCCACCAGGTATCTGTTCTCAAAAAATTCAACTTATGTCGGATAGCAAGCCAAGTATTGAGCACCAAAGAAGATTGAATCCACTGATGCAAGAAGTTGTGAAGAAAGAAATCATCAAGTGGTTGGATGCTGGAGTTGTTTACCCTATTACTGATAGTAGTTGGGTATGCCCGGTGCAATGTGTGCTAAAGAAGGGAGGAATCAATGTGGTTCCTAATGAAAAGAATGAGCTCATGCCAATGAGACTGGTGGCTGGTTGGAGAGTTTGTATGGACTATCGTAAGCTTAATGCGTGGATTGAAAAAAATCACTTCTCGATGTCGTTCATGGACCAAATGCTAGATGGTCTTGCTGGAAAGGGTTGGTATTGTTTTCTAGATGGGTATTCAGGCTAAAATCAGATATTTATAGCTTCGAAAGACGAAGAGAAGACCACCATCACTAGTTCTTATGGGAATTTTACTTTCAAGAGGATGCCATTTGGGTTGTGCAATGCGCCAGCGACTTTTCAACGTTGCATGATGTCAATATTTTCTGATATAGTGGTGGACACAATTGAGGTATTTATGGACAATTTCTCTGTAGTTGGTGATTCGTTTGATGATTGCTTCAGTTAGTTAGGTGATGTATGGAAGTTGTGTGATGAGTGAAATCTTGTGCTCAATTGGGAGAAATGTCACTTTATGGTAGAAGAATTTATAGTTTTGGGCCATCGAATTTCACGAAAAGGAATTGAAGTTGATGGAGCTAAAGTTGAAGTAATATAAAAATTGCCACCACCTATCTCTATAAAAGGTGTTAGAAGTTTTCTAGGGCATGCAGATTTCTACAGGAGGTTCATTAAGAATTTCTTGAGAATTGCACACGCATTGTTCAAGATACTCTAAAAGGAGTCTAAGTTTGAGTTTGATGATGCTTTTGTGAGAGCATTTGAGGGGTTGAAAGAGAAATTGACTTCTGCACCAATTATTATTTCACCGGATTAGGGAAAACCATTTGAAGTGATGTGTGATACTAGTGGGGTGGTACTTGGCATAGTATTGGGGCATAGGCGAGAGAATATTCTCCATCCTATATACTATGTGAGCAAAGTTGTGAATGTTGCTCAAAAGAAATACATTATAACTGAACAAGAATTGCTTACGGAAGTTTTCGTGTTTGAGAAATTCATGTCCTATTTGCTTGGCACTAAAGTTATTATGCATACTGATCATTCGACATTAAGGTATCTTATGACAAAGAAGGATGAAAAACCAAGATTAATTAGATGGGTACTATTGTTCCAAGAATTCAACTTTGAAGTGAAAGATTGAGAGGGAACAGAGAATCAAGTTGTTGATCACTTGTCCAGGTTGGAAGAAGAAGCTATGATGAAATTAGCAGATGGAGTTGACATAAATGATGAATTCCTCGATGAATAGGTATTGGTTGCTTCTTTTGACCTTATTCCTTGGTTCACAGATTTTGCCAATTATTTGGCAAGTGATTTGGTGCCTTTGGATCTGTCATTTCACCAAAGAAGAAAATTCATGTCTGATATGAAGAAATTATTTTAGGAAGAACATTACTTGTTTCGTATTTGTGCTGATGGGATTATTTGTCGTTGTCTGCCCGAGGTTGAGATGATGAGTATATTAGAGGCGTGTCATTCATCCCCCGTTGGTTGGCACCATAGTGGTATCTTAATTGCTTATTAAATCTTGTAGTGTGTGTATTACTGGCCTACCATCCACCAAGATGCTAATGACTTCGGCAAAACTTGTGATCGTTGTCAAAGAGAATAAGGAATTTCAAGGATGCAAGAACTCCCAATGAATCTAATATATGTAATTGAGTTGTTTGATATTGTAACACCCTGGATTCGAAATAAGGAAAATAGCAGCTCTGCAGGTGCTGACCAACGCTGGCCAACCACGGGCAGTGGTTGGAACCACGAACCGTAGGTGGGTCTGTGGTTGGGCATCTCAGGAAACCCCTAGGTCAGAGCGACGATGGGACCCACAAATCGTAGGTCCATCGACTCCCCGTGGTCCCAGCAACCATCGTTTGGCCAACATTCTCTGACCAAGAACCACGACTGACCAGGACGGACCATAGGTCAGTCGATCGTCAGTCGGTTGGGGATTCGTAGTTCACGGCTGGCAGTTGATTTTAAGGGCACATGGGTCTTTTATGATTTTAATTAAATCAATGTGGTGTTGTTTTTCCTACCTCTAAAAGACCTATATAAGTATTTTTAACCCCAAAAACCCCTCACAAGTCATTCTTTCAATTCCCAAAAAGAAAACCTAAATCCTCTCTCAAATATTCTCTCTCTAGAAGGTGGAAGAAGAAGAAGGATATTGAAGCTAGGTTAAGATCAAGTCTCCCAATATTTAAGCTTTTGTGGGCATTATGACAAAGGTATGATAACTTTTCATCCATGGGATCCTTCCTTCCATAGAGTCCCCTAGAATTCCACAACTCGAAGAAGAATTTCCCGAATTCTAGTTAGGGTTTCTTCCAATATTGTGGGTTATGTTGAATGTTTGATCCAATTGAGTGGATTATGATTGTTTATGATTAAATTGATAGGATTACATATTTTTAAGATAAAATTATGTGTACCCATGCATATTTCGTGATTTGACCTAGAATTGATATAATTGGATTTGATGCCTTGAAGGGAAACCTTGTGGGTTTTGATATCTCCTTATAGTATTGATGAATTATGACTAGAATGGCTTGAAATTGAAGCATATATGATAAATATGATGCTAATTTCTTGAGAATAAATCTTAGATGAAGATCAAGAGAATTAGGGCTTTGAGGCAAAATTTTATGACATGAATTATTGGTAATTGAAGTTATAGTTGAGGAAGGGATACTTCCCACTTGAAGTTGTTTAATTATGAATGTATGAATATGAAAGGTTTACTCACATGAATGATTCTAGGTTGAAAGGATTGCTCACCTAAAATGAATCTAGACTAAAAGATTATGAAATTGACGGGCTAGAGGCGATTACCCTTGACTCCATATGTAAGGATATAAGGTGATTCCCATACTCCTTAGAATTAAACAAGAGGTGAGTCCCCAAGATATTAGTATGATTAATTGACATGAAGGCGAGTACCCATGATCTTTATGAAATGATGTGGAAGCGAGTACCCGTGCCATATGATGAGATTGTAGAGGCGAGTACCCGCGAACTAAAAGTAAGTAAGGCAAGAGGCGAGTACCCATTAGCCTTTATATGCTAGGCATTGAGGAGAATCCCTATGTCTTTAAAAGTAAGTATGAATAATGTAATTATGTTATGAGGATGATTTGATTTGAGTGTTGCTAAATATGCCTTCCATGATGCAAACTTCACTAGAGGCGGATGACCTATGTCTTGGCTAAGGATAAGTGAGGTTACCTAAGAAAGTATTCCTCTTTTATTATGATTTTGATTATTCCTTGATTATGTTTATGCCTTATGTATGTTGACTAATGCTTATGTTATGTTATTTATGCTAGCCATCATAGTTAGTACTTGATTGTATTAACGCATACTCTTGCCCACATTGTTATTAAATGTAGGATCCGGACATTTATTCTCACACTCGTGGCTAGCTTTGTTGTTGATCAAGGAAGTGAAGTTTTAGTGAGTCCTTATTGTGTTCGAGGATGTGATCACTGCTTTCTTTTATCCTTTTTCCTTTATGTCTTGGGCTATTGTATGGGTTGTGACCCAAGACTTTATTCATGTTGTTTAGATGGTTTGAGACAAATATGTTAGACTTGCGCTCATTTTATAAATTACTTTATGTTATGATATGCTAAGTGGCTTGTATGAGGCCTCTCAGGATCTTATTCGCCTTGTTACAACTAAGGGGTACCCCTGGGTCGTGACAAACTTGGTAATTAGAGCACAAGGTTTATAATGGTTGTAGGATGTCTCAAGCCATGCCTAGTAGAGTCTTTTTCATAAGTGTGAAGTGCATCACATTTATGAATGAGAGGCTATTAGATGTTTAGGAAACTTCACTTTTTCGTTTCTCTAAGTCGTGCCATGGAGTTTAACTCTATTAGTCCTTTTCCTAATCCTTACTGATGGTTTTCAGGATATGACTACTTGAAGGGCTAATGCTAGAAGGATGGAAGGAGGCAATGTTGATCAAGAGGTTTCTCCTTAAGTTCCTCCCTAATCTCCTCCTCAAGCTCCGATTGACCCATTGAATGAGAATGTAAGAAATGCATAGTTTAGGTCAGCTTTCCAAGTGTTGGCTCAAGCTGTGATGGCTCAAGCCAATAGAGAGGTGGTAGCCCCCGTGAACCCAAATGTGGGTACAAAGGCTTTAAGAGTGAGAGATTTTACAAGGATGAACCCTCCTTAATTTTATGGCTCCAAAATAGAGGAAAATCCTCAAGAGTGTATCGATGAGGTCTACAAGATACTTGTTATCCTGGGAGTAACTCCGGTAGAGAAGGCGGAGTTAGCTGCTTACCAACTCAAAGGGGTTCCACAAATTTTGTTTAATCAATGGAAAGAGCCAAGGCCAATGGAAGTTGGTACCATAGAAAGGGAAAGGTTCAAAAGTGCTTTTCTTGAAATATTCTTCCCTCTTGAGATGAGAAAGGCCAAGGTACTTGAGTTCATTAATCTTAGGCAAGGAAATATGAGTGTAAGGGAGTATGCTTTGAGGTTCACTTAGTTGTCCAAGTATGCTTCTTCCATTGTGGCGGATCGTAGGGCTAAGATGAGTAAGTTTGTGTCGGGAGTGTTCGACATGGTAGTCAATGAATACCGTACCACTATGCTTGTTCATGACATGGACATTTGTTGCCTTATGGTGCATGCCCAACAAATTGAGGAAGAAAAGCTCAAGGAATGATCTAGAGTGGCAAAGACAGAAAGAGTGGATGATGGTAACTATTTACATTCTAGGTCCAGTGGACGGGGTCGTTCAAGGTTCCGACAAAAGTTCTCGGGGAAAGGTTTTTCATATGCTCCTCCAAGGCCTAATAATGAAAGGGTGTCTAACCTAAAACCTCAAGGAGATGGTACTAGGTCTTTAATGCCTACTTGTGCTAAATGTGGGAGAAATCATGAATGGAAGTGTCTAGTGGGTTCTAATGCTTGCTTTTGTTGTGGAAAGATGGATCACAAGATAACAAATCATCCTTCGGTTGCTAAGAGTGAGGGAGATGTTCGTCGTAGGCCTCAACCCTACCCTTCATCCGGTCCAAGTGGTTTGGGTGCAAGTGCTCCTAAGCTAAACCTATTCTATGCTCTCTAAACTAGAGGTAATCAAGAGAATTCCCCGGACGTGGTGACTGGTATGTTAAAAGTTTTCCAAATAGATGTGTATGCTTTACTTGATCCAGGTGCTACTTTGTCCTTTGTGACTCCTTATGTAGCTGTGAGATTTGATATGCTTCCCAATGTGTTGTTAGAGCTTTTTTCCGTCTCTACCCCTGTTGGTGATTCTGTGGTGGCTAAGAGAGTATATAGGAGTTGTCCTATTTCCTTATCCCATAGAGTTACTTTAGTAGATTTGGTAGATCTTGACATGATAGATTTCGATGTCATACTTGGGATGGATTGGTTGCATTCATGTTATGCCTCTATAGATTGTAGAACTTGGGTAGTCAAAATTCAATTCCCAAATGACCCTATCCTAGAGTGGAAGGGGGGAAACTCTATGCCTAGAGGTCAATTTGTTTCTTACCTAAAAGCTAGGAAAATTATCTCAAAGGGTTGTGTCTACCATATAATGAGGGTGAGGGATGTGGAGTCCAAAATTCCTAATCTTGAGTTGGTCCCGATTATAAAAGAGTTTCCAGAAGTTTTCCCTGAATATTTACCTGATATTCCTCCCGAAAGGGAAATAGACTTCAGGATTGACCTTCTCCCCGATACCCAATCTATCTTTATTCCTCCTTATAGAATGGATCTGATGGAACTTAAGGAGTTGAAAGAATAATTGAAGGATCTATTGGATAAAGGTTTCATTCGACTGAGTATCTCTCCATGGGGTGCTTCGGTGTTGTTTGTTAGGAAAAAAGATGGTTCACTCTATATGTGATCGACAATTGAATAAGGTGACCATAAAAAACAAGTATCCTCTTCCGAGAATAGATGACTTATTTGATCAACTTCAAGGGGCAAGTTATTTCCCTAAAATTGATCTCCGATCAGGTTATCACCAATTAAAGGTGAAAGAAGAAGATATTCCAAAAATGGCTTTTAGAACCCGATATGGTCATTACAAGTTTTAAGTAATGTCATTTGGTTGACTAATGCTCCGGCAAAGTTTATGGATTTGATGAATTGGGTGTTCAAACAATACCTTCATATGTTCGTAATTATGTTCATAAATGGTATTTTGATCTATTCAATGAGTGAGAATGAGCACATTAATCATCTGAGAATTGTATAGATAATTCTTAAGGACAAACAACTCTTTGCAAAGTTTAGCAGGTGTGAATTTTTTTTAAGGTCCGTAGCCTTCTTAAGCCATATTGTTTCAAGGGTATTGAGGTAGATTCAAAGAATACGGATGCGGTCAAAATTTGGCGTAGACCTCTATCACCAACAGACATTACAAGCTTCTTGTTTAGCCGGTTACTATAGAAGATTTGTTGAGGGGTATTCCTCCATCGCTTCTCCATTGACGACTTTGATTCAAAAGAAGGCCAAGTTTATATGGTCAGATGCTTGTGAGAAAAGTTTCCAAGAGATGAAAGATAGACTTACTTCCGCTCCGATTTTGACTTTACCGGAAGGTACAGATGGCTTTGTGGTATATTGTGATGCCTCTAGAGTGGCGTTGGGATGTGTGCTTATACAAAATGGTAAGGTGATTGCCTATGCTTCAAGGCAACTAAAAGTTCATGAGAAGAACTATCCTACCCATGACCTTGAATTAGCGGCGGTGGTATTTGCCTTAAAGATTTGGAGGCATTATTTGTATGGGGTCCATGTTGATGTTTTCACCGATCATAAGAGTTTACAATATGTGTTTACCCAAAAGGACTTGAATCTTCGCCAAAGAAGGTGGCTCGAATTGTTGAAGGACTATGATATGAGTGTCCTATATCACCTCAGAAAAACAAATGTAGTAGGGGATGCTCTTAGTCGTCTATCGATGGGTAGTGTTGCACATATAGATGATGATACCAAAGAGTTGGCCCAAGATGTCCATACGTTGGCTTGATTGGGTGTTCGATTGGTAAACTCCACCAAGGGTGGTGTTTTGGTTCATAAAGGGTCAAAATTGTCTTTTGTAGACGATGTCAAAACAAAGTAATGTCTTGATACGACTTTGGTAGAACTTAAAGAATCATTACTTGGAAAGTCCGTTAAGGCTTTCTCCCAAGGGGGAGATGGTGTCTTTAGATATCAAGGTCGGTTATGTGTTCCAAATGTTGATGACTTAAGGGAAAAGAATTTGACTAAAACCCATAGTTCCTGGTATTCTATTCACCCAGGAGCCAACAAGATGTACCGTGACTTACACGAGGTTTATTGGTGGAATGGGATAAAGAAGGATGTTGCGGGATTTGTGGCCAAATGTCCAAATTGCCAAAGAGTGAAGGTTTAGCATCAGAAACCAGGAGATTTATTCCAAGACATAATCATTCCTACTTGGAAGTGGGAAGATTTGTATATGGACTTCATAGTAGGGTTGCCACGAACTCGGCACCAACATGGTTCGATTTGGGTTATAGTAGACGAAATGATGAAGTCGGCCCATTTCATTCCCATCAAGGTTTCCTATACGGTGGAAGATTATGCTAAGCTATATTTGAGAGAGATGGTGAGGTTGCATGGAGTGCCGTTGTCTATTAACTCCGATAGAGGTACTCAATTTACTTCTTAGTTTTGGAAGTCTTTCGAAAAGGGTCTTGGCACTAAAGTTAAGCGTAGTACAACTTTTCACCCCCAAACCGATGGGCAAGAAGAAATAACAATCCAAACATTGGAAGATATGTTAAGGTATTTTGTGATTGATTTCAAGGGAAATTAGGACAACCATTTTCCTTTGATTGAATTTGCCTATAACAATAGTTACCATTCTAGCATTGGTATGGCTCAATTTGAGGCCCTTTATGGTAGGAGGTGTAGATCTCATATAAGATGGTTTGAGGTGGGTGAGGTTGATTTGATAGGACCCAAATTAGTTCATGAGGCTATTTAGGAGGTTCGACTCATTAGAGAGAGGTTGAGAACGACCCAAAGTCGACAAAAGTCTTATACCGATGTTAGAAGAAGGGAACTTGAATTTGATGTGCTTGATTGGGTTTATTTGAAAATATCACCCATGAAGGGTGTAATGAGGTTTGGAAAGAAACAGAAACTTAGTCCCTGTATTGTAGGCCCATATCAAATTTTGAGACCTGTTGGTAAGGTTGCATATGAGCTTGATTTACCAAATGAATTGGCGTCAGTGCATCCGGTTTTCCATGTCTCTATGTTGAAAAAGTGTGTTGGAGATCCCACATACATAGTCCCCCTAGAAGGGTTGGGAGTGAAAGAGAACCTTTCCTATGAAGAAGTTCCGGTTGAGATTCTAGACCGGCAAGTTATGAAATTGAGGAACAAAGAGGTTACTTCCGTGAAATTGTTATGGAGAAACTATATATTTGAGGGTGTTACTTGGAAGGGCGAAGCCGATATGATGGCCTAGTATCCTCACCTTTTTCCTCCTATTCTAGCTTGAGGTAATGAGTTCCTCTTGGTTTGCTTATGTTTGAAGTCATGTGTGTTTATGTGTTTGCATGATTTACTTAAATTGCATGTTCATGAAGAAGCATAAGTTTTGAAAGAAAAATGGCTTATGTGAATTGGTTTCCTCATGTTGTTGTGCATTGAGTATGAGTTGTCTATAGACTTCATGAGATGAGTTGATGAACATGTTCTATATATGCTTTTTGAGATTGAATTGCATATGAGCTCCATGAGATAGTGTTGAGCATGTTTTTAAGTTTGGAGATGACAGTACCTCCTAGAAGTAAGAAATTTGAAATATCATGCATAATGGGTTGTTAGATGTAGTTCCTACTTCATTATGGTGCATTAAGTATGTTTGGCTTGGAGATGATGTTTCCTCCTTAGTGGGATGCATTTTGATAAGTTGCATGCATGATGAGCTGCTAGTCTAGAGTTTCATTTTCCAGAAACATGCTTAGAATCTCATTCAAGGACAAATGATCCCAAGGGGGAGATAATGTAACACCCCAGATTCGAAACGTGGAAAATAGAAACTTTTGGGAAAACTGCAGGTGCTGACTAATGGTGGCCAACCACGGGCAGTGGTTGGGACCACGGACCGTAGGTGGGTCCATGGTTGGGCACCTCAGGAAACCCCTAAGTAAGGGCGACAACGGGACCCTGGACCGTAGGTCCATTGACTCCCTGTGGTCCCAGCAAATGTTGTTTGGACAAAATTCTCCGACTAAGAACCATTACTGACCAGGACGGACCATAGGTCAGTCGACGGTCCTTCGGTCGGGGATCCGTGGTTCACGACTGGTAGTTGATTTTAAGGGCACATGGGTCTTTTCCGGTTTTAATTAAATTAATGTGGTGTCATTTTGCCTAAGTCTAAAACACCTATATAAGTATTTTTAACCCCCAAAACCCCTCGCTCAAGTCATTCTCTCAATTCCCAAAAAGAAAACCCAAATCCTTTCTCAAATATTCTCTCTCTAGAAGGTGGAAGAAGAAAAAGGAGATTGAAGCTAGGTCAAGATCAAGTCTCGCAATATTCAAGCTTTTATGGTCATTGTGACTAAGGTGTGATGGCTTTTAATCCATAGGATCCTTCCTCCCATGGAGTCCCATAGAAAACCACAATTTAAAGAAGAATTTCCTCAATTCTAGGTAAGGTTTCTTCCAATGTTGTGGGTTATGTTGAATGTTGATCCAATTGAGTGGATTATGATTGTTTATGATTGAATTGGTAGGATTACATATTTTTAGGATGAAATTACATGTACCCATGCCTATTTAGTTATTTGACCTAGAATTCATATAATTGTGTTTGATGTCTTGAAGGGAAACCTTCTGGGTTTTGTTATCTCCTTATAGGATTGATGAATTATGACTAGAATTGCTTGAAATTGAAGCATATATGATGAATATGATGTTAATTTCTTGAGAATAAAGCTTATATAATGATCATGAGAATTAGGGATTTGAGAGTAAAACTTATGACATGAATTGTTGGTAATTGATGTTATTGTTGAGGAAGGGATACTTCCCACTTGAAATTGCTTAATTATAAATGTATGAATGTGAAAGGTTTACTCATATGAATGATTCTAGGTTGAAAGGATTGCTCACCTAAAATGAATTTAGACTAAAAGCTTATGAAATTGATGAGGCTAGAGGTGATTACCCATGACCTCCATATGTAAGGATATGAGGTGATTTCCATACTCCTTAGAATTGAACAAGAGGTGAGTCCTTGATATACCATGAGTTTATGGTATTTTTATACATTTCACTCAAGAGTTGTGTGTGTCTAGGGCTATTTTGCATTGGTTTTGATGTATTTTTATCATGTTTGTAGGAAATTTGTTCAGATGTTGAAACTAAGAGACACAGCTAAAGGATGCACAGAAAAAGGCATCTATGGAGGTGATCCACGGACCGTAGGTCCATTCACGCTCCGTAGATGGGTGTCGTAGATGGGCAGGAAAGGCATTAAAGGAGATCAGGGAATTCTTGACCAAGTGTGGAACCACGGTTGCCATCGACAGACCGTAGATTTATCTACGGACCTTACTGTTACTCCATCAAATGATTCAGAGAAGGGGTTCCAATACCTGATTTTGAAGATTCTAAGTGTGGAGCTACGGAGGAGGATCTACAGACTGTGGATCAAACCACAGTCCGTACTGTTGATCCATTATTTGCATCAGTGATGATGATGTTTTGGAAGCTAAAAATTTGCCTAAATCCTGAGTCACGGAAGGGACCAATGTACCGTAGGTCAATCCACAGTCCGTAGGTCAGTGTCATAGATTGAAGACGCGTCCTGAAACATTATTTTCTTATTTCATTTCATTTTTAGTTAGGACTTATTTTTCTATATATTCAGCATGTAAACCTCATTTTTGGGTGTTAGACTTTATTACTTTTATTATAGTTCTTGACTTTGGAGATTAACTTGCAACTTTACCAATTCTTATTTTCCTACGTTCGTTTTGAAGATTTTGACTTTGCAATTCATGTTGAGATTCTGGGTTTCTTCTACTTATTACGTAAGTTCATGATTTCTTCATCTAAAAATATGTATTGTGTTCTTGCTATTATGGGTAGCTAAATCCACAACTAGGGTTGTGGGAACCATGAGCGATTAACAACGTATGAATAGTAACTAAGTAATTCTTGAATAATGTTATTGCATGCATTGATAATTCTTTTGCTTAGAAATCTTTTTAACGGTGGCCAACGTTAGAAATTTCCTCGTTACTACTTGCCGAACCAAGGAGGTACTTAACGAGAAAAGAATTATCAACATAGATTTTGTGTGATACTATCTAATAGTCTAATGTCGATTGGTGCGAGGGTGAAAACTAAGTCATACATCGATGTGATGTCTAATATGAGGTAAATGTAATGGTTAGTAAATTATACACACGTAGCCGGACCAAGGTGCGGGGTGAAATTCTCTAGATGCCGGACCAAGGATTTAGAGATACCTAACTTATCATTCTGCATGTAATACACTAGGAAAGGATTGCTATTACTAGGATTACCGCATTATGAGCTTATGGGGAACACATACACCCTAGTTATTTTCTCATCTTGATAACAACTAAAGTTTGAATCTTGCTCATTGATTACTTACATAATTTCCTAAATTTGTGTCACAGATCCCCCCTCCCTCCCCCCCCCCCCCTTTAATTACTTGTTTTCGGAAATACATTGAATAAACGAATATAATTGTTGGTTAAAATTAAGTCTAAACAATATTCCTCGTGGGATTGACCCCAACCTATAAGTTGGGTTCTTTACTTGATAACGATCGCTTATTCTTCTTTAGAGAGGTGTAATTTGAGCGTATCAGTCCCCACGTTCTTACTATGATGAATTGACATGAACGCGAGTACCCAATTATCCTTATAAAATGATATGGAGGTGAGTACCCGTGTCATATGATGAGATTGTGAAGGCGAGTACCCGCGATCTAAAAGTAAGCAAGGCAAGAGGCGAATACCCATTAGCCTTTATAAGTTAGGCATTGAGGCGAATCTCCATGTATTAAAAAGTAAGTATGAATAATGTAATTATGTTATGAGGATGATTTTATTGGATTGTTTCTAGATATGTCTTCCATGATGCAAGCTTGACTAGAGGCAGATGACCTATGTCTTGGATAAGGATAAGTGAGGTTACTTAAGGAAGTATTCCTCTTTTATTATGATGTTGATTATGTCTTAATTATGTTTATGCCTTATGTATTATGTTGACTAATGCTTATGTTATGTTATTTATGCTAGCCATCACAGTTAGTACTTGATTATACTAACGCATACTCTTGCCTACATTCTTACCAAATTTAGGGTCCGACGATATTGATTCTCACACTTGTGGCTAGCTTCGTTGTTGATCAAGGAAGTGAAGTTTTAGTGAGTCCGCATTGTGTTCGAGGAGGTGATCACCACTTTCTTTTATGCTTTTCATTTATATCTTGTACTATTGTATGGGTTGTGACCCAAGACTTTATTTATGTTGTTTAGATGGTTTGAGACAAATATGTTAGACTTCCGCTCGTTTTATAAAAGACTTTGATTGTATTGAAAAGTTTTAAATTCCTGCACCTTTTCTATTACTTTATGTTATGATATGCTAAGTGGCTTGTATGAGGCCTCTCAGGGTCTAATACACCTTGTTACATCTAAGGGGTACACTTGGGTCGTGACAGCTGTACGGGGTTTTGACTTCATGAATCCTTTTGTCAGTTCGAATGGGATGAAATATATTCCTATAGCGGTTGACTATGTGTTTAAATGGGTGGAAGTGGAGTGCTTTCCAACAATGAAGGATAGAGTGTCACCATATTTCTGAAAAAGAATATCTTCTCTATATTCGGTACACCAAGGGCAATTATTAGCTATTGAGGTTCTCACTTTTATAATAAGTTATTGAAGGCGTTTCTGGAGAAGTATGGTGTTCGTCACAGTATAGAAACTCCTTATCATTTGCTGTCTAGTGGGCAAGTTGAAGTGTCAAATAAAGAAATCATGCAAATCCTTTCTCAGACTGTGAATGCAAATAGAACTGATTGGTCAAGAAGACTTGATGATGCTCTATGGGCCTACCGCACTGCATTCTGGACTCCCATAAGTATGTCCCCTTACCAACTTGTATATGGGAAATTTTGTCATTTGCCTATAGATTGGAGCACAAAGCAATGTGGACACTCAAGAAGCTGCATTTGGATTGGGGTGCCACATCAAGTCAAAGATTGAATGAGATGAATGAGCTCGATGTGCTTCGCCTAAAAGCATATGAAGTTTCAGCCTTGTACAAGGAGAAGATGAAAAAGTATCATGATCAGAAGATCGATAAACACAAATTTGTTCTAAGTGATCTGGTACTCCTACTCAACTCAAAGTTGTGCTTGTTTCCTGGCAAGCTCAAGTCCAAGTGGACCAGACCATTCAAAGTGACTCTAGTATTTCTACGTGGAGGGGTTGAACTAGAGAATAATGAGGGAATGAGGTTCAAGGTGAACGGTTAGCGGATAAAGATCTATTTGGGGCAATATGAGAATGTTAAAGAGGTGATACAAAAATTGAGCCTTGATGAAGTTTGAGTAATCAAGATGTCTGCATCGTGCCGCGATGTTAAATCAAGTTTGAGTAATTGCTGTCAAAACTTGAACTATTCATTGTTTAGTTGAAATCGCAAAGTTGCACTTGACCTTGTGTATGATCTATCTATTAGATTTCATAAATGTAGTTCTAAATTACTTTTGGGACAATAGTGTTGTGAGTGTGTTGAGTAATTTCAATGATACATGTCAATCTAAGTCTAGTTGGGATCTTATCTTAGGGTTTCGGTTCAAGTTGGATTTTAAGTATGGATTTAGTGTTTGGAACCCTAGGGGTGATAGAAAATCATGTTAATGTGTTTTAATGCATGTTCTAGACATAGCATAGGTGTTAAGCTTTTCATTGAAAATTGTTGAATTCTAAGTGAGAGCCATGTTGCAACCAGTATTGGTCGACGACTACGACTCTTAGGCCGTGGGGCAACGTATGGACCATAGGTCTAGGTCCGTTGACCCAATGCACACTTCAGTGGCCCAAGTTGTGAAACACGAGCCGGGCTACGGTCAGTCGTTCAATCGACGAACCATTTTGGTGGACTGATGTGAGGCAAAAATTATACATATTTTACCATTATTTGTCTCTCATTTATTATTTATATTTATCCTTTGTGAGCATTAATTTGATGGATTGTGCAAAATTGTGTATTTTATTTGTAGGATTAAATTGGTGGAAAAATGAAGAAGTTTGGAGCCAAAACGACTTAAAGATGGAAGGTTAAAGAAGGAAATCAAGAAGACATCTTAAAGGATTAAAGTTAATAAAATAATATATATATATATATATATATATTTAACATATGCAAAGATCCGCCATTCTCAAATCAAACAGCTGCCACGTGGCACCCATCAAGCGACCAATTCTTATTGTGTAAGGCGGCAGTGGAAATTCCAGAAATCACGCGTACAGTGGAAAAACCAATTTAATTGTGTTTCGTTTTTCTAATTTGTATTGAACTTAATTATTTTATTTAGGATTTCTATATCTATAAATGGGACATGAAAAAAATATTGTGGAGGAGAGTGAAGAATCAAGAAATAATACACAATATAAATTTTCTGCTAGGTTAGGAACTTTGGAAGAGCCTCCGTGAAGGCTGAAGAATTGTGGTATATTCTTTCTTCTCATTTATTATTTATTTGTATTTGTGATTAATAAAAGAATAGTTTAGCTATTGTTCTTAAATTTTTATGATTAACACAAGCATATTTATTTTAATAATTTTTTATTGTGTTTTTGAGATAATGAGTAGGTAAATTTCATAACTAGGGTTGTGGGAACCATGATGAATTATTAAAGTAAGTTTATGTAAAAAGTGATTCTTGAATGATTTTTATGCATGTATTGTTAATTCTTTTGTTTAGAAGTCTTTTTAACAGTTGCAAATGGTAGAACTCGCCTCGTTGCTACTTGCCGGGCCAAGGAGGTAGTTAATGAGAAAAGAATTAAACAACAGAGATTTAGTGGATGCTATCTAATAGTCTAATGTCAATTGGTGCGAGCGTGAAAACTAAGTCATACATTGATGTGATGTCTAATATGAGGTAAAGGTAAGGGTTAGTAAAGTATACACACGTAGCCGGACCAAGGTGCGGGGTGAAATTCCCTATTTGGAGGACCAATCACTTAGGGATACCTAGCTTACCAACCTTGCATGCTAAAAATTGAAATAGATCACTAGTATGAAATTCTTGCTATTTTATGAAATCATGGTGAACACATTTCTAGTTATTTCTAATAATCTGAATATAAATAAATACTTAGTTCAAAGCTATTTTTATTGTTTTTATTTTTATTTCAGTTTAAATCCCCCCTTTTTTACATAACGACTATCGAGTTAAATATTTGCTATTGACAATATTCTTACATATTCTCTGTGGGATCGACCCCGACTCATAGTTGGGTAAATATATTGCACACGACCGTTTATATTTCTTTTCAAGAGATATATTTGGACGTTATAAAGAATGGCACCGCTGCCGGTGAATGTGGCTTAGAAATTGTCTTTAGTATTTATTTTGACTTGTAGTCATTTTTTTTGTTTTTTTTTTTTAGGATTAATTTTATATTATTTTTATTATTATTATTATTATTATAATTTTTTTTTTACTCTTCTTGAGATGTCATCTAAAAAAGTATGTAGTGATAAGTGTTCTTGCAATTCTTGTACTTCTGATATTATGTATTCTTATAGGTTAATTTTTCTCAACAAGATAAGTTGTATGGGGACATGAAGTATTTGTTAATGATTTGCTATAAATCAATATGTAAGCGCTTGCTTGAAGATATCTTTGGCTTTGATCTCTATTGTTTAGATTGTAAGTTAAGTGCAGAGATTGAATCATATGACACCCAACAATTTAGTAATAATATGTGTGAGGAAGAAAAAATACTTATAAGTGAACTTGAAGAACTAAAAGTTGAGGGTCAATTGCTTGATCATACTTTTATTGATGTTGTCACTGTTTAGAAGAGTGCACTAGAGTTATGTAATGAAGTAGATAATATTATTTTTAAAAACTCTAGTATGTGTAAACATGAGGGTGTAAAAAATAGTGCAATTTATAAGTTAAAGCGCATTGGACCTCATTCCAATCATTTTTCCACATTATGTTTAGATGGTGAGATATTAGTCGAGCCATCTGAGCCTATATAAGAGTGTATGGAGGAGGAACAATGTGTCTATATTCTTGAATTTATTGTTCCAACATCGGAGAATTGCATTCCTCACTTAGGATCCATGAAGTGCATAATGCCATATCTATTGCTTGGGACCTTTATTTTTATACCACCACCCCTTGAGCGTAATAGAAAAATTGATGCGTAATTAGGGGTGCAATTCATATCTTCAAAGTGGAAGGAAAAATAGTAAAATTAATGGTGTCGTGCCGTGACGTTAAATCAAGCGCTTATTGTAAGACAATCGAATTCGTAGTGTAACTTCTTATTTTTATTTTTTAGTGTCACTTTTTTGTTTTTTTTTTTTTTTGTTTTGTTTTGTTTTTTATTTTTTGCAGATTTTGGGGAAAGTCTGAGTACCCAAATTTGAAGCTAAGGAACATGTTTTGAGCTTAAGTGTGGGGTGTGTGTAACCCTTGATGAAAGGAGAGAAAACATGTTGTTAGCTCGGACATAGAGGGCCCGAGGGAGTATTTCTCACCCTTCTTCTTCTTCTTCTTCTTCTTCTTCTCTTTTCTATAAATTTCTTTGGGGACAAAGCATGATTTTAAGTGTGGAGTGAAAATTCTTCCGATAGTTGTGATCTTAAGGGTGAATATGCCTTAGGGTTTTTTTTTTTTAAAAGAAAAACAACACACAAAAAAAAAACTTCTTTATTATATTTTATTTTCTTTGAAAAAAGAAAGTTATAGAAAAAATAATTTTCTTTATTATTCTATTGTAGTTTTAGTGGCATATCTCATCCACCCCTTGATTTTTCTTATGGCCTCAGTTCTTTTCCGAGGGGGCACTCTTTGAATCGGGTAATTTTTTTATTAGAGTAATGCTTTATTTTAGGTTATTTTTCTGGAGAAAAAAAAAGTAAAAAAAATATTTTTGACTTGTTTGACACTAACAATTTAGGCCTGAGTGAGTAATACTTTTCTTTGAGTGCTTGAGAATAAAATTTAAAAATAGACTTTTTGACACCTAGGCTCATGGTTGTGATTTTGTATATAACTTATTCTTATTTTATAGGTTGTAATGATCTTTTCCATCTTAGAAGTAGAATTAATCCATCTTGATTGAGACTTGTGCCATGTGTGGTGAGGTTGTTTGCATATATTCCATGTTTTGCATCTTAGTCTAGAACTTGCCCTGCATGTTATTGAAGCAAAATAAAAGTATTGCTTTTTTTAGGAGATGATAATAGGCTTTCTTTGATTTGTCTTGTAAATTTTCGCCTTTTTAGTTATTATATCACTAGTATATAAAGCCCCATTGAGCCTATCAACTTTGATTTTTCTTTAAACCGCATGATTGAGCCGAATTCCTTTCTATTGATATCATAACTATTCGATCCTAATGTAATCCTTAATGCTTTATTTTGAGAAGAAAAGTTGAAAACATTGGTAGAAGTGGAAAAAAGGTGAAAATGTTTGATGTGTGAAGAATGAAGAAAAGTGTGAAAACTCTGTTTTGGTCCTGGTCCCTTGTGGATATTGTGCACCTCAACCAAACTTAAAAAAGCCTAAGTTGAGGGTGGCTACTTCATAAGTTACCTTGATGATGGCCCTGGTCCTTCCAAGGACACTGTGCACCTTAATGCATGTAAAATACGTAAGTTGGGGTGGCTATTATAAAGGAAAACTTAAAAAAAAATCAAAGCATTCTTGAGATGAAGAGAATTACTTGTGAAATAATTGTTGAAGAGAGGGTTGAAAAATAAAGGGAAGAAAATTATGGGTGATAAAGTCTAAAATTGCAAAGTGCTTAAGGAACTGGAAGTCACTATTATATAGTTTTTCTGCCCATCCCCTAGCCTACATTACAACTCGTTAAAGTCCTACTTGATTCTATTCAAACATGCTTAATTAGTGGTGATGTACATAATGAGCAAGCCTATGGTTCTTTGTGCATACATGTGAATTTTATTTCTGAGTGTGAGTTGTTCTTTGATGCTAAGTCCTTAATATATAATCAATCTTTTGAATTAAGTGTGTGGACTATTTCTTCTTGTGAGGGCACTTGTTTCATGATAGATATGTGATTTTATTAGCTTACTTTGATGGGAGAAGGTGAGCAAGCTTAAATTTGATGAGTTCAAAGTCCTTCCTTGAGGTTAGGAGGTTAGAGGTTTGTTGTTTATTTGGATGTCTTGCATAATGATTGGAATTGGTATATGGCCTAATTATTTATATTAACCAAAGTGATGACATACCTATTTTGATTGTTTGAGATGAACTTTAATGGTTGCTCGAGGACGAGCAAAAGTTTAAGTGTGGGCATTGATGTGAGGCTAAATTATACATATTTTATCATTATTTGCCTCTCATTTATTATTTATATTTGTCCTTTTTGAGCATTAATTTGAATAATTGTGCTAAATTGTTTATTTTATTTGCAAAATTAAATTGGTGGAAAAATAAAGAAGTCTAGAGCTAAAATGAATTAAAGATGAAAGGTTGAATAAGGAGGAAATCAAACTGACAGCTTAATGGATTAAAGTTAATAAAATAATATATATATTTAACATAGCCATTCTCAAATCAAACAGCTGCCACGTGGCACCCATCAAGAGACTAATTCTAATTATGGAAGGCGGCCGTGGAAATTCCAGAAATCACGCGTACAGTGGAAAACCCAACTTAATTGGGTTTTGTTTTCCTAATTTGTCTTGAACTTAATTATTTTATTTAGGATTTCTATATTTATAAATAGGGCAGGAAAAAAATATTGTGGAGGAGAGTGAATAACCAAGAAACAATACACAATATAAATTTTCTTCTAGCTTAGAAACTTTGGAAGAGCCGCCGTAGAGGCCGGCGAATTGTGGTTTATTCTTTCTTCTCCTTTATTATTTATTTGTATTTGTGATTAATAAAAGATAGTTTAACTATTGTTCTTAATTTTTTATGATTAATACAAGCATATTTATTTTAATAAATTTTGATTGTGTTTTTGAGATAATGAGTAGCTAAATTTCATAACTAGGGTTGTGAGAACTATGATGAATTATTGAAGTACATTTATGTACAAAGTGATTCTTGAATGATTTTTATCCATGTTTTGTTAATTCTTTCGTTTAGAAGTCTTTTTAACGGTTGCAAATGTTAGAACTCGCCTCGTTGCTACTTGCCGGACCAAGGAGGTAGTTAATGAGAAAAGATTTAATCAACAAAGATTTAGTGGATGCTATCTAATAGTCTAATGTCAATTGGTGCGAGCGTGAAAACTATGTCATACATTGATGTGATGTCTAATCTGAGGTAAAGGTAAGGTTAGTAAAGTATACACACGTAGCCGGACGAAGGTGCGGGGTGAAATTTCCTATTTAGATGACCAATCACTTAGAGATACCTAAATTACCAACCTTGCATGCTAAAAATTGAAATAGATCACTAGTACGATATTCTTGCTATTTTATGAAATCATGGGGAACACATTCCTAGTTATTTCTAGTAATCTGAATATAAATAAATACTTTGTTCAAAGCTATTTTTATTCTTTTTATTTTTATTTCAGTTTAAATCCCCCATTTTTTAAATAACGACTATCGAGTTAAATATTTGCTATTGACAATATTTTTACATATTCTCTGTGGGATCGACCTGACTCATAGTTGGGTAAATATATTGCATACGACCATTTATATTTCTTTTCAAGAAGTATTTTTGGACGTTATCATAGACCGTGGTTCCAACTTCAGAGGTCTAAAATTGACTTCCTGACCTACGTTTGGCACTGACAGGCCACCAGACGACCCGTAGGTACCTACCATGGGTCTAAAAACAGTCCTTGCCCAAAATAATTTCTAAGTTCAAATCTTTTTGCAATTTTTTTCTTAGGTCGTTTTGGTTTCTTTGAATACTAACAAGTCCCTTATAGGTGTCATGGCGCCCAAGGATATTAACATGTACCAAAGGCAAGGGAAAACAAAGTTTGTGGCTCCGTCCCGTCGGTTGATAAATGAGTCAAGTGGAGAGGAGTATGCACCAGAGCACACTAGAGGATCACTCACTGCTCCATTGTCGACGAGTTTTCGGAATAGGCAACTATTGGTATCTGATGAAGAGATCTCATCAAGTCATGAAATTGCCCCTAGTCCGAGAAGGGGGCCCTGCTTTTGGGAGAGTCGCAATCCAGCTCCAGTTCCAGTTGTACACAAGCCTTAGCCTCTGATGACACTAGCTCTGGTGAGGCTCATGACCCCCTAGTATACCAATGCATTCTATAGTTTCATCCACAGAGCCGAGCAAATGGTGTGTCCAGGGCCAGTTCCTAATATACTATGATGGGCAATACCGAAATGAAAATCAGAAGATTGCCCAGATAATTATAGAGGAGCGGCCGGTACTTACTGGGACCCTCTACACTTTGCCTACCATTCATGAGATTTTCAAGAAGCACAAATGTGACTAGATGGCAGAGAGCCCGTGCAAGTATAGTGAGGAGATGGTATGAAGTTTTATACTTCCTATGCATCTACAGTGCAGAAGGACATTCCACCACGAGCTATGCCATTAGCTCAGCCTCCTCTACAGGAGGGTTGTGCAGAGCAGGGCTTTTCAGAAGGACACCGAGTAACGAGAGTCCCTACTTAGATGGATGGACTGTCATATTATGGAGGACAGAGAAAGCACTGAGTGGGTGTGGGATATGACACAACCAATCCGGAAGGCGACATTAAGTTTTAATGCAAAATTTTTGGTCCATTGTCTGACACAGACTGTCCCCCACAAAGGCGGACAATGTTGTCACTTAGGGATCGTGCAATAATGCTTGCAACACTGATGGATGGGCTCGAGGTAGGCTTTTCTAGGATGAATATTGTGGAGATTCAAGAGAGGGTGTTCCGAAAGACCACCACTATGCCCCTATAGGATGATCTCCTAGATATACATTAGCTACTTGATCCACTTTAGCTCAGATTCATGGTTCTACCTTGGCAAGTAGGACAACCCTTTGTGGTGTGGGAGACACCAGGGGATCATGTTATAGCTTTCATGGTCTTTATATCGGTTAAGGCTCATTCAAACAATAATAATGAACTAAGGTTACTTTAAGAAATATCGCATATGAGTCCAAAGGTTTTAAAGATGATGTTCACTTGCATTGATCATGGTTTTATGACTTATGATTTCTAACTCTCAAAATACATGTTTTAGCTTGATCATTGCATACTTATGAAAATGTCCTTTTTTAGCATGATTTAAATGTTTTATGCATGGCTATCATACTTGTTACATTGTTTTGTACTAACGCATACTCTTGCCTACATTTTCCCCAAATGTAGAGTTCGACAGTCAGGTTTCTCAGTTTCGTGGCTAGTGGTTGATTTTGAGATTTTCGAGCCTTTGTGAGTCCTCATGCTTCGAGGAAGGAGTTTATTGTTTCACTTTCTTTCATGTATTTCTCTTTTGAACATGATGTATGGGCTATGCCTAATTTCATTCTATTGTAATAGATGGCTTTGATGATACAAGAGTTTAGAGTTTCACTTTTGGTTTTATAAAATGTTTTTGACTTTGACTATTGTTTTACTGTTATTGTTTTATTTATTATGTTATGAGAGCTAAGTGGCTTGTATGGAGTCCTTCGAGGTTCTATAAACCATGTTACAGATAGGGGGTACCCCTGGGTCCTTACAAATTTGGTAATTAGAGCACAAGGTTCAGAATGGTTCTAGGATGTATCATAAGCCACGTGTAGTAGCGTCTTGTCCATGAGTGTGAAGCGCGCCACATTTATGAATGAGAGGCTCCACTTCCTTCATTACTTTAAAGTCATGCGGTAGAGTGTAATTCTAGGTGTCTTTCTCTCCTAACCCCTATTTATGCTTTTTAGAATATGCCTCCACAAAGGAATCATGTGAGGAGGAATAGGAATGTTCATGATAATGTGAGACAAGAGGTTTTGAAGTGCCGGTCAACCCTTTTGTCAAGGAAGTGACTAATGATGAGCTTCGAGATGCATTTCATGCATTGTCCAAAGCTATGATGGCTCAAGAAAATAGAGAAATTGTGGCTTCTGTGAACCCAAGGATGGATATGACGGCAACAAGGATGAGGGATTTTATTAGAATGAATCCTCCAAAATTTAATGGGTCTAATATTGAGGAAGATCCTCAAGAGTTCATTGATGAGGTGTATAAGGTGTTGATGATAATGGGAGTGACGCCGGTGGAAAAGGTGGAATTGGCCGCTTATCAACTTAAGGGTGTTGCACAAGTTTGGTTTAACCATCGGAAACAAAAGAGGGCGGTAGATGAGGGTCCTCTTGATTGGGAGAAATTTAAGGTTGATTTTCTTGATAGGTTCTTTCCCATTACGATGTGAGAGACAAAAGTACTTGAGTTCATTAACCTTTGCCAAGGAGATATGAGTGTGAAAGAGTATGCTTTGAAATTCACATAATTGTTTAAATATGCTCCGACTATGGTTGCCGATCCAAGGGCAAGGATGAGTAAGTTTGTGTCGGGTGCTTCCAACTTAGTGGTCAAAGAATGCCTAACCGCCATACTTATTAAGAAGATGGATGTTTCCCGGTTGATGGTACATGCAGAAAAAATAGAAGAAGAAAAGCTTAAGGAGAAAACCAGGAATTCAAATAGGGCAAGAAGGGATGATGGTGAGTCTTCACATTCAAGGTCCAATAGAGGAAATATTTCTCAAGGTAAGGGTGGTAGTGAGAAAATGTGGCCCGAATGTAGGGAGTATGGGAGAAGACATGAGGTTAAATGTCTATCCGGTTCTAATGCATGTTTTGGTTGTGGAAAAGTGGTCAGAAGATAAGAGATTTCTCAATCCTTACTTCTAAGGGAAGGGATGGTAGGCAAGATCAAATTCAAGAGGATCATGAGGGTTCCCCAAATGCGGTAATATATAAGTTTAGGTTTTTCGTTTAGCTTGTGATTATGTATTGCTTGATGTAGAGTGTTTCGTTGCATACGGTAAGATTCCATGTATAGAGATTGTGTTTGGAGTAGTTCTTAAAATCCTTGTGGATACTTCTTAGATGTTTAGTTGTATCAATGGTTTAGCGGTTATTAACACGTTGGTGTTATATTTAGATTGAGGGAGATTGATTTGAAAAGACTAGTGGGGTTTGCTCCCGGGGGGGAGATAGTTTGCCTCATGGTTGGCACGTGAGTAGAACTATGTTGGTTTTGAAAGATTTCCTTGTTATGGTTTGGTGGGTGAAAGTTGTAGACGATGTGACTTCTTAGTATCCCTACCTCTCTTCTTTATCTTCGAGTCTAGCTTTAGGTAGTAAGTTCCTCTTGGTTGTCCTTTGTTTTGAAGTCATGTGTGTTATGTATTTCCATGATTTGCTCATGTTATGCATGTTCAAAAAAAACTTGACTTTTCAAAGAAAATGAGTTTACATGATTGATTTTATTCCTCATGTTATTGTGCATTGAGTTTGAGTTGCATATGGACTTCATGAGATGAGTTGTTGAACACGAGTAATGTTGAAATTTCATGTGTATTGGGTTGATAGATATAGTTCCTACTTCTTATGATGCATTTGAGTACGATTAGCTTAGAGTTGATGTTTCCTCCTTGTATATGTGCATTACATGCATAATGGGCTGATAGATTTAGTTTCAGCCCTCTTATGATGTTTTAAGAACGTCTTAGCTTTGATTCAATAGTTCCTCCTTAGTTATATGCATTGCATTGTAGGTTTGGTTATTAGTTCCTCTCCTACTCTTTTAGAATCAGCTTGAATCTCATTCGAGGACGAATGTTCCTAAGGCGGAGATATTGTAACACCCCAGATTCGAAAGAGGGAAGCCTAGAATAATAAGAACTTACATGTGCCATCAACATAGGCCAGCCACAGCCTGTGGGTTAAACCATAGATCGTAGGTAGGCTCGTGGAAAGGCCACCAAAAAGTTATCCAGGCCAAGGACCAGGACATGACCTACGGACCGTAGGTAAGTCCACGGTTCGTGGTCCAGGAGCAGTAGGTCAGGACAAATTCTCTAACCACCAAGGATGGCTGTGTAGGGCAGTCCATCGTCCTGACCACGGTCCGTCGATGGTGGGTCATGGGTCACTGCTGGCAATCGAGTTTCAGGGGCAGTTGGGTCTTTTCCTAATTAATTAGTTCCTATGCTACGTCGTTTTACCCTTTACTAAGATCCATATATAAGCTTTTTCAACCCCCAAATTAACCCATTCACTTCTTTCTTCCAAATTCCCAAAAGAAAACCAAATCTCCTCTCCAAATAATTCTCTCTATAGAAACTTAAAGAAGAACGAGATTCATCCTAGGGTTTCAAGTCAAGGTCTCAATTCTTCCATTAAAGGCTAGATTTTAGATTCAAGGTATGATAGTTTTCATCCATGGATTCCTTCCATCCATGGAGTTCCTAACCTCCTCTATTTCAAAAGGTAGAATTCCCAAATTGAGTTAGGGTTTTTCTTCAATTATTATGGGTTCTTTTCACTATTGATTTAAATGATTGAATTATGATCTCTTATGTATGAATTGATTAATACTATGAATTTATGATGATTTTCCCATGAACCCATGTAATTCCCATGTTTTCAAGTTATGAATCATTTGATGTGGGATTTTGATCTTCAAGGAAGAGTTTTATGAAATTGAGCATGTATTGCAAGCATTCCATGTATATAGGATGAAATCCATATCTAACCTATATTTTATATATGTTGATGATTGAAAGTGGGTTTTGACCTTGGAAGGTAAAATGTGGACTTATGCATTTTCTTATGGAATATATGGAAATGTTTTAAGGATGTTTTGAGAGTAAAATACCAATGATGTCGTTGTTGTTATGTTGTTGAAAGGATATTCTCATAGACACACCTATGCATGATGTGAAAGGTTTTCTCACAAAATAAAGATTCTTAGGTTGAAAGGCTTTCTCAGCTAATTGAATGGAAGATTAAAAGCTATTATGAAAGGATCGTGGACGGTGAAAGGTTTTCTCACGCATTGTCTAAGGAGTTATCCTATGATAAGACAAGAGGCGACTACCCATGTCTTTTAAATATAGGATAAGTCAAGACTTAATAACTACTCTGTGAGAATTTATGCTTAGCATCGATCAAATATTTAGATGGAAGCCCTCACGTCAGTAGAGCCTGAGTTTCTTCTAGCAATCTCCTTATCCCTTACATATGTGCCCCAATAGGATGATTGTCTAGATATCCATTACCTAGTGGATCCACTTTATCTCAGATTCATGGTTCTACCTTGGCAAGTAGGACAACCCTTTTCGGTGTGGGAGACACTGGGGATCATGTTATAGCTTTCATGGTCTTTATGTCGGTTAAGGCTCATTCACACATTAATAATGAACTAAGGTTACTTCAAGAAATATCGCATATGAGTTCAGGGGTTTTAAAGATGATGTTCACTTGCATTGATCATGGTTTTATGACTTATGGTTTCTAACTCTCAAAATACATGTTTTAGCTGGATCACTACATACTTATGAAAATGTCCCTTTTTAGCATGATTTAAATGTTTTATGCATGGCAATCATACTTGGTGCAATATTTTGTACTAACACATACCCTTGCCTACATTTTCCCCAAATGTAGGGTTCGACAGTCAGGTTACTTAGTTTCGTGGCTAGTGTTTGATTTTGAGAATTCTGAGCATTGATGAGTCCTCATGCTTCAAGGATGGAGTTTATTGTTTAACTTTCTTTCATGTATTTCTCTTTTAAACATAATGTATGGGCTAGCCCCAATTTCATTCAATTGTATTAGATGGCTATGATGAGACAAAAGATTAGACTTTCTCTTTTTTCTTTATAAGATATTTTGCACTTGGACTATTGTTTCACTCTTATTGTTCTATTTCTTATGTTATTAGAGCTTAGGAGCTTGTATGGAGTCCTTCGGAGTTCTATATGCCATGTTACATCTAAGTGGTACCCCTAGGTCATCACACCCCAGCTCCAACTCCAGCACCACAAAGTTTACCTGCTCCAACAGCTCGAAAGGTTCATCCTCCACCAGCAACAGTTGCCGCTCATCCATATTATTTAGATGGAGACATGTCACTACGAGGGCAAAAGATACTCGGGGTGTTTCTGAGATTGTCACCGTCGAGGTTTTGTAGGGATGTTGTGTAGGATGCCAGTGAGTTTGTTACTAATTGCCGAGAGCGGCTTATTGGTGGAGTCGAGAGGAGCCGACTTCACCACTTATCAACTAGATGATCCTGCTAGACAGTGGTGGCGTTCTTACTTAGAGACCACGTCAATTAGGTCTCCACCGGTATCCTGGATAGAGTTTTTAGAGGACTTTTTGGCTAGGTTCATTCTATGGAGCATTAGGGATCGATTTCATGATGAGTTCTCAGGGTTGTAGGAGGGCTCCATGACTGTGTCTGCGAATAAGGACAGATTCCACGAGCTCTCCCATCATGCTATGTTGATTCTACCTACTGAGGAGGAGAGAGTCTGATGCTTTGTTCGAGGCTTTAGACTCTAACTTTGGATAGAGATTGGGTCTATGGTTTCAGTGGGTCATTCATTTCTGGATGTAGTTGGCCATACCCGTACACTTGAGCATCTCCGTCGCGAGGTCTAACAGAGGACCAGACAATATGATAGTCACAGTGGTCCAATTTTAGGCCGAGAGATTCACATGAGAGGCCCCGCCATAGGTTCCAGCAAGGTCAGTCCAGTCACCCGTTCCAGGCATCACTACATGCTATAGAGGGTGACCAACACCGTTAGGGTAGCTTTAGTACTGGTCTAAGTCAGGGTCGAGATGGTGTTCAGTCATATACTTCAGTTTGGGGTGGCTGGCCTCTAGATGTGAGTAGACCGCTCTAGGGTTTTTATGACAGTAGGAGCTCAATCATTGCCCTAGAGAGTGCCCTCTTCGTAGGTCAGCTGCACCATCTCCACTGGCAGCTAGATCTGCACCAGCACCAACACCTCCTATTATAGTTGGAGGTCAGGATCACGATCGCTATGGTGGTCACTAGGGTACAGGGGGAGGTCCCTGGGGAGGCAGTACATGTGGCTAAGTTGATACGCTAGGTAGAGGCGCCTGGGATTTCTATACAACTCCAGCTAGAGTAGAGGCTGAGGCATCAAACGATGTGATTACATATATGATTCTTTTAATACCAATAACTTGCCTCAGGTTTATTTGATCCAGCCTCCACTTGTTCTTATGTATCTGCATATTGCGCTCCTAAGTTGAGTATGAGTCCAAAGCCCCTAACAAGATTGCTATGTCTTTCCCCGATGAGTGAGTCTTTAGTAGTGGATTCGGCATTTAGATCTTTCTTGGTGACTACTCAGGGGCGAGATACCCGAGCTGACCTTATATTGCTTGATATGGTAGGTTTTTATATGATTCTGGGTATGGACTAGTTATTCCCTCACCATGCGGTCTTGGATTGCTACGTCAAGACCATTACCATTGCCATGCTTGACATTCCTCTTGTGTTGTGGAAGGATGCCTATAGCCGTGCACTGCAACAGATTATCTTTTTCATGCGAGCTGAGTGGTTGTTGCTTCTAGTTGTCTAGCCTATTTGGCCTATGTTCGAGATGTTAGTAAGGAGAGCCCTTCAGTTGATTCAGTTCTAATGGTTAGGGAGTTTACGAATATATTTCCACAAACATGCCTGGCCTCCCTCCAAAGCGTGATATTGATTTTTCCATAGAGTTGGAGCTGGGTACCCATTCAATTTCTATTGAACCATATCAGATGGCACCTGCAGAGCTCAAGGAGCTCTGCCTTAAGCTTGAGGACCTCTTAGGTAAGGGGTTCATTCGTCCTAGTGAATTGCCTTTGGGCGTCCGAGTCTTGTTTGTGAAGAAGAATTTCAGTTCTATGCAGATGTGTATTAACTATAGGCAGCTAAAAAATGTGATGGTAAGGAACTGTTATCCTATGTCTCATATTGATGACCTATTTGATCACCTTCAAGGTGTCACAACATTTTCTAAGATTAACTTGAGATCTGGTTACCATCATCTGAGGATTAGGGCAACAGACATCCCTAGGATAGCATTTTGGACTCGTTACAACCACTTTGAGTTCCTAGTGATGTATTTTGGTTGACTAATGCCCTTGCTGCTTTCATGGAGATGATGACTCGTCTGATCAGGTCGTACCTTGATTCCTTCATCATAGTCTTCATTGATGACGTATTGGTATACTACGGAGCCAAGCATGAGCAAAATTTGACGATATATCGCGAGCTTGTCTTATCAATTTTGGAAGTCAGTGGGACCAGCTCTTGCCTTTCGCAGAGTTTGCGTACAGCAATAACTACCACTTTAGTATTAAGATGGCCCCAATCGAGGCCTTATATGGTAGTTGTAGTCACTCTATGGTTGGTTGGTTTGAGTTTACGGAGCCTAGGCCACGTGGTACAGACTTGCTTTAAAAGGCCTTAGATCATGTGAGGGTGATTTAGGATACGCTCAGGATGGCTTAGAGTAGAGAGTTGTGTGGATTGTAGGTGTCGGCTGTTGAGATTTGCTGTTAGTGATAGAGTATTCCTTCGAGTATTGCCCATTAAGGGCATGATGAGATTCGGGAGGTGGGGCAAGCTTAGCCTAGATGTATTGGGACTTTTGAGATTTTGAGGACAGTTGGTGATGTTGCCTATGAGTTAGCCTTGCCTCCAGCATTCTTAGCCGATGAGTCTCATGTGCTCCAGTATGATATGGTTGATTTTGTTGATAGTCTGACCTATATTGAGGAGCTAGTTACCTTCTTAGCCAATGATGTGAGACAGTTGCGATCCAGAGCCATTCCTATTGTTAAGGTCGATTGAAGGCACCGTCCAGTTAAGAATGCTACCTAGGAGACCTACCAGGAGATGCAGGAGTAGTTTCCCGACTTATTTGAGCTTTCAGTTACTTCTTGACTCTTAGTTTCATAGAAAAAATTCCATTTTAGTAGTGGATGTTGTAATGACCCTCCAAGTCATTTTGCCTTAATGTCTTCTTTTTGTCATTTAAAGCGTTCCTATAGTGACTCCAAGTCATTTATGACTTGCTGGAATTAACGATTTGGTTGCTCGGTCGTTCGTTTGGGTTTTATGCATGTGTCCCCTGTTTTGGACTTTTTGAAACTTGAATGATTGACTTTAGTCAAAACTTCACGTAAACAACCACATAATGGAATTCTGATGGTTCCATCATCTCCTGAATGGTCATTTTAGGCTAGTGGCATGGTCGACTCGAATCCCAAGGCTTTTAGCGTGAGCTTGTGCCATTAGGTGTTTTAGCTTTTAAGGTTTGTCCTTGGTTAACATTCTTGGTAAACGTGTGAGGATATAAATTTCATCGGTGCGATAAGTTATGGAACATCAAGTTTGGTCTAAAAGGACCTTTAGTTTGGGTCCTAAGGCTTCCGCTGTGAGATTGAGAACTTCGACGAGATGTTGGAATGCTTAAAAGCCTAGAGTTGACTTTGGTCAACATTCGGAGAATTAGTTGTCGTATGAGAATTTTATCAGCACCATTAGCTCCAAAATGTTGAATTTTGTCTAGTAGGACCTTTCGTTTGCGTCTTGAGATCTTTTTTTTGATTTATTGGTGTTTAGGTGAAAAGTTGGGTTTTAGGCCTAATGGGTCACGAGGTGTATTTTTGTCATAGCAATCTTTTTACATAAATCCAACAATTCGATTGAGTCTAGAATGTCAAATTTAGTGGGGTAGAATTTCTGGTTTTTTAATCCATTCTCGAATGAATCCTGAGGGTCCATTTGGACACTTTGAAAAAAATAAAAATATGATATCTGGTGCAAACTTTTAGAGACTAGAATATGCCCCTTTTTAGCGACCTGAAGTCCTTTTTAGCGACCAGATCTGCCATTATTTAAAGATGAAAATCAGCATTCAACCCTCATTTTCTAAATGCAATTTATGTCTCATTTTAGCTATGTTTTGGGGGATTCAAATGTTGGTTGCTCTAAATTGGCGTGGATACGCATTGGAGTGCTCAAGAACTGTCCGGGCGCCTCCGTTTGAGGTAATTTTTTGAGTTTTAGCTTGTTTCTTCTCTCTTTCTTTAGCTTTAATGGTGATTTAAGTAGATGGGCTAATATCAGGCTATTTCGAGCTCGAATTGTGTTTTATTTGGCGACACAAGTTCAGGGAGGTAAAATGAACCTTTTCATAGAGTCAATTTTGGGATTCCGAGTGTGGGTCCAACAATCCCATTTTAGAGCCGATTTTGGGTCCGTCTCCAAAAAATGTGATTTTGGTGTCAAAACAACTGTATTGATGTTGTTATTATATTTTTAATAGTGTGGCAGCGTTCCAAGACCTTATAGAAGGAAAAAGCTCCAGCAACATGACTTGGAGTGCGCGCGATCGACCTATAGGTAGGCAATGACTTCCCTCTATTTAGACTAAGCATAATTAAGTAATTGTATGTTGATTTGTATGAATTTGGGGTTGAATTGGTGGTTAATCATGTTAAATTCCTAGAATCCATGCCTTAGGCTACCTTTCGGGTATTCTGGGCGGTTGAAGCATGTCTATTGTATTTATTGATCATCCACACCTTGTGGTGTGCCTTATTTGTGATTTGTGAATATTTTTAGAGCATGTTTGGCCTTAGTCTAGGATTAGGCTAGTGATTGCCATAGACTTGCGTCCTTTTAAAGCCGTTAGGCCTTGTAATCTCCCTGACGTCGCTTCGCATGACTTAGCCTCATGTAGACTAATGTAGCAGACCTGGTCTGATAGTTTGGGCTTTAGCTAGTTTTATCGGTTTTGGTGTCTCTGATTCTTGCTGTGAAAGCTACTCGTCGATTCTGGTTTGATATGGTTCAGGCTGGACTGATTTATTGATGGCACTTGGATTGAGGGTACTCCATATGATGCTCGGTTGGCCACTGATCTTACTTCTAGTCGATTCGCCTCTATTCATGGTTCAACTCCCCCAATTCACTCCATCGCGCGTTGTTCAAGTTTTTGCGTTGGTATTATAACCTTGGTTTAAGTTCTAGCTTTCTTCATCTGTGGTTCAAGTCCACCGCCATTTGCAATCGTGTTTCAAGTCAACCGCTCCTTACAACTTGGTTCAAGTCCATGGCTACTCTCATCTTGGTTCAAGTCCTTGGTCATATTTATACGTGGTTCAAGTCCACGATTATCCTTAGCCTTGCTTCAATCCTCGATTACTCCAAAGCTCGGTTCATGTCCTTTATCCTTCATCTTCAATTAGGTTCAAGTAGCTAACCCCTATTAGTTCTGGATGAGCTTCAGGCCTATGGATTGGTTCAGTTCGAGTCCGTGGAACATTGTGGAAATCTTGGAAACATTGTCGGGTCCTCTTATTCCATTCTAAAATCTTCCTTGTACCTATCGAGCTTATGGGAGTACATTTGTGTTTTACTTTTAGCTTGTGAACAAGTGTACCCGTCGGGCTTATGAGAGCCCAGTCGGATTTAGTTAGTTATTCTCTTTTTCTTTGTGTGTTAATACACTCTGTAATACCTATTAGATTTCTGATTCCTATTTCTGGTACTATTTTTGATTCTCCAATTTCATATTGCTTTTTCTTTTCCCTCTCAGTCGGCCTATGAGGCCTACTAGGTACCTATTATTTTGGTACTCATACTACACTCTACATTTGTTTTCATGATGCAGGTGCGAGCATCAACTACCAACATTGACATAGAGCCTACATCCACTAATTCGGATACCGGGGTGAGCACTTGGCATTTTGTGCTATACTAGTCTCCATCTATATATATTGACTTGTCTTTTGCTTTTTGAGATAGTCTTGTTTCTGTAGTCCAGTTTTTGGACTTGTTCTCATTTTGTTAGTATCTCTATACATGTTACATCCATGTTCCGACAAATATTGGATCAGGTGTTACGTTCTGACACATTATTTGATTGGGTGCCACATTTCGACACACTAACAGTTTGAGTTTGGGTTCCATGAGAGGACTGTTTCATTTGAGATTGTTATTATGAACTTATATATTGGGTATGAACTGGTAAATTGTTATTCTTTGTGTATATGTGTGGGTTACTATGTTGTAGTTACTTATATATGTCTCACTTACTGGAAAAGTCATGTGATCCTACCAGTAAACCATTGTTTGTGTACTGATACTGCACTTGCTCTTTCTTTGTTGAGTACAGGGCATCTTCAGTTGGCTGTTGAGAGATCTTAGTTAGGAGATCACCGATCGACTTGTCGAGTTCAAGGGTGGGCCAGTTCCTTTAGTACCATGAATTCATCTAGGATCTTAGTCCATTTCCTTCGGACTTAGACCTTTCAGACTCTTACTTTATGTTTAAATATTATGGGGTTGCATCCACTTATCTTAGACCGTTTAGTTAGAAGTTTTTATACGATGAATTTCAGGATCGAGGGGTTGAATTTCCGCTTTTTATTTTTTTCTGATAACTTACTAAGTTTATGGGAACTGAGCTTTTAAGTTGATTATTTAAACCTATTTCCACATCTTTAAATGCATGTCTTTTGGTTAGTATTGTTTAGTTGGGTTGTAGTAATGGTTCTCCCACTAGAGGGTTAGTATGGGTGCCAATTACGGTGGTTTGGATCGTGACAAAGTTGGTATCAGAGTCGTTGATTCATTGATCTTGTTGTAATTAAATAAGTCTAGTAGAGTCTTGTAGAACGGTATGAAGACGTCTGTTCTTTTCTTCGAGAGACTACAAGATTTAAGAAAAATCTCTCTATAATATTATTTTTTCGTGCTCTAACTTGATTCCAATTGGTATCTGGTGATCTGAATTGTTATCTAGCCTCTTTCTCTCTTTGGTCCGCAGATGGTTAACACGTAAAACAACAGCGCATGACAGTAAGTCCTATCAATAAGCCAGTAGGGGAGCCCGTATCGAGAAGAGTAGTCGAGGCAAGGGTTGAGGAAGAGGACGGGGTAGAGGGCTGATGAAGAGTAGCACCCGCCAAGGGTGATGTCTAATCTAATAATGTACCTAGGGAAGAGGACCCTCCAGCACCCCAAGACAAGGTAGAAGAGATTTTGGAGATTTAGGTGGATGAGGATGCTCGACCAAAGTAGGATGCATAGGCTGTGACTGTAGGACTTCCCCCTTTGGATCCAGCTATAGCTCAATATATTTTGACTTTTCTGAGTAAGTTGGTCGGCTCTGGAATCATTCCCACAGTGCAATATGCTCAACCTCAAGTCAACCTCGTCGCTTCTGCTACAGTCCCTAAGATTGGTGCAATGTCGGGTGCTGATACCTTCTTCTAACCATTTTTGGGCCCTATAATGACGGGCACTTAGCATGAGATGCTGACCAAGTTTTTGAAGTTAAGGCTGCCAGTGTTCCATGGTTCTAAATGAGAGGATGCCTATGAGTTCATCCTAGATTGCTATGAGAGACTTCACAAGTCTGGCATTATGCACCAGCATAGATTTGAGTTCATGACCTTTCAACTTCAAGGTGAGGCTAAGCAGTGGTGGAAAGCCGATCACCAATCTTTCCTCCACTCACCTATGTTCAATTTAATGCCATATTTCTGGAGAAGTATGTGCCCTGGGCTTTTAGGGACCGCAAGAAGAATGAGTTCATGACTTTGGAGTAGAGTGGAATTGTAAAACCCTGTATTCGAAATAGACCAAAAATGTAGATTTTGAGAAGTTGTAGGTGCAACCAGCGGTTGCCATCCATGGACCGTAGGTTAGACCATGGCCCATGCTGATGGTCCGTGGTTCACCAATGCAACCCCTCCCTAAACCCAGCTCAGAAAATTAGCTAAGTCTTGACCCACGGTCCGTTGGTCAGACCATGGTCCATGGTCTATGTCCGTGGATCGAGGCTCCCATTACCCAGCCTCTGACACATACGACGGCCGACCAACACAGACCGTCGTTCGATCCACGGTCCGTAGGTCTGACCGTAGGTGAGGGTCAGCAGCCAGTTAGAAGAAAATTATTGATTGGGTCAACTTCAAATGGTCATAACTCTTAGCACAAAAGGAATTATGTGTCCCATGACCTATTATATGATTGATAATTGAATCCTCTTTCCAACACCATCGAGTTTGCTAAAATTTGAGCTCCAAGTAAAACGTTATACTTGTTTTTGTGAAGCCCTGTCGGGCAGACTTGACCTACGACCCCAATCTACGGACTGTAGGTTGATCTACAACATGTAGGTCCCGTTCGTCGGTCACTCCGACAGCAGTTAAGTCAGGATCTGTTGGTCTTTCCCTATTTTGTTGGACCCCTAAGCTATGTCGTTTAGACCATAAATTATGAGGTTTTAGTCAGTTTAAGCCTGGAAACATAACTAGAACTTACCTGAGTCAAATCTAAGCAAAACTTGGAAAATTAGAGCATAATAGGAGGAGAAGTCAAGAACCCTTGTTCAAGAACGCAACAAGTGTCTTCCATTTCCAGCCCTGAAATCAAAGGATTTCTCCGTGGAATTCGTCACCAGGTATGTGGGATTTCCCTAATGGATTCCTTTCACCCATTAGGTCCCTAGTTTTCAGTTAGCTTCTTGATTCCCTTATTATGACTAGACATAGGGTTTCTTGAATATTGGAATTATTGGGTTCTTAGCTTTTAGAATGATCCAAATCAGATTAGTATGTTAATATTCAGTTTATTGCTTGAATTCCAGAACCCTAGCTATGCATTTATTTAGTTCTTGAATTACACATGCTAGGTCAGATATTTGAGTTATTCAGTTATACATGCCTCAGTTATTAATGTATCAATATTAGTTAATTGTTGCATACTCAGTTTGCACGTCCAGTTTGAGCTATCCAGTAACTTACAGAAATTCGGTCATAATATGTTAATCACTTAATCCATTGAGAGTAGCATAATACCGAGTTGGACTAGGGTTTAGCGTACCCAAATAGTCCCATAACTACTAGTCACATAGGTTGTAAGTCCGCTCTGTGGACATCATTTCAGTGATCACGCCAGCATGCCCCTATACCTATCGCATGGTATATTGGGTCCTCTCGATGGGGCGTATACATCAGACTCCACATTTAGCTTATGTGGTTTTATTATCGGTTATTAGTAGCTCCCACAGTTCAGTCAGATTCTATTGCATTGACCATGTATCAGTATATTCAGTATTCAATCTCAGCATATTATAAGTTGGTCATTGCATTTAGTTAGCTCAGTATTCAGTATATATATCATGTTCAGATTATATCATTGCTTATTTGCTTTGTTCAGTTATATGTTATTTCAGTTTTATTCTACACTGCATGCTCAGTACCTTTCAAGTACTGACGCATACTCTGCGCTACATCTTCTCGTGATGTAGGTTCAGGTTCTCAGCATCCAGATCAGCATGATCGGTTCCCGATCTCCAATTCAGCAGAATTAGTGGTGAGTCCTCATTCTCTGAGGACAATAGTCATGAGTTTCTTTTCAGTATTTTTAGTCCTTTAGTTTCAGTTTTGCTAGACTTAGCTGGGGCTTTCCCAGCATTTCTAGTCAGTTAGAGGCTTTTTTCAGACATAGATAGATTCAACTTAGTATTGAGTTAATATTTTTCTTGTATTAAGCTCATCAATTTTCATATATCTCAGTTATAGTATATGGGTATTCCCTATCTTTTCATTTTGTTTATGATTATAGCTTCCGCATCAATTTATTATTCAACTTATCTTTAGTATGCTCATGATCATGCCAGCAGGGTTAGCTTAGGATCACTTATGGTCCTAGGTCCCGTGTCCATGTCTCGGGGGTAGTCTCGAGGAGTGACAAACTTGTTATCAGAGCACTAGGTTTAAGTGTCCTAGGATTTTTGAAAAGCCGCACTAAGTAGAGTCCTTTTCATGGGTGTGAAGTGCACCACATCTAATGAGAGGGAGGCTAAAAACTGTTTTAGGAAAAATCTTCATTTTCATGTTACTCTTATCGTGCGTAAGGTATGATCTAATTCCATTCTAACTCGACGTTCTACGTTTTAGATCATGCCTCCTCGTAGAGCTAACTTTAGGAATGTGAATGCCAAGAATGCAAACGCAGCTCCTCCCGTCCTAGATCAGGAAGTTTCTAATGCAGAATTCAGGAATACCATTTAGATGTTAGCTCAGAGTGTGGCTAACCAGAACAATCAGTGGTTCCAGTTCAGGCAAATGCCAATGTTGGGTCAGCTACAGCTAGGGTGCGAGACTTTTTTAGGATGAATCATCAAGAGTTCTTAGGGTCGCAGGTTGGAGAAGATCCCCAAAACTTCATTGATGAGGTCAAGAAGATCTTTGAAATGATGTAAGTAACTGGGAATGATTGGGTTGAGTTAGCATCTTACCAATTGAAAGATATAGCTCATATCTGGTATACTCAGTAGAAGGAGAACAGGGGTACAGATGCAGCTCCTATTACTTGGGATTGTTTCAGTGAAACCTTTCTGGACAGGTTTTTCCGCATAGAGTTGAGAGAAGCAAGGGCCCAGGAATTTATGAACTTAAGGCAGGGTAACATAACGGTCCAAGAGTATGGGCTCAAGTTTAACCAACTCTCCAGGTATGCTCCTCACATGGTTGCTGATTCCAAGGCTCAGATGAATAAGTTTCTGTATGGAGTGTCAGACTTAGTGAAGATAGAGTGCAGGAATGCTATATTGTTGAGAGACATGAACATCTCTAGGCTCATGACTCACGCTCAGCAGGTTGAGGGGTATAAGCTTAGGGAACAGGCTAAGAAGAATAAGAAAGCAAGAACAGGCAACTATGAGTATTCCCAACAGAAATCGAGTGGTGGAAATCGCTCGCAGTTTCAACATAAGTCTTCTACTCCAGCACCTTTATCAGCCAGTGTTCCATCCTCCAAGTTTCAAAATAATCATAAAGGTGGAAAATCAAGCTCTAAGTCTCAAGGGAGTGTTACAGGTACCAAAACCTACCCAACTTGCCCTAAGTGTGGTAAGAACCATCTGGGCGAGTGTCTTGCAGGAAAAGAAGGACGCTTTGAGTGTGGTCAGTGTGGTCACAGGTTGAGGGATTGTCCTTTTAGACAGGGTCAAGGAGGTAATAATGGTATAGCTCAGTCTACAACTTCAGCAGCACCAACTGGTCGCCCGACTCAGCAGGGTAACTCTTTTGGTACAGGTGGCAGACATCACCAAAATAGGCTCTATGCTCTTCAGGCTTGCCAAAATCAAGAAGATTCTCTTGATGTAGCCATTGGTACGTTACGAGTCTTTGATCTCGATGTTTATGCTTTGTTAGATCCAGGGGCTACTCTTTCCTTTGTAACTCCATTTATAGCAGTCAAGTTTAGTGTTAGTCCCAAAACTCTCTCAGAACCCTTCTCAGTCTCTACTCCAGTCGGTGACCCAATTATAGCTAGACATGTATACAGAAATTGCCATGTCACAATCTCCCAGAAATTCACCTCAACTGATCTTGTAGAGTTAGAAATGGTAGACTTCGATGTCATTCTAGGCATAGATTGGTTACATTCCTGTTATACCTCAGTCGATTGTAGAGCTAGGATTGTTCATTTTTTCAGTTTCCAGATGAGCCAATCTTAGAATGGAAGGGTAGTAGCTTAGCGCCTATGGGTCGATTTATTTCTTACCTTAAGGCCAGAAAGATTATCTCTAAGGGTTATCTTTATCATATAGTTTGGGTTAAGGATTCTAGTTCCGAATCCCCAACGCTTAAGTCAGTTCCAGTAGTCAATGAGTTCCCAAAAGTATATCCAGAAGATCTTCCCAGAGTTCCTCCTGAAAGGGAAATCGACTTTGGAATAGATCTCCTTCCAGATACCACCCTATTTTGATTCCTCCTTACAGAATGGCTCCAGCGGAGCTTAAGGAATTGAAAGAGCAACTGAAAGAACTTCTAGATAAGGGCTTCATCAGACCTAGTATTTTGCCATGGGGTGCGCCAGTGTTGTTTATGAAGAAGAAGGATGGTTCACTAAGAATGTGTATTGACAACAGACAGTTGAACAAGGTCACTATCAAGAATAAGTATCCCATCCCCAGGATTGATGACTTGTTTGACCAACTTCAGGGTGCTAGTCATTTCTCAAAGATAGACCTCAGATCCGGTTATCATCAGCTTAAAGTCAGAGATAGTGACATTCCGAAGACAATCTTTAGAACTCGGTATGGTCATTATAAATTTGTAGTCAAGTCATTTGGACTAACCAATGCTCCTGTAGCTTTCATGGATTTGATAAATAGAGTGTTCAAGTAGTACTTGGACTTGTTCGTTATCGTCTTTATTGATGATATTCTTATTTACTCTAGGAATGAGAAAGAACATGCGAGTCATATGACAGTTGTTTTGCAAACTCTCAAAGCTCACCAGTTATTTGCAAAATTTAACAAGTGTGAGTTTTGGTTACAATGAGTTGCTTTCCTTGGGCATATTGTGTCTAGTGAAGGAATTCGAGTAGATTCCCATAAGATAGAAGCAGTGAAACAATGGCCCAGACCTACCTTTGCTACAGATATCAGAAGTTTCTTAGGTCTAGAGGGTTATTACAGAAGGTTCGTGGAAGGATTTTCATCCATAGCCTCACCATTGACTAGGTTGACTGAAAAGATGGTCAAGTTTAAGTGGTCAGATGATTGTGAGAAAAGCTTCGCAAAACTGAAAACTAGCTTGACTACAACTCCTGTTTTGACTCTATCAGAGGGTTTAGATGGTTATGTGATTTATTGTGATGTGTCAAGAGTCAGCCTAGGTTGTGTATTGATGCAGTGAGGTAAGGTTATAGCCTATGCTTCCAGACAGCTTAAGGTGCATGAGAAGAATTATCCGACTCATGACCTCGAGCTTGCAGCTGTGGTGTTTGCATTCAATATTTGGAGACACTACCTGTATGGTGTTCATGTAGATGTGTTCACATACAATAAGAGCCTTTAGTATGTATTCACCTAGAAAGAGTTGAATCTTCGCCAGAGAATATGGCTTGATTTCCTCAAAGATTATGACATGAGTGTGCATTACTATCCTTGTAAGGAAAATGTAGTAGCAGATGCCCTTACCAAACTATCTATGGGTAGTGTAGCACATGTTGAGGAAGAAAGAAAAGAATTAACAAAGGATGTTCACAGACTTGCTCGCCTAGGAGTTCGTCTTATGAGCATATCAAATAGTGGTGTAATGGTTCAGAATGGGGCAGAATCTTCTTTGGTAGTGGAAGTTAAGGAAAAGCAAGAGAATGATCCAATATTGCTCGAACTCAAGGGTTCAGTCCACCAATAGAGAGTTGAGGTTTTCTCCCAAAGGGGAGATGGTGTACTTCACTACCAGGGTCGATTATGTTTTCATAATGTGGGCGAGTTGAGACAAGATATTCTTGCAGAGGCCCATAACTCTAGATATTCTATCCATCTAGGCACCACTAGGATGTACCGCAATCTGCAGGAAGTCTATTGGTGGAATGGTATTAAAAGAGATATAGAAGATTTTGTGGCTAAGTGCCCCAATTGCCAACAAGTCAAGGTAGAACATCAGAAACCAGGAGGTATGACTCAAGAGATTGACATTCCTACTTGGAAGTGGGAAGTGATCAACATGGACTTCATCACAGGTTTACCTCGTACTCACAGATATCATGACTTCATTTGGGTGATAGTTGACAGAGTTACTAAGTCTTCATGCTTTTTGGCGATCAAGACTATAGATTCAGCGGAGGACTACGCCAAGATTTACATTAATGAGATTGTGAGGTTGCATGGGTTCCTTTGTCTATAATCTCAGATAGAGGTCTTCAGTTTACCTCTCATTTTTGGAAGTCATTTCAGAAAGGTCTTGGTACTCAGGTTAATCTTAGGACATCATTTCACCCATAGATTGATGGTCAGACAGAGTGTACCATTCATACCTTATAGGATATGTTGAGAGCTTGTGTGATCGACTTCAAGGGTAGTTGGGATGATCACCTTCCTTATAGAGTTCACCTACAATAATAGCTACCAGTCCAGCATTCAGATGGCCCCTTATGAGGCATTGTATGGGCATAGATGTAGATCTCCAGTTGGTTGGTTTGAAGTACGTGAAGCAGCCTTGATAGGACCAGATTCAGTCCATGATGCTATGGAGAAAGTGCAACTCATTAGAGATAGACTTAAGACTGCCCAGAGTTGCCAGAAGTCTTATGCAGATGTGAGAAGAAGGGAATTAGAGTTCCAAGTTGATGCGTGGGTTTTCCTGAAAGGTGATGAGATTTGGTAAGAAAGGGAAGCTAAGTCTAGATATGTAGGCCCTTACAAGATTCTGAAGAGGATTGGTAAAGTGGGTTATGATTTAGAGTTGCTAGCAGAATTAACAGCAATGCATCTGGTTTTTAACATATCACTTTTGAAAAAGTGTATAGGTGATCCAGCATCCATAGTGCCATTAGAGAGTGTGGAAGTGAAAGATAGTCTCTGATATAAGGATGTACCTGTTGAGATTCTCCATCATCAGGTTAGAAGGTTGAGAAACAAAGAAGTCGCTTCAGTCAAGGTTTTGTGGAGGTGTCAGTCCGTAGAGGGAGCTACTTGGGAAGTAGAAGCAGCCATGAAGTCCAAGTATCCTCACCTCTTTCCTTCCGATTCCATTCCAGCTTAAGGTAATAGTTCTTCTTCAGTTTTTCAGTCATTCATGCGCTAATTCAGTCTTAGTATTTTGTTCCTTCAGTCAGCCTAGCATTTTCAGCGTATTTGCATGTTCTTGGAACTCAGTACAGTCAGAAATCAGTTTCTAGTACTTAGTGGTAGGGATTGCAGCTTCTTCCCTCCATACTCTTCATTCAAGGATGAATGGTCCCAAGGGGAGATAATGTAACACCCCGTATTCTAAACAAACCAAAAATGTAGATTTTGAGAAGTTGTAGGTGCAACCCACAGTTGCCATCCATGAACCGTAGGTCAAACCACGGCCCGTGCTGGTGGTTCGTGGTTCATCATTGCAACCCCTCCCAAAACCCAGCTTAGAAAATCGGCTAAGTCTCGACCCACAGACAGACCCACTGTTCGTAGGTCAAACCACGGTCCATGGTCTATGTCTGTGGATCGAGGCCTTATTTACCCATCCTCTGACGCAACGACGGCCGACCAGCACAGGCCATTGTTCGATCCACGGTCCATAGGTCTGAACAAAGGTGAGGGTCAGCAGCTAGTTAGAAGAAAATTGTTGATTGGGTAAACTTCAAATGGTCATAACTCTTAGCACAAAAGGAATTATGTGTCCCATAACCTATTATATGATAGATAATTGAATCCTCTTTCCAATGCCACCGAATTTACTAAAATCCGACCTCCGAGTAAAATGTTATGCTTGTTTTAGTGAAGCCCTGTCGGGTAGACTTGACCTACAACCCCAATCTACGGACCGTAGGTTGATCTACGGCATGTAGGTCCCGTCCATCGGTCACTCCAACAGAAGTTTAGTCAGGGGTTTGTTGGTTTTTTCCTATTTTGTTAGACCCCTAAGCTATGTCGTTTAGACCCTAAATTATGAGGATTTAGTCAGTTTAAGCCTAGAAACATAACTAGAACTTACCTACGTCAAATCACTAATCAAAACTTAGAAAATTAGAGCGTAAGAGGAGAAGAGAAGTCAAGAACCCTAGTTCAAGAACACAACAAGTTTCCTCCAGTTTTAGCCCTAAAATCGAAGGATTTCTCCATGGAATTCGTCACCAGGTATGTGTGATTTCACTAGTGGGTTCCTTTCACCCATTAGGTCCCTAGTTTTCAATCAGTTTCTTGATTCCCTTATTATGACTAGACTTAGGGTTTCTTGAATGTTAGAATTATTGGGTTCTTAGCTGTTAGAATGATCCAAATCAGATTAGTATGTTAATATTCAGTTTATTGCTTGAATTCTAGAACCCTAGCTATGTATTTATTTAGTTCTTGAATTACACATGCAATTCATTACTAGAAAATAGGCCTATGGCAACAGGTCCAAAACTGTTGCAATAAGTATCCAACCCGTCGCAATAGGCATAAGGCAACGGTTCATGAACCGCTACATCAGCTCGCGTAGCAATAGAACTATAGGGACGGTTTTTTGCAATAGTTCTTTTACCATTGCAATAGATAGACCTATTGCAACGGTTTTCCATCCGTTGTTATAGTCCATTCTATTGCAATGTTTATGTTGTCTAATGAAACGGTTGAAAATTGTTGCATATATTATCTTTTGTGACGGTTGTGTAAGCTATTGCAACGCATTTTTGTGATTTTAAAGTAATTATTATTAGCTATAACGACAGTTATTAGAAGTTGTTGCAACAGTTCTTAGGTTCTACTGCAACAGTTGGGTGGTCTAACACAATATTATTTCCTTGCAAAACAAAATATAATATATTAAAATTTATACAAATTACAAAAGAAATATTCAACAACAAGATCATAATCCAAATTATCCAACTAGTATTATCCATATATAAAGCAGAATATACAAATTTGTTTGACAAGTTCAATAGTTGGCATAGACAAGTTCATAAAAACTAGAAAATTTAAAAGCCTTGCACTGTTCAGCTAATACTTTGAAGGTCTTCATTTCTTTCTTCTACCCCTTCCTTTATTCACCTACAAAATGATCAGAAATACGATCTATATAAGATTTGTTTATATAAAAAGAATAAAAATATCTATATTTGTGCTCTTACCTTAATTAAGGTAATATGACGAACTACAATTCCATGAAGCAATATCTTATAATCTTTTTCAGCAAAATAGAAATATAGAAGTCTCAGTTTTCCAAATTCTAATTGGAAAAGGGACATTTCTAAAGATCCAGAAAGAGCAATTCAAGCAAAAAACATTTTTTCAGCAATGTATATATATCCAAGAGCATTTTCTTATTATTTACTGGCAAAAAGAATATCTTTGAAAACAATTCGTGATACGACAAGTATAAAGTTACAAATTTAAAAAATTCTTATTTCATTCATAACCTCTTTATACTCATTCAGATTAGAACACATAAATAGGACTTCATTGACTCGGTATTAATTCAAACTATATCACATAAATTAATGAAACATAAGGAGGAATAGATACGAAAGTAATTTACCTATGTTATATATGTAGGAAATTATAAAATCTCAAACTTGTTTAGAATTATTTGGTATCGAAGCAACTGTATAGCTGATACGCTAAGATGGGCATAGAGAATTTGTATAGCTGATACGCTAAGATGGGCTAATTTAGTGTGTTTTATTAAAATATTCATCTGATCAATCGGAGGTAATTTGTAATAAACTAAGGCCAACTCTAGAAATAAAGATATATACAAAGTCATATATTGTAAGGTGCTATTATATTAGTTGGTATTACAGACCATTCATTCATCCACAACATACAGAAAATCAACCTAGTTTTAAAAATAAACGTTAACTTGAGCGTAGGTTGAAATAGAGCTCGCTTGACAAAGCAACTGTCATCAGATCATCATATCCAGAAACTTAATGTCAATTGAGGAAGCTCTAATGTACATAAGGTGCTATAAGAAATAGTGAAGATGATAACCTTCATTGTCATTCTTGACCCTCCCGAAAACCTTACCACTCATGCATCTAAAGATAAGTAATAAAAGCACAAAAGCTTGTATTGTGTAAACAAAATGCTACTCTAAAGTCCAGTTTTGCTATACTGAGTGACAAGCTTGTACAGCCGGATGAGCATCTCAAGATATTATGCCTAAAAGGAAACAAGACGAGCTTTACCTTCGATACGACTTATGCGACTCAAAATCTCATGCTGGTGAAATACGAAAGAAATAGCCTAAAGGCATGTCTATTACAGAGTATTTTTCCTAATTTTATCAGTATTTACTGTTAAATCAGCTTCATTAATCATATTCTCGAGGATGCAAAGGCTAATTTTTTGAACAAGTAACAACAGATTAAGCTAATATATGTGAATTGTGATTATAAGATTGAATGAGTTATCTGACAACTTATTTTATAACCAAAAGTACATTTCCAAACAAAATGGGATCTAGATATTGTGCAATACCTTTAATGTGCTGAGAGGATGTTGGTACGGGAAATTTTGAAAGTTCAGCAACTGCAAATCATTGTGTTGTTATCAGAATCAAATGACACTTGTTTGACAAGGGGAATGAAAATTTAAATATCGTTACAATTGTAAGGGAAACTAATTTCTCAATCTCTTTCAAAGTTTCTGAATGGAAAATTAAAGTTATTCACACTCTTATTGTAGGTAGAAGCGGCACAAGGATATGGTGAGGGCCAAAGAGCTTAAAAATTTTCATTAAGATCACAAATGACGTCAATTATTGAAGATTGGTTATATGTTAAATCTGTACACTTCTAATCTTGTTATCATAAATCAATTATTTACTAGTTTTATCGTTTAAACTAGAGGAATAAACATCAAAATTCAAACTTTATAGCTTGATCTTGATATATTCAAGGTAATTAATACTAACTTCCTTTGGCAGAACCAGAGAAAAAAAATTCTAATGAAAAATTGCATTATATATGAATAAGGTTTCAACATTGTCATCAAGTAATTTGTAACAGTTAAAAGGTAATGCTTTTCACTTGGTGAAAGTATTTACAGATATACCTTGAATGGTTTCAGAAGACCCATACACATTTGCAGTCTTCTTCTTTGTCCATCAGATGATCTGTGCATTCTCCAGGGCAGATCGATACCAAGAACCTTCATAAGCATAAGAATAAGAATTTTAACATATGTTGATTTAGTTATTTGCATATTAGATGAGTTCACCACAATCAGCTTTTATCGAAGATAAAATACTATAAAAGGTAACACCCACCCGAAGAAGTTAAGAGGTCTAAACTTCCTTCCTTAGTTTGTCGTGTATGTTTGTGTGTATTTATTTATTCCCATTAGAAATTTTTATCATGGTACAAAGTTAGAGCACTCCTACTTGTAATGAGATACAAAATTCTAATTAAGCTTGGAAAATTAGTAAGAAGAAAAAGAGAGACAGTTTTTCCAGGCTTTAGCATATGGTCTATACCTTTATCATTTTACCTCAAAACACTAGCAGAATATACGATACATGCTTTTTGAGTTACCCATGGGATTTTGTTGAATTTCACACAGATAACAATTGCTCATTTTTATCTTTACCTTAATTAGTTCATCTCGTCTTTGTGGATCAATTCCTGGAACCTAAAATATCATTTTCTCAGTAGAAACATTCATTTGGATAGGCACCTCAAATCCAGCAAACGCAACTTCTCTCCTCCACTGCAAAACAGAAAGCACAATAGAACTTAGTTTTCTACTTTGATAATCAATTTTCGAATTCACAAGTACATTTAAAAGATGTGGCATGTTTGTCATTTCAGCAAACAGGTTTAATCAAGCTTCAACAAGATGTTAGCACTATTATAGCATATTACTTCTATAACTAAAATCTCCTTAAAAGCATCATATTACATGTAGAAACTAGCAACAAATAAATGAGAGAAACCATGTTACAGAGATTGAATTTTAAAGCCGATTCCAAATAGAACTCCAACTAAGCAAGTACGTAACCTTTGTTAAACATAACAGAAGAGCACTTAGTTCTGCTGGAATTTATTCAATTGTTACATACGACGACACTGCCAAGTTCCAATACATACAATTAACAAACTAAAGAAGGTAACAGTCCTCAAAATATAATAAACCATGAAGAGATAGTGAAGGAAAAAAGCAAGAAAAGACCTGAAATTTGGTTCTTAATCTGATGTTTTGATGTTTGGATTTACCGTAGAAAAATTATTAATGGACGCTTTCTCCAAATTTGATTTCCTAATTCCCAGAAAGAAGACCTGAAACTTGGTGCTCAATCTGAGCATAGTGACAGGAGAATGATACTTCAAGTGTGAATCAAATGGAAAATAAAATTCCCCTTTCCCCTGCTTCGCTTTTTTGGAGTTATGAGTTAGTTTAGGGCGTCTATCAGTCCCTGTGAAGACCAAATTGAAGGAGTCACGAATTGAGTTCCACAAATTTCATTTGAAAGAATACAAGGACTAATTACCTCAAACAATTGCAGACAAACACAGTAAAAAAATAAAGAATCAAAAGTTTTTTAGTATCTAAACTTGCAAGTTTCATCAACATTCTATATCTACGCAATAGATTTGAAACCCTAATCTCTTCACCTGCATACTTACAAATTTAGATGGCTTACCTCTGTTTCATCAATAAAGATGATGACATGAGCAAAAAATTGGATACAAGTGCTTTTCCTCCTACGTGGTTTAACGAATAAAAAGACGAAGCTGAGGATTCCATGCCAAAAGAGAAAAATGGATACAGGAGGTACAAAAGCCCTAATTATATAAGAAAAAATAGCACTAAATATAAAGCGTTGCCATACATATTTTTATTAATTAACTGTAGCTATAGAGACAACTACTGTAACGAATATTATAAGTGTTGCAATAGCTACCTCTATCGCAACAGTTTTTCTGCTGATGCAACGGTTTAATTAAATAAGTGTGCTAATAGAGCAATATCCTTAAGCAAAGGTTTAAATCGTTGCCATTGACTTGCTATCGCAACAATTTTATACCCGTCGCAAAAAAAAGCTGTTGCCATAGGTCAAATTTCTAGTAGTGATGATAGGTCAGATATTTCAGTTATTCAGTTATACATGCCTCAGTTATTAATGCATCAATATTAGTTAATTGTTGCATACTCAGTTTGCATGTCTAGTTTAAGCTATCCACTAACTTATAGAAATTCAGTCATAATGTGTTAATCACTTAATCCATTGGGAGTAGCATAATACCAAGTTGGACTAGGGTTCAGCGTACCCAAATAATAGCAGAACTCCTAGCCACGTAGGTTGTAAGTCCCCTCTGTGGGCATCATTTCAATGATCACGCCAGCATGCCTCTATACCTCTGGCAGGGTATATTCGGTCTTCTCGATGGGGCGTATACATCGGACTCCACATTTAGCTCATATGGTTTTATTATTGGTTATTAGTAGCTCCCACAGTTAAGTCAGATTCTATTACATTGACCATGTATCAGTATATTTAGTATTCAGTCTCAACATGTTATAAATTGGTCATTGCATTCGATTAGCTCAATATTCAGTATCTATATTATGTTCAGATTATATCATTGCTTATTTGCTTTTTTGAATTAAATGTTATTTCAGCTTTATTCTATCCTGAATGCTTAGTCCCTTTCAAGTACTGACGCATACTCTGCGCTACATCTTCTCGTGATGTTGGTTCAAGTTCTCAGCATCAAGATCACGCTTAGATCGGTTCCCGATCTCCAATTCAGCGGAATCAGTGGTGAGTCCTCATTCTTCAAGGACAATAGTCATGAGTTTCTTTTCAGTATTTTTAGTCCTTTAGTTTCAGTTTTGCTAGACTTTATTTTGTTTATGATTATAGCTTCTGCGTCAGTTTATTATTCAACTTATCTTTAGTATGCTCATGATCATACCAGCAGGGTTAGCTTGGGATCACTTGTGGTCCTAGGTCCCATGTTCGCGTCTCAGGGGTAGTCTCGAGGTGTAACAGGAATGATTGTAGTTGCTTATGAGGCTAAGTTCCATGCCTTGTTATGATATGCTACACAGTTGATGACTACAAAGGAAGAAAGGATTTGTTTGTTCATCAAGGGAATGAATCCCGAGTTGCAGGTATTGTCTGTGTCACGACCAAAGGGTACCCCTGGATATAACAAGGCATATAAAACCCTGAAAGGCACCATGTAAGTCACTTAGCATATCATAACATAAAGCATTACAACAATAAGAGTAAAAACACATTTCAAGTCAAAAAAATTTCATAAAAGGAAAGCGGAAGTCTAGACATGTCTCAATTAGCCATCTATTACAATACTCGAATCAAATAGGGTCATAGCCCATACAACATAGTCTGAAAGTCAAATACAAGAATGAAACTACTAAATGAGGATATATGTGCTCGAACCATGAGGACTCACGATCAATCAAGGAGAAATGAACAAATCCAAGCTCTAGCCACAATGGGACCACCTTGATAACCAAACCCTACACTTGGGGAAAATGTAGGAAAACGTGGGTTAGTATAAAAATGCACTAAGCATGATAGTCATGCATAAAATTCATGAAAACATGCTAAAATGGACATTTTAGTCTAATGCATACCATTTTCTAAGTCAAAGCATCATTTAGAAGATAATGGAAAGGCATAAGTCATATGTCATAATCAACTCATAGATCATCATGCCATAGAGGAAAATACCATAAATACCCTCAAAGTATACATGTGCAATGCATGAATAAGATCCCATAATCCCACCCATACTAAGTAAAACTTCTTAAGTAAATATAGTTCATAACTCATCTTCTTGTTCATACTATCATAATGAGGGAATTAGCCTTTACCAACCTAGACCATGTGAGCTTAACATGGAATCTGTTGGCTACCCCACACCAAAAAGGGGTTGTCCTACTTGCCTAAGGTAGAACCATACTCTTAGCTTAGGTGGATCCACTAGCTAACTACCTATGTGGGCACATAGTTTATGGGATAAGGAAATTGCTTCTAGAAACCCGGACTCAATTAAGGTATAAGGTTTCCATCTCATGAGATACATACTTTGGGAACCCGTACTCAACTAAGGTAAAAGTAACCCATTTGTAAAGCCAGACTCAACTAGTCTAAAAGCTTTCATCTCATATCCAAATACACTCGGTGGTAAGCATTAATTCCCATGGATTACATATTAAGTCTTGACTTAAGTTCATATTCATGGAAGAATGTCTTGACACTCAATCCAACATAATTCATACTATAGCTTAAAGATTCAATAGGTGAGAATAGCCTTTCAACCTTAGAATCATCATATTGTAAGAAAACCTTTCATGTCATATCATATTCATAAATAAGTGTGTACATGAGGATAACCTCCAACAACACAACAATTACATCATAATCATATTCACTTTACTCTCAAAGTGTTCTTAAAGCATATACATAATCCTCATCATCATGCATAATTCTCATACTTTTCCCTTCAAGGACTATAAATCATATTCAATCAACACATCTAGAATTACTAAATTAGACATGGATATAATGATAATTCAAGTAGTCCAATCACTACATGCATAAATTTCGTAACATTCTTCTAGTATCAACAAACCCAAATCATAAGATCATAATTGAGAAATAAAGGGATGTCATGGGTTCTTGGGGATTTCAACATAAAAACCATAATAAATCATCAATTTAATCATAATATAAACTAATTCAAGCATTAGAATTGTTTTTGAAAGGAGCCCATGACTTGGAGACAAACCTTAGCTTTTGGGGAATCTCTATCTTTGAAATTGGGGATTTGGGGGACTCCATGGATGAAGAACTACCACACCTTAACAATGAAGCCCAATGAATTTGATGATAAGAACTTTATTCTTGAACCCTAGCTCCACCGTATTCTTTCTTCTTCTTCTTCCTTGAAGTTCTAGAGAGAGAATATTTGAGAGAAGAACTTTTTGGGATTTGATTTGAGGTTTTGGAAATAATGGGGTGAAGGTCTATATTTAGGATTAATATTATCTATTTTAGGTATTAGAGGAAGAGGAAATGACCCATATAACCTTGAAAAAAATAACTGACACCCCTTTCAAGGAAGGCTTTCACCGGCCATTCATCGATTCATGGCTAGTAAAGGCTATCGTGAACCACAGGCCTAAATTTTTTTTCTATGTCAATCTCCACAGATGGGTCTACTGTCCGTGGACCTTTCTAGTAGCTGTGAACTTGTTCGTGAATCATTGCCTTAGAATATTTTTCACAAGGCTTGGGTTCAAGGATGGGTTCACTGACCGTAAACTCTTCCACCATCCTTAAACCCTTCCTTAAACCCCTACCTTAGAATATTTTTCACAAGGCTTGGATTCAAGGATGGGATTACTGACTGTGGACTCTTCCACCATCCTTGAACCCTTTCTTAGACCCTTTCCTTAGAATATTTTTCACAAGGCTTGCATTAAAGGATGGTATCACTGACCGTTGACTCTTCCACCATCCTTGAATCCTTCCTTAGAACTTTGCCTTAGAATATTTTTCACAAGGCTTGGGTTCAAGGATGGGTTCACTGACCGTAGACTCTTCCACCGTCTTTGAACCCCTCCTTAGACCCTTCCCATAGAATATTTTTCACAAGCCTTGGGTTCAAGGATGGGTTCACGGACTATGGACTCTTCCACTGCCCTTGAACCCTTCCTTATACCCTTACCTTAGAATATTTTTCACAAGGTTTGGGTTCAAGGATGGGTTCACTGGCCATGGACTCTTCCACCATCCTTGACCCTTCCTTAGACACTTGATTTAGAATATTTTGAGGTGTTACAATCTGTTCACATGACCGCTGCAGCTAAAAGCTTTGATGAAGTGACAGACTTTGTGAAGAAGGTAGAAAAAGTTCAAATGCAAAGGAAGGCCAGGGCTTTGGGTAAGAGGCCCAAGAATACTTGTAACTTTAATGGCTCCTACTCTAGAGGTTCAAGTAGGCTGACAATTGCAGCCTGGCCAATTCAGCCAGCTATGCTCGCTTCTACGGGTGGTTACTTAAGGACTCCGCATCATACTCAGGATGGTAAGGTAGCCTCTTTTGCGCCAAGAAACAAGTCTTCTCTTAACCGCAATTGTTAAAATTGTGGAGAATTAGGACACATGAGGAGAGATTGTCCCCACCCGCATATGACTGAACCCGTGAAGCACTAGACCAAAGTCGTGGTACCAGCGGGCAGAGGTAATAATGGCAAAAGATGTCCACAAGGTGGGCAGGGCAAAAATCAAAGAAGTCTTGGAGGCCGGGGAAATGGTAATACATGTATAGGAGCAGTGCAGCCAGGCAAAGAGGTTGCACGTCAAGATGACATGGCTCAATTTTATGTCTTTTTGGGCAATACCGAAGTTGAGGCGTTTGATGCAGTGATCACAACTACTATTCTTGTCTATGACCGGATGGATACTATTTTGTTTTTGATTTGTATTCTACTTACTCTTATGTGTTAGTACAGTTTGCCTTGAGATTTGATGTGATTAGTGATGTGCTTGATGCCCCCATCCATGTTTCTACCCTAGTTGGAGAGTATGTAGTAGTCACTCATGTCTGTTGTGCTTGTTTTATCTTGTCATGGGTTGTAAGACTTGGACTGATTTGGTTATTTTGGATACGACTGACTTTGATGTAATCTTAGGCATGACTTGGTTGTCCCCCTATTATGTTGTGCTTAATTGTAATGCTAAGTCTGTGACTCTAGAGATCCTAGGTAGGGAAAAGTTAGAGTGGGAAGGGGTGTACAAGCCTAAGCCAGCTAAAATCATATCTTTCATCCTGGGAAACTGGTGGGGTAGGGTTGTTTTGCATATTTGGCTCATATCCGAGATGTCGATGCAGAGTCCCCCTCTATTGAGTCTATTCTTGTAGTATTTGAGTTTAAGGAATTGTTTCCTACTAATTTACCTGGTATGCCTCCCGATAGAAATATAGATCTTTGTATTGACTTGGAGCTGGGCACTCGTCCAATCTCTATTTCTCCTTATTGCATCGCTCCAGCAGAGTTAAGAGAGCTTAAGAACCAAATCCAAGATCTCCTTGATAACAGTTTCATCTGTCCTAGTGCTTCCCCATGGGGTGCTCCTGTCATGTTTGTTAAGAAGATGGACGGTAGTATGTGGATGTGCATAGACTACCGACAATGGAATAGGGTCACTATTCAAAATAAGTATGTGTTGCCTCATATAGATGATCTCTTTGACCAGAAGTAGCCTCACCACCGTACCACAACCCATATTGATAGTATAATTTGATTTAATTTATGCAATTATGATGTGTCCGGTTAAGTAATTGTAATTTGGAGTTATGTCGAGCTTGTTGTTTATTTTTTGTTTTATGTAGTAATCAATGGATTTGGCTCATGTCCATTACACTTCATCTCTATTTCCTCGGTGTATATTTAGATAAATGACACTTGTCATATTTAAAATTCAAAGGTCTAAATTAAGTGTATTTTGGCAAGACAAGTCTTAATCATAGTTAAAGATCAAATTAAGAAAAAACTCACCAACTTTGATAAAAAATTTCAATCTTCCACTAATTTTTGCTCCTCATTTATGTCAGTACTTCAATTATACTTTCTCATTTTTTTATATAGTTTTAATCTTATTAAAACAAATGAAATCGTGAATATTCTTTATAAAAAAAATACAAAATACACAAAAAAAAAAAAAACTCAAGATAATCTCTAAAAGTTTAGTATTGAAAAAGAAATTCAAATCATGCTTTCTACATTACTTCTAACATATATTATTATATTTTTCAGTGAAATCTTCTACTACGTTTGATAGAGAAAAATATATTTTTTGTTGAGTAAAAAGACAAGTATTTGACAAATAAAATTATGCCAGAAATTAAAATGAAGAGGAAAGAAAGATATTGCAGTATAATAATATTGTAAAATGTCTTAGAATAATTTCTGTTTTAAAAATAAAGTTGGTCTCTTTTTTTTTCTTACTTATTTTGCTTTTTTTTTTTTGTCAAATATGAAAAAAACGAAGAATGATTTTAACTTTAGAGTAGGGAAATGATATTATGAAGATGTAAAACATATATCATGAAAATAATTATACTAATGAGAAACAAAAATAGTGAAAGATGAGATTTTTCTAATTAAAGTTGGTGATTTTTTTCCTAATTTATTTTTTAACTATGGTTAAAAGACTTGTTAAATTAATTTAATCTAAACCTTTAAATTTAAATATGACAAGTGTCACTCATCTAATATGCACATGAGGAAATGGGAAGAATGTGTAATAGAGATAAGTCAAATTACTAATCACTGTAATACAATCAAATTAAAAGCCCAGCTCATTAATTACTTTTAGGGTGTGTTTGGTATGAAGAAAAATGTTTTTCAGGAAAAATGTTTTCTTGAAAAATATGTAGACTTCGGACTTATTTTCTCATGTTTGGTTGGTGAGTAGAAAATATTTTTCGGAAAAGATTTTTGTGTGTTTGATTAATGAATGAAAAATATTTTTGAGAAAATATCTTTTATTTTTACTAGAGAGTAGAAAATAATTTTTGAATTGAAACTGAAAATATTTTTTAAAAATAAGCTTAAATTTTTTTTGGGAAGGGTGGGGTGGTGGGGCTGGCGGGGTAAGGGGGTAGGGGCTGGGGTTAAAAAATAAAAATTTGAAAATTGAAAATATTTTTTAAAAACAAACTTAAATTTTTTTGGAGGGGGTGGGGGGCTGATGGGGGGGGGTCGCATGTAGGGGGTGGGGTGAAAAAATAAAAATTTTAAATTGAATTTTTTTTTTAAAAACAAACTTAAATTATTATTTTTAAGTGGGTGGGGGGCTGGGGGGAGGGGGGGTCACGAGTTGGGGTGAAAAATAAAAGATTGAAATTGGAAATATTTTTTAAAAACAAACTTTAAATATATATATTTGGGGGTGAGCTGGTGGGGTGCTGACCGGGGGATGGGGTGGGATGAAAAATAAGAATTTGAATTAGAAAATATATTTTAGAAACAAACTTTAATTTTTTAATTTTTTTGGGGGCGTAAGGGGGGGGTCGAGGGTAGGGGTGGGATGAAAATAAAAATTTTAAATTGAAATTTTTTTTTTTTAAAAAAAAAGAAAAACTTAAAGATTTTTTATGGGCAGTGGGGGGGGGGGGGGGGGGGGGGGGGGTAGGGGGCTGGCAGGGGGAGGGGGGTAGGGTGGGGTAAAAATATTTAAAATTGAAAAAATAATAATTTTTTTTTAAAAAAAAAAAAACTGTAAATTTATTTTTTCTGGGGGAGGGGGTGAGGGTGGGGTAAAAAAATTTAAAATTGAAAAAATAATAATTTTTTTAAAAAAAAAGCTTTAAATTTATTTTTCAACAAAAAAATGATTTTTTCAAAAAAAAAAAAAATTGATTTTTGAAGTTGGAGGAGAGTTTTGGAAAATGTTTTCCTTGATTTTTGAAGGAAAGTCATTTTCCTTAAATTTTAGGAAAATTAGTTGATTTGGAAAATATTTTCCAAAACATTTTACCCAACCAAACATGAGAAAATTGAAAAACATTTTTCGGAAAATATTTTCCTTCTTACCAAACACACCCTTAGTGCAAAAAAAAAAATGGATATCTACACCTCAGAAAGGTCACTTTTATAAACTATTTGACCAATCTTTATAAATCGGTATACTTTAAATTAATTTTTTTAAAAAAGGAATTTAAATACCCCCTCTTGTAGAATAAGAAAAGCTCAAACTCAGAACACTACCCACAATCTATTAGTTTCTTAATCAAAAGATCTTCAAAATGCCTAATGATTTCATCTTTAACATTTTTCTAAGACTTCCTGTCAAATCGCTTTTACAATTTAAATGTGTCTGCAAATTATGGTGCTCTTTAATTGAAGATCCCCAATTCATCAAGCATCACCATGATATGTCTAAAAGTGATGCGAATCATCATAAAATCTTCCTAATGGGTAGTTTATGTAACAACATGAACAACTATTTCTACTCTGTAGATGCTCCACTTCAATATGATTATGTTGTCTCTCTTCTCAAGACTCTGATAACAGCAATCAATACCTTAAGTAGAAGTAATGATATAATTCCTATAGTTTTTCCTTATGATTTAATCATTTCTTGAACCCGACCATTGGAGAATCAAGAAAATTTCCTAGCTTAATTCCTAAACTGAAAAAGTTAGAGAGAAGATGATTTCTTGCTATTTATGGTTTGGGCTATGTTTCATCTATCAATGATTATAATATAGTTAGGGTAGGGGGAAAAGATAACTCACATGGTCATTTTGAGATTGAATTGTTTTCGACGAAAAGTAATGCTTGGAAATTGATTGGCAAGTTTCCTCCGAACAATTTTTACTTCGAAGGGGGCATTGTTACCATAGATGGTATCGTTTATATAATAGTGATGGCGGATTTATCGAGAAGTATGAATGAATCTACTATATTGAGTTTTTGCTTGGAAAAGGAACAGTTTCAGGATGTATTGTTTCAAGATCAAATTCAAAAAATCCAAAATCCAATTTTGCATGTTTTAGAACAAAATCTTTGTTTGACTAGAATGCACGATCTAGCAAGTCGAGATTTTGAAGTTTGGAATATGATAAAAGATGGATCAATGAAATACAAATGGAATAAGACCTTGGTGATTCCATTGATGCATTGTAGACGTTGCTTGAGGCCCCGTGAGTTTAATTAAAATTAATGGATACATAATGCTTTTGAAGCATTAGGGTGATTTCAAGGTGTATAATTCAAACGGAGATCAAATCAAAATAGTTGAAGTTCCTCGGCTTGAGTTATCACTTTTCTTCAATTGGATTGTACTCTATATAGAAAATTTGTTTTCTCCTAAGCAGAGATGGATTTAAGATTTCAAGAAAATAGATGTGTCAATATCAGAAAAGAAGAGGAGTGTGATCTTGAAAAATAAATCGAATTTATTGAAACGCAAGGAGAGACATTAAAGATGCACATGATCCCATTGAATTTGGCTACATAACTTTTGTCTATTAATCATTTCATCTAACTTATCTTTTGTATTGATGTGATCATATCATCTTGTACTATTTTTGTCACGCCTCGAGCCTACATCCTGGGTGGGACTGGCACTCGAGAACCATTGCTGGATCCAAATGAACCCTTGGCCTGGCTTACTTACTCAACGGAAGACTTAACTCAATCATAACTGTACTTTAAAATTAAACTAAAAACTCAAAGATATCTGAGAATGTATTAAAATAACATTCACTGGCCAAAGTGGCAACTCAAGTGTCAAGATAATAGAATGAAAATGAAAAGACTAAAGAACTACATCTGATTGTCTATGAAGCCTCTAACAACTGATATGGACATCGGACAAGACCCACGACATCCTAATGAACTAAACATACTGAAAGCAATAAAAAGGGATCCTCCAGAAGCAAGGAGGCTCACTAATAACTCTAAAGCTCAACTAGAATCAATGATGCGTTGGATGTTGATCCTTGTTACCTATATCTGCATCATAAAAAGATGCAGGCCAAATGGCATCAGTATATTGAATATACGAGCATGCGAGGGGAATTATAAAACAATAAATAAGCTTGAAAGGAACTGAAAGAACAATCCTAGTCTCAACTGAACTTATTTTAATATAAAGCAATAATATAAATGCAATATAAATAAAAGTTTTTAAAACATTGATATCAACTCTGTGTATTTAGAAATACAATAATACTCTGGGTGTATTCAAAGATACAATATAAACTATGGATGTATATAAAAATACATAATACTGATGTGGGAGTTTCTCTAACCGACAACCATCACTTAAGAGCTATTGTGATGATACAACATTTTGCCTCACGCTACTAGGGTCGTCTTATACCTTGTCGAGGGTATAGAACCTAACTACTAAGTGGCTACACTAATTTATGCTAAAAAGATATAAGGAATCATCTAAAAAGTATGAGCCTTTTCTACCCATGATTGCTACATGGATTATGGGAGCTGAGAGTGGTCTGAACTCTCCCCCATATCAGTGCTTAATAGTACTCCCACAATATGATACTAGCTCTTATGTTTAAAACATACTTCTTTTTGTGGTTTGAGATAATTTCTCAAAACTTAGCTCAAAGGCTCCTCTTGGAAATCAAAGTTTCCTCTCTTGCTGAATTGTGAAAGCATTTACTCTTTACTGAAAACTAGCTTAAAGACTCTTTTAGAAATCAAAGTTTTCTTTCTTATTTAAATATGAAAACATTTTAAACTCTTTGGGAATACACAGTCCCCATATACACTTTTGAAGAAATGAACTTCAACCTTTACTCTTTACTCAACTCAAAACTCAAGTCTTAAAACAAAGTTAAAGCGTTTGTGAAAGACTTTTGGAAAACTCTATGAACTTCTCCTGACTTGAATCTTAACTTTCCTTGAATTGAATTATGGATTCAAGGCTTATGATCTCATGTTATTGATGATTTCATTTTGTTTTGACGTATCTTAGAGTGTAGAAATCAACTAGAAAACATAGGTACGTTTTAAGGAAATTGTACGGAAAGATGTGGGAAAAAGTAGAAGACCTAGCGTCTATGACACTTTGAGTGGCGCAGGGCGCTAGAGGACAAACTTCAGAACTGAAGTTCAGGCGTGCTGGCTGGCGCGGCGCCCCTGGGCCCAAACTTCAGAACCCTAAGTGGGGTGCTCTGGTTGGCGCGGCGCCCCAGACCCCTGCCCAGAAAACCCTCGATTTCACTTGCTCGTTTTTTAACTCTAAACCCTCTAAATTCAATTGGGCCTTTCCCAAACACTTAGATTCAACTACATTATCAAAATGTTGAAGAATCTCTCAAAACAACACCTAATTTCATGAATCTAACTCAAGAACTCCTCAACAACTTCAACAGTCAAGAACCCAATAGAAACTGCAACAAATCCATCAAGAACTCAAATTCTTAACCTTCAAGAATCTAAATTCACTGAAATAAATCATGATTGGCATGTGGGTGAACTATGTGATCTTACATACCTCGTAGGGATCATCCTTTGACGAAATCCACAAGCCAAACCTCAAGAACGATGAACTTTGGCTCTTTCTCCTCTTTTTTCCTCTTGTGTTCTTTCTCTAAAAAACCCTAGCGTGAATTCTTTGAGTGCGTAAACTGACCAAATTTAGTTTAGATCCCTAAGTAATTACCAAAACGAGATAATTTAATTGGGCAGTGAAAGGACCACAATACCCTTCTAAAATTCGGTTTTTACTTTCCTTATCTAGACATCCCAACTTCAAATGGGCATATCTCCCTCATACAAACTCGAAATTGATCAAACTCGGCGGCGTTGGAAAGATAACTCAAAGATCTTACGGTATCTTGTACCACAACTAAAACATCTTGAGCGAGGATTTATGGTCATTTGAAATTGACCCTAAACTCATACTTAACTTACATTTGTCAAACTTTCCAAATTTGATTATTTCCAAAAATGCTTTCTTTCTAATTCTAAGTCTTTCTAGTAGTGGGGTGTTACAATATGTCCTTATTGAGAACATTCATCCTCGAATTGGATTACTCTTAGTAGGCTAAAGCATAACATCTAACACCTAGCTCAACACCCAATCAAGCAATATGTAAATACAACATGCCAACTTAAAATAAAAGCCAAGAAAAGGATTAGTACCTTAATTTGGAACTTCTGCGAATTAGAAGAGATGTGGGTAGCTCTTCTTCATATCCTCCTCAGCTTCCCAAGTAGCTTCCTCAACAAACTTATTTCTCTAAATAACTTTAACTGATGATACTTCTTTAGTCCTCAACTTGCGAACTTGGCGATCTAGAATCTGAATAGGAATCTCCTCATATGATAAGTTATCCTTAATACCAATATCTTCGGTAGGATGATAAGTGAAGGATCGCCCATGCACTTTTTCAGCATGGAGATGTGAAATACCGAATGAACCACATCTAACTCTTATGGTAGCTCCAACTCATAAGCTACCTTGCCAATCCTCTTGGATATTCTATAAGGACCAATATACCGGGGACTAAGTTACCTTTTCTTACCAAATCTCATAACACCCTTCATGGGTGAAACTTTCAAGTAATCCCAATCATCTATCTCAAACTCTAAGTCTCTTCTCCTAATATCTATATAGGATTTTTGACGACTCTGCGATGTTTTCAACCTCTCTTGAATAACTTTCACCTTCTCCATAGGTTGATGAACTAAGTTTGGTCATATCAACCCAACTTCACCAACTTCAAACCATCCAATATGAGATCTGCATATTCTCCCATGAAGAGCTTCATAAGAAGCCATCTAGATTCTGGAGTGGCAACTATTGTTGTAGGTAAACTGGATGAGAGGTAAATGTTCATCCCAATTTCGCTTGAAATCGATCACGCATGCCCTCAATATATCTTCTACAGTCTGAATAGTATGCTCTTCTTGACCATCTATTTGAGGATGAAAAGGAGTACTCAAGTTCACCTTTGAGCCTAAGCCTTTCTGAAAATATTTCTAGAATTGTGCAGTAAATTGTGCTCCTATGTCTAAAATAATCGATATCGGAACCCCATGAAGTCTGACTACCTTTTGAATATACAACTTAGCATAATCTTCTGCTGAATGGGTAGTCTTTACCGGCAAAAAGTGGGCTGATTTCGTCATTCTATCAACAATCACCCAAATAGAATAATGTTGCTTGCGAGACTGTGGAAAGACAGTAATGAAATCCATATTAATAATTTTTTAGCCAAACCACCGGGCCTTTGGTGCTCTACTTTAACTTGTTGACAATTTGGACACTTAGCAACAAACTCTACAATGCCTTTCTTTATACTACTCCACCAATAAACTTCTCTCAAATCACAATACATCTTTGTGGAACCCAGATGGATAGAATATCTGGAGCTATAAGCTTCCTCCATGATCCTCTCTTGGAGTTTATCCACCCTTGGTACACACAATCTACCTTGATACCTCAACACACTATCTCCCCCTTGTTCAAAAGCCATTACTTTTTTCTTATGAACATTTGCCTTCAATTCAAGCAAAATATGATCTTGGTCTTGTTTTTCCTTAACTTCATACACTAATGACAATTCAACCCCATTCATCACCACTATTCCTCCCTCTGTAGAATCCACGAACCCCTAATCGTTCAAGTCTATGCACCTCACTTCTTCTTGTCTTCCTCAATGGGTGGTACTACCCATTGACAATCTACTGAAGGCATGAGCAACAACATTAGCCTTACCTGGGTGATAGAGGATACTCAGGTCATAATCTTTGAGTATCTCTAACCACCTTTGTTGTCTTAGATTAATCTCCTTTTGAGTAAACAAATACTGAAGACTCTTGTGATCAGTGAATACATCTACATGCACACCATACAAATAATGACGCCATATTATTAAAGTAAATACTAGGGTAGCCAACTCTAGATCATGGGTTGAATAATTCTTCTTGTGAACTTTCAACTGCCTGGAGGCATAAGCTATAACTTTGCCATTCCGCATTAACATACAACCCAAACAAACTCTGGATGCATCACAATATACGACAAAACCTTATGTACCTTCTGGTAAGGTCAATACTAGGTAGTAGTCAACCTCTTTTTCAATTCCTGAAAGCTTTTCTCACAAGCTTCAAACCATTGAAACTTCACTGTTTTTTTAGTCAACTTGGGCAAAGGGGACGAAATAGATGAGAACCCCTCTACGAACCTTCTATAATATCTAGATAACCCAAGAAACTCCTAATATCAGTTGGAGATGTGGATCTAGGACAATTTTGCACTTACTCTATCTTCTGAGTATCAACTTTAATTTCATCACCGGAAACAATGTGGCCTATGAATTCCACAGATTCAAGCCAAAACTCACACTTAGAGAACTTGGCATACAACTCTATATCTTTTAGAGTTTGGAGAACTATTCTGAGATGGCTAGTATGATCTTTCTCATTCCTTGAATAGATTAGAATGTCATCAATGAACACGAAACAGACATATCTAAGTAAGGTTTGAATACTCTATTCATAAGGTCCATGACTGCTTCAGGTGCATTAGTTAAACTGAACGACATGACCAGGAACTCAGAATGACCATAACGGGTCCTGAAAGTTGTCTTTAGAATATCACATTCCCTTACTCTCAACTGATGGTAGCCAGATTTGAGGTCTACTTTTGAAAAATAGGTGACACCTTGAAGCTGATCAAAGAGATCATCAATCCTCGAAAGAGGATACTTATTCTTGATGGTTACCTTGTTCAACTAACGGTAATCTATACACATCCTAAGTGAACCATCTTTCTTCCTCACAAAAGACCGAAGCGCCCAAAGGTGAGACACTTGGTGATATAAAACCTTTCTCTAGGAGATCTTTCAACTGCTCTTTTAACTCTTTCAACTCTGCTGGTGCCATTCTATATAGCGGAATAGAGATAAGATGAGTATCCAGAAGAATATCTATACTGAAGTCTATTTCTCTCTCAGGAGGGACTCCGGGAAGCTCATTTGGAAAGACTTCTGGAAACTCTTTTACTACTGGAACTGACTGAATAAGAGGTATCTCAACACTAGAGTCATTAACTCGGACTAAGTGATAGATATACCCTTTAGAAACTATCTTTCTCGCCTTAAGGTACGAAATAAAATGACCCTTAGTCACTAGTGAATTGTTCTTCCACTCTATAACTGGCTCACTGGGAAACTGGAACTTTACAATGCGATTTCTACAATCTATTGATGCATAATAGGATTGAAGCTAGTCCATATCTAGAATGACATCAAAATCTACCATATCCAACTCAATTAAGTCAACCATGGTACTCTTTTGATTGACGGAAAGGTAGAATCACGATAGACTCTCTGTGCTAGAATAGACTCACCAACAGGTGTACAAACATACAAGGGCTCAAGAAGTTGCTCAGGAAGAACATCAAAATTCATCGCAACATATGGAGTTACAAAAGATAAACCTGCTCCTGGATCTAGCAAAGTGTAAACATTAAATTTAAAGACTTGGATCATACCAGTGACATCATCTGGCGAATCCTCTTGCTCTTGGCGACTGGTGATAGCATAAAGACAGTTTCCTCCTCCACCTGCACCTGAAGTAGTTCCTCTAGATGCAGCTCTGTCTAGTGGAGAAACTAAAGAAGACTGGGCTTTATTGCCCCCATTACCATTACCCTACTTGTTCTTAGGGCCCTCTCTCATAAAATGACCATTCTGGCAACACTTAAAACAACTAGTGAAGTCATCACGACATATCCCTGAGTGGTTCATACCACACTTAGCACATGCAGGGGGCTTACTACCCCCTTGTGCCAAACTACCTTGAGAATAGGAAGGCTTAGCTCTGAAATTCTAACTATTGTACTCACCTTTGTACTTTGGTACAGGCGCACTAGCAGATAATGGAGTAGGTCCCTTTTGTTTCTGTTGGAAGGAAGGCCGGTCTGCATTACTCATCTGCTGCCCAGACTAATTTCCCTGATGTCTTAGCCCTCTTATTCTTAAACTCTTCTCTATCCCTCATCTTATCCTCCTCAACTTGTTGCACATGGATCATTAGCCTTACTATGTCCATATCCCCTATCAGCATAGCTTCCTTACCTTCCTTGCTTGACAGGCGAACCAACCCAGCACAAATAAATTCATCCTACTCCTCATGTCAACAACCATCTCCAGAGCATAGCGAGAAAGTTGTGTGAACTTCAGATTGTAATCATGAACACTCGTAGACTCCTGCTTACGGGTGAGAAACTCTCATACTTTGCTTCTCTCAGTTCTCTAGGAAAGAAATGCCCCAAGAAGGCCTCCTCAAAACAAGCCCAACTCATAGGTTGTGCTCCCTCAGCTCGGTTCTTCTTCCATTGGTCGAACCATATCCTAGCGACACCTTTTATTTGGTATGCTTCTAGTTCCACCGTCTCAGTATCAACAACATATATGATCTCAAAAACCTTCTGAAGCTCTTCAACAAAATTCTCTAGATCTTCAATAACACTTGAACATGTGAAGCTTGGTGGGTTCATCCTTAAGAACTTATGGATCCTTGAAGTATCAGCCAATTCCTGACGATTCCCTTTATGTTGCCCAGCTTGATTGGTCACAACTTGGCTCAACATCCGGATAGCTTCACGGATATCAGCATTAGTGATCTCTCCTTGAGATTGCACTTTAGGTGCAATAGTTACCCCTTGTTCTTGTGGTTCAACATATCTTCTATCCAGACGACCTCTGACAGCTCTTCGCGGAGGCATGATCTGAAATACACACACAAGCACAAGTTAGAAAGAAATTTTTTAGAGTTAAACCTTATCGAGCGAAATGAGTATGAAAGAAGTGAGATAATTTCCTAAGTGTTGCAGTCTCCTAATTACAGATGTGGCGCTCTTCACGCCGATAACCAGGACTCTATAGATACAGCTTCATAGACTCCCTAGGACTCTTAAACTCTATGCTCTGATACCAAGATTGTTATGCCCTGAGTTTACACCCTGGGCTGGACTGGCACTCGAGAACTATTGCTGGCCCAAAAGAACCCTTGGCTTGGCATACTTACTCAGCGAAAGACTTAACTCAATCATAACTATACTTTAAAAGTAAATTGAAAGCTCAAAGATATCTGAGAATGTATTAATGGCCAAAGTGGAAACTCAAGTCTCACCATTATAGAAAGAAAATGAAAAGACTAAAGAACTACATATGATTGTCTATGAAGCTTCTAACAACTAAGATGGACGTCGGGACAAGACCCACGACATCCTAATGAACTAAACATACTGAAACTAATAAAAAGGGATCCTCTGGAAGCAAGGAGGCTCACCAACAACTCTGAAGCTCAACTAGAATCAACGATGCACTGGATGCTGATCTTGGTTACCTATATTTGCATCATAAAAAGATGCAGACCAAATGGCATCAGTACATTAAATGTACAAGCATGCGAGGGGAATTCTAAAACAAAACATAAGCTTGAAAGGAACTGAAAGAACAAACTTGGTGTCAACTGAACTGAACTGAACTCATTTCAATATAAAGCAATAATACAAATGCAATATAAAGAAAAGCTTTAAAAACATGGATATTAACTCTATGTATTCAGAAATACAATAATACTCTGGGTGTATGCAAAGATACAATATAAACTCTAGATGTATATAAAAATATAAAATACTACTGTGGGAGTTTCTCTAACTGATAACCATCTTGTCATACATCATTTTGCCTCACGCTACCAGGGCCATCCTATACTTTACTGAGGGTATAGAACCTGACTACTAAGGGGATCCACTAGTCTATGCTAAAAACCACTAATGAATCATCTAAAAATTATTACCCTTTTCCACCCATGATGGCTACATGGTTTATGGGGGCTGGGAGTTGTCTGAGCTCTCCCCCATATCGGTGGTCAATTCTACTCCCAAAATATAATACTAGCTCCTATGTTTAAAAGCATACTTCTTTCTGTGGTTTGAGATAATTTCTCAAAACTTAGCTCAAAGGCTCCTCTTGGAAATCAAAGTTTCCTCTCTTGCTTAATTGTGAAAGCATTTACTCTTTACTGAAAACTAGCTCAAAGGCTCTTTTAGAAATCAAAGTTTCCTTTCTTATTTAAATGTGAAAACATTTTAAACTCTTTGGAAATACATAGTCCCCATATATACTCTTTTGAAGAAATGAACTTCAACGTTCACTCTTTACTCAACTCAAAACTCATGTCTTAAAACAAAGTTAAAACGTTTGTGAAAGACTTTTGGAAAACTCTATAAACTTCTCTTGACTTGAATCTTAACTTTTATTGAATTGAATTATGGATTCAAGGCTCATGAACTCATGTTATTGATGATTTTATGTTGTTTAGGCATACCTTAGAGTATCAAAATCAACTAGAAAACATAGGTACGTTTCAAGGAAACTAGTCTAGAAAGATGTGGGAAAAAGTAGAAGACCTGGCGTCCCTGGTGCCAGAGGGAAAACTCTTGAACTGAAGTTGGGGTAGGCTGGCTGGTGCGGCGCCCCAGGGCCCAAACTTCAGAACCCCAAGTGGGGCACTCTGGCTAGCGCGGCGCCCCAGACCCCTGCCCAAAAAACCCCTTATTTTCCTTGCTCGTTTTTCAACTCTAAGTGATCTAAGCTCAATTGGGTCTTTCCTCAAACACTTAGATTCGACTACATAATTAAAATATGCAATAATATACTCAAAACGACACCTAATTTCATGAAGCTAAATCTAGATCTCCTCAACAACTTCAACAATCAAGAACCCAATAGAAACTTCAACAAATCCATCAAGAACTCAAATTCTAAACCTTCAAGAATTTCAATTCTCTGAAATAAATCATGATTGGCACGTGGGTGAACTAACCCAATGCTATGTGATCTCACATACCTCGTACCAATCATCCCTTGACGAAATCCACAAGCAAAACCTCAAGAACGATGAACGTTGGCTCTTTCTCCTCTTTTCTCTTCTTGCGTTCTTTCTCTAAAAACCCTAACATGAATTCTTTGAGTGCGTAAATTGTCCAAATTCAGTTTAGACCCTTAAGTAATTACCAAAAATGAAATAATTTAATTGGGTAGTGAAAAGACCACAATACCCTTCTAAAATCTTGTTTGGACTTTTCTTATCTAGACAGCTTGACTTCAAATGGACATATCTCGCTCATACAAACTCGAAATTGATCAAACTCGGCAGTGTTGGAAAGATAATTCAAAGATACTTCATACGGTATCTTGTAGCACACCTAACTCATCCTGAACTAGGAGTTATGGTCGTTTGACGTTGACCCTAAACTCATACTTGACTTAACTTTGTCAAACTTTCCAAATTTGATTATTTCAAAAAATGATTTTATTCTAAGTCTTTCTAGTAGCAGGGTATTACAATTTTAAATTTTTTTTTTTTTTATTGATATTTCTCTAAATTAAATTTGACAACTCTTGATGAAGATATTTAAAAATATACTTTTCGATTTTCGCATATTAGATTGATCATTTTTTTGTAAAATATTTTCCGAAGAAATAAAAGTTTCAAAAAATGAAGAAATTAATTTTCCTACACCAAAGTAGAAAAACAAATTTTAGAAATGACATTCATCTTCGAAGTCACCCAATTTGCTCTACCCCACACCTTTCTTCTTCCAACCCACCTCCCATAATTAGTATTTATCTTGTTAATAACTAAATGTTTTTTTTCTCAAATAATTGTTATTTTTGGATTATATGTAATTAGTATTTTCATGATTCTTCTTTATACCAAAACCATAGCTTAGACTTTTATGGAAAAACTTGATAAGTATTTTTTTTAGATAAGTTAAATACATTGGACTTATTCAAGGTGTTTTAAGACTAGAAATACTGAAGGAAAATATTTTTTTTATATACTCAAAAGTACTATATCTTACTTCAAATTAACTATATTGTATATTTCTGTGTTTCTATATTTTTTGTATATTGAAAATAACTAGCAACATCCCGATTTATAAAATTAAGAAATCAAATTAAACTATAACTAGGAATCACTATAACTAACAAATCCTAATTAAACATAAATAAGTAAATACCATAAATAACAAATATTAAACACTTAGGATTCCTACTCCAACCTTGAATTATTATTTCCAACATTCTCCCATAATTCGAAGTTGTATACTCATGTCTTTTTCTTCTTGTCATTGTTGTGAATTGGAGAACTTCTCTTCAATCTTCAATCTTCAATTGTTGGAGTTCTTCTCTCCAATCTTCAATTCTTGGAGTACTTCTCTTAAATTCTCATTTATTTATTTTCTTGGTTGTGTTGGAGCACCTTCTCTCCAACTTCCAAGTGTTTGAGCATTTTTTCTCCAACTCACGATATTTTTTTTTGGTTATGTTTGATTACTTCTCTCCAACTTCCAAGTGTTGGAGCACTTTCTCTCCAACTTACAATATTTTTTGTTTTGGTTGTGTTGGAACACTTCTCTCCAACATCCAAGGTTGATGCCCTTCCCAACAATGCCTTTTCATTTTGGTATTTTTTTTTTTTTTTTTTTTTTTTTTTTGGTGTTGGAGCACACTCTCTCTCTCTCTCTCCAACTCTAGTTGATGCCCTTCCCATCAACTCCTTTTCTTTTTATTTATTTTTCGTTTTTGGTGTTGGGGCACTCTATCTCAAACTCTCGTTGATGCTTCCCATCAACTCATTTTCTTTTTATTTATTTTTTTTTTAAAACTTTAATCTACAGAAGAGATTCTTCCTCTTATGTTTGGTTCACTTCTTTAAGTCAGTAATATTTTTGTAAGTCTTTCCTCCTAACATATTTTCACGCATATATCTTTCGTCCATCTTTCATCAACATGATCATTAGCTAGACGAGCGGCATATAGGTCATAACCTCCCGCTGGCAGCGGAAACTCAAAGATCTTCTACCAGGATCGTACAAGCTCTGATGCCAATTTGAAGACAGTAATTTTTTTTTATAAACTCAAAAGTTCTAGGGGGAACCCATCGGTAGCCCCCTAAACTTGGCACCAATTTTCACTTAGACACCTCAAGTAGGCTTTGTTCATTTTAAACACCTCAAGTAGGGGTCCGTTGTGTCATTTTGACACTTTTTATATTTTCAAAATCACATATTAAGTGCGTACATCCAAACGCTCTTATGTGGAAAAAAAAATGAATTGATATTTGACACGTGGAAATTTTATTTTATTTTTTAAAAACTCAATTTTACTTTCTTTTTTGCTTTATTACAGATCCCAAACCCCATGCCCTCACCTCTTTCTTGTTCTTCTTGCGTTTGGATGTACGCACTTAATATGTGATTTTGAAAATATAAAAAGTGTCAAAATGACACAACGGACCCCTACTTGAGGTGTTTAAAATGAACAAATCCTACTTGAGGTGTCTAAGTGAAAATTGGTGCCAAGTTTAGGGGGCTACCGATGGGTTCCCCCAAAGTTCTATATCTTACTTCAAATTCTCTATATTGTATATTTATGTGTTTCTATATTTTCTGTATATTGAAAATAACTAGTAACATCTCTATTTATAAAAATAAGAAATCAAATTAAACTAGGACTAGGAACCACTATAACTAACAAATCCTAATTAAAGATAAATAAGTAAAAATAATAAATCCTAAACACTTAGGATTACTACTCCAACTTTAAACTATTATTTCCAACAAATAAAAGAAACATCATCTTACTTAATTTCAAAATTTTGAAGGATTATCTATTAATGCTTCAACTTACTTGATTACATACTAAAGGAAGAAGCATATCAATAGTGGAGAACAAAAAGAATGAAATATACCATAAGTAGTAGAACAGAGAGGACACATATACCGAAGGATTTTATTGGGTTATCAGTTAAATCTTTTAAGAAAATTTAAAAAAATCGTTAACCAAAATGACAAGTTAATAGTCTAAAACACAACTATTTTCAAACAGATAAACTAATAACATTTTTTTGTTTGATTTATTGATTAATTTAATCAAATCCTGCACATCCCTTGCCCTAATATTATCAAAAAGTTCTTATTCAAATTAATTTTTCAAATACAAGTTGTTTCTTTCTAGACATACTTTTTCCGAATTATTGGTAAAAACTCATTGGGGTTTTAGGTCTAGTCTAATGGAGTAGATGCTTCAATTTTGAGTTGTTTAATCAAGAAGTGAATTTGATACACAAATTTCAAATTGACGATTGAGAATAAAAGTAAAAATTTTAAGGACCTAAAACTACCATTAATTATTTTTCTCATTTGTAAATATGGGCTAAATTAATTGTTATAACGTGTTTGAGCATATCATTACTTGTTATGCTCAAATTTAGTCCAAAATTTTAGAAATAGCAATAAGGCCTAATTATCAAATATAGTGATAGTTTGCTTGATTACAATTCACAACTATCATTTATGTGTGTGTGCATATATATATATATATATATATATATACAAAATAAAATTAATTAAAAATTTTTTATTTTAATTTTATGAATGTACTTTTTTTTATTTCTTACAGTAAACACTTGACCATTACGAGTCTTGCACGGTGCAAAATAGAATTAATATGCCAATTTTATAAAAATAAAGCAAAATAAGACAAGAAACATGTAAGAAGAGAACAATAGAAATATAGAGACAATAGAAGTGAGAACTTTTCTTACTATTCCAAGTCTTCAAGCGTTCACCGAATCTTCAAGTCTCTCCAATATGAACTCTAATAACATTAACCATGAAATTTACGGACACATACAAAAGGTTAGTCTTAAACATGACATTAACCATGAAAGTTATGGAGACATTAACCATATAAGTGATGAAGGAATATCAAGGGGGAGGTCATGGAGGTGTGGGAGTTACTATACATTATGGTGTAATTACACCTTAAAGTTATGGACACCCACATAAATATATTTACAATACTCCCCCTTGGATGTTCGATAATATGCCTCATTAAAACCTTACTAGGAAAAATCCTGTGGAAAAAATTCTACTGAAGGAAAGAAGTGTGTGTGTGTGTATATATATATATATATATATATATATATATCTTGTAATACCCATTGATTGGTGTCTCATTAAAAACCTTGTTGGGAAAACCCATTGGAACAAAACCTAAGCCAACGAAAAAAAAGTGCAACGCGTATTTACTCCCTTGATGAAAACATCACTTAACATTTCACAGATAACACATAACAATCTTGTAAAAAATTTGTTGAAGACCATGCTTGAAAAAACATCTGCGAAATATGCTTATTTTGTTTCCTTCAATATATTTTTCTTTCATTTGAGTTACTTTAACTTCACATTTTTTAACGAGGACCTACATAATTCAGCCCACACATAATTTTCTGCTGCTAATATATCTCCCCCTAATGTTAGGAAATCTAATATTTACCCCAACCTCATTTGAGGAACCATCTTTATGCATGGTGGAGTAATAAAATTATATTTGCACACATCAATATTTAGATGGAAAGTATTGGTTCTTGACCCCAAACCAATTGTAATGGGAGAACTTTGTTGCTTGACGCGTACATGTTAAATAAACTCATCTCATACCAAATTTTATTTGAGATATTTGTTCTTATAATCAATGGTCTAACTATAATTGGAGGCATATAATTTCCGCTAAACCAACCAGCATTATCAACATAATTTTATAGTTTGGAACTATGCTCTTAATTTAACAATTCAAGCAAACAACCTTACAGAAATGAATTTGTAAGTTGATACAAATGCACATGTGACCATACCATAGATGCATCTATTAAATCATAATATTAAGTGGTCCACATGGCAGGTAAATGGCTCATATTCACCTTTATATATGTTCCGAATAATTTAGGGGATACAATCCCAAATTTAGCTGGTACAATGATTATGAGAACAAGCAACAAAAGAGAATTCTTGAAGAATCATTTGTTTCTTCAACATATAGACACATAAATTCTCAGTTTCTTTTGCATCTTTGAATCGGAATGGCCAACCGACTATGTCAATTGATATTAATTCTAGTAAATTCTTAGTTTACTTTTACATGTGATTCCATCATCATGCTCATATTTGTATATAACAAACAAGAGGGAAAATAGGTAATCTTTTACGTAAATATTTATAACCCACGTCGGTTGCAGTAATCCAAAGATATTAAATCTTCCCATAATTTATAGTCTCAATATAATAATTTTTCATTTCAATTGCTCCGAAACTAAAAAAGTTTCTTTTGAGACTTCCTACAATCCCAATATTATGAACAATTTTATTTCTCTGAATAATAACAAATTAATCCTTTTGAAACGCTTAGTTAATTTGGTGTATTGCCACAAATTTAACAACACTATTCATATGGTGACCATCTCCTTCAAGGAGAAAATTATTATTTTTGTCATGGTTATTACATGCAAAACTTATTTTTTGACAACCAATGACAAATTTTTGTTGCCACACTAGTATTTATTTTGATCATGGACACAACCTTTATAGGAAAGAATTATTTCTTTCTTTTGTCCTTTAATAGTTCATAATAAAATATACCACAATATTTGTGTAGCACTCAAAGTATATAACCAAATGACCATTTATGTCAAATATTTTTTCAATCTCTCAAACCTTCTGTAGAGGTGAGATGTGACACTTATCCAACCATACATGAACATGTCCTTATCCATACGAACACAAGTCAAATTTTCTTCGAGAAATGAACCATAACCATTTGTACATGCTCCATAAGTTTTATCAAAAACTCATTCTCATATCTTGGCATTATCAAATTTATGTGACCCACCTCAACATCACTTTAAAATTTCAAATGTACTAAATGTACTAAAACTTTGCATTTCTTTATTTTGATGGAGGATTTATAAAACTTTTCAAGTTGGACTGCACCAACAACAATGTGCCTAATAACTTTTCATACCACTTTGATGATTACAAAATACCTTCCCATTTGAAGGATCATCTTAAGAACCCATAATGTTCTTCATTTTAATTACCACGATGATGATCATTAACATTTTGCCATGTCATATTAAGATATTCAATCAATTTTCATATTTTGGACATACTATGCATTGGTACCACATTTGCAAAAAAGAATAGAGCAAATCAATACGGCAAATTTATTGACTTTTATCAAGAGCATATCAATTTTCTAAGTCATCATTATATCGTCATTATATTTGTTTGGGTCTTGAACCCAACATCTTACCCTTAAGAAGACATTTTAGGTCATTATTTTTTTGGACCCAACCTAACATTTTATTATCATGATGCACCAGGACTCTCACCCGATGTCTTATTCTTTTGGTGCGATAGGACTTGAATCCTTTGTCTTACCTTCAATCAATGACATAATAAGCATGTCACAACCCGATTCTATACCTTGGACATGGCTGACACTCAAGAACCATTGTTGGTCCCCAATCGAACCCTTATCCTGGCTAACTACAAGCGAAAGACAAACTCTAGAATACATAAGCTTAAAACTAAATTAAACTCAAATACTCAACTTTAAAAAGTCCATCTGAACAATACTCAATAGAAATACATATAGTTTGTAAAACAACTCAGAGAAAGTAAATACTGCAAAAAAAAAAAAAAAAAACTCTTCAACTTTATCTATCTATGAAGCCTCTACTATTATAGAAGGATATCGAGACAAGATCCACGACATCTCAAAACTACTAATTGTAAAGTAAAGGTGAAGTCCTCCGGAATATAAGAAAGATTACTAAAGCTGACTGGAAGGTCAAATGAACTCAACGAAATGTATGTTGATGATCCTGAGCACCTGTATGTATATCATAAAATGATGCATGTCAAATGATATAAATAAATTGAATGTATGAGTATGTGATAAGGTTAGAGTAAACAATTCACTTGCTTGAATAACTGAAAGCAATAACTAACTAAACTGGCAAGGCTAGAAGAAATACTCACCTCAACTCAACTCAATACAAAGCAATCATGATAGATGCAATATTTAAAAATATTATAGAACATGAGATAAAACTCAATGCTGTATAAAAATAGAATAAAATACTTTTGACTCCTATTTGGGAGATTATCCAACCGACAACAATCACTATGGGCTACAGAATGATATAGTGTCTCGCCCACGTTGCCAGGACTTTCCTATAACTTGTCGGGATATAGGACACCTCAATTAAGTGGATCAACTAAGCTCTACCCAAAGGCACTTAGGATTCATCTTAAAAGTATAATTTTTTACGCATGTTGGCATACATGGTTTATGAGGAATGTGAGTTTTCTGAACTTATCCACATATCAATGCTCAATATTAATCCCAATAATGTATACTCATGCTCAATGTTTAATAACATACTCTTCCTTTGGTTTGAGATAATTGCTCAAACTATCCTCTTAAAAGAGGTAACTGCTCTTGAAATATCGTTGAACTCATAACTCATTTAGAAATCAAAGTTTCTCTTTTATCAATGTAAAATCTGATACCTTTTGGAATACTTAGTTCCCATATACTCTACTGAATTCATACATGAAAACTCTTTCTAAAAAATATATCAAAATCATAATGTCATATGATCATTCATGACTCAGGAAGTCATATTGCATAAACATTGATGGCATATCTAGATATCATACTGCTTAAACATTGTTGGCATACTCGATTGTCATACCAATAATATTTTAGAAACTCTTTTTTCTCAAAACTCATACTTACTTCCTCAAAAACTCAGTTTAAAACTCAAGTGTTGGCTTGAAAAAGCTTCTCTAGATCTATAAGTCAATTCATAGGGTTCATGCGAGATTATGGACATGAATGACTCAACTCGGGATCTTAATAGCAATATAGAAACACAGTACTCAAAACTCAAGAACTCAGAACTTAGAACTGAACGATACTACTCATCTAAAGAATACTCAATCCATAGAGTTCATGTGGAATTATGAGCATGAATGACTCGACTCAAGGATCTCACTAACAATATTTTACTCATGGGTACAACTATATCATTCTCATACTTGCTTCCTCAAGACATAGTTCAAAACTATGGTTGATATCAAAAGAATTCTCAAATTTGACTCAAAAGACCCTCTTGAACTTTCCTCTTAATCTCTCTTTAATTTGGAATGTAATTTAAGAGCTATGATTAGAATATGAAGGATCTTTCAATGATTAATGAAGACTTTGAGATTTAATATCAATAAAATAATGATATCTTTCAATGATTAATGAAGACTTTGATATTTAATATCAATAAAAGAACGAAGACATGACTCAAAGGAACATATACATAACGAAGAACGAAAAAGAAAAAGGCAGGATGACTATGTCGTAATGGGGGCACATCGCGCTAACCCCTAAAGTCCTGGAGCTGATTTGGGACGCACTATAGGTGCAGGGTGCCAGCCCTCTTGGGGCTACGGGGGCACATTTCCCCAACCCAGACCCAAGAATCCGACGAATGTTCTTGTTAAATTTTGGGTCTCAACTCATTTAGAATCAATTGGTTTCCTCCAAACTCCTTTTGATTTACAAACCCAATACTAAATTATCAAGATCTCACTCAAAATATTTCAAGAAGCACCACCCATTGGCAATACCCTCACCTAAAGAACTCAAAACCTTCATTGATAATGAATGGGGCTAAAACTCAAGAACTACCCAAGAATATTTAAGCAATTACATGAATGTATTAATAGAAGAACTACATGATTTGCGTGAGAAAGAACAAGTCCTTCACTATGGGAAGCCTCACATACCTGGAAAAAACCATGTTCTTGGCGAAAATCAATTAATCTTGAAGAACACTTGAAAACCTTGCTCTTCTCCTCTTGAAACCTTGGTTTAAAAACCCTAAGTGTTTTGAATGTGAATAGGTATTTAGAATCTGATTACACCCTTAATTGGGTCAGGAAAAACGTGTTATGACAAGTGGAAAAAAAGGAAAAGACCAAATTACCCTTTCCTATAACGGATGGAAAGCCTTAACTATAGAGGCTTCACTCAAACTGGCTTAACTTTTTACCCGGAGTTCAGAATTTAACAAACTTGGTGGCGTTGGAAGGAGGACTCAAAGGCCTTTGGCTTGATATATCATTGGTCATCTAATTATTTATATGCTGAAAGATATGGTCTTTTAAAGTTGACAAAGTAACATCTCACAGTAAAACTCAATTGGAAAAGTTTTCAACTCAACTATATGCTAGGGAATTCTAGTGACATTAACATCTAAGAAAATTTAGAATCACTTGGTACAAATCTTATTCACCATAAAGAATGACTCGAGTCTTACCTTAGAAATTTTTCGAATGTTACAATATCTCCCCCTTGGGATCATTCGACCTCGAATGACAGTTGAACTAAGAATGGGAAGGGGTTACTCTTACTATATTCAAGCCTAACTCAAAATCACATAGTACTTAACATAGGGTGATTATTTTGATCTAAATCACAAGATTGGGGTTTGATACTTCTGTAGGAAATCTCATCCCAAGAACACTACTCCTTACCACTTCATCCAACCAACCTCGAGTCTTAATCAAGAACCCCCTAATGCATCATGCCTTTATCCACACACTACCAACACCACATTCAAGCCTAGTAATATAGCCTCTCCATGGACTCCAACTAACCACTCCTTATAAGAATTCCTCATTCTTTCGTCACTTCTACCAACAGAACTTTCATGCATTATTACTAGGAACTGACTTATTACTCACAGAAAAACCTTATCTCTTTTTTTCCCTCCACATTTATAACCTTAGATGGAATAAACACACCATCACTATCACAATAAAAAAATAGTAATCCTCTTCTCTATCATAAGGACGATTCATTCGAGATATTTGATACAAGAATATGCATGGCATAACATTATGTTTCTAGCTATTGAGAGTAAATCATGAATTTTTGAGACTAAACATACTGTGAGACATGATTTCTTATATGAATAGGTTCATAGGATGAGACTGATATCCATAACTTTATGGAGTAAAATTGAGATCAATGGGCTAAAGTCTTTGTCCCTCATTCTGAAAACTGAGCATAGATGTGAACCTCTCTGAAGTGTATGAGCATAGGTCATGGACACAATTCAGATATATCAAAACATCAATCCAATGTTGCAACAACTAACTTTGAGGGATACGCTAGAGTATGAATGAATCAGTATGCCACTTTAACTCTTTCTGAAGACATTACTATCTCATTCTCAACACTTGACTTGATTTCTCATCTTATGTCTCCCCCTTAGGTCTAAAGCTGACATTTGAAATCTATGGATCTATTCCATCTTCTCTACACTAGTCTATATTTCCTCTACTCTAATACTCGGGAAAGGCTTATCTCATGGATACTGAAATCCACATAAGATGTTACTGAGACTCCTTCTATAACATCTTTCTAATATGCTTCTATTAACCTCTTCTCATCGGCTTATAAGGCCGCTTCAACTAACTCTTAAGGAAAAATAATGCTTATATCAACCTATTCAACATTGACAACTGAAATATACTATCTAGGTACACATGAAAAATCATTAACTTAATTGGAACCTCGTCTGATTACATACAATCTCGGGTACACTTTTTAATGCTCTTGTTACTCTTATGACTTATCCACACTTCAGTGCCCTTATCTAAAAGTTAGGATCTCTCACATGTACTACTCATATTCATTGCAGCTAACATCTCAATTTCTCACCTACTCTATGTCAAGTCTATTAGATCATATTTCAGGACTAACATCAACACCCTCATGTTGTCATTCTTTTGATCATGACACTCATCTGAAATTCAAACTTAATGTTTATTACTAAACCCAGATATCCATATGATTACTCGATTACTATACTAACTTACAACTATTAGATCAAAATTAAGAAGCACTCGCTCACTAAGACCTCATGACAAGTAGTCAATCTTTATCTCTTAGTCTTGATACTTACCATTTACCATCACACTTACTTCCACAACTTAAGTACTATTTACCCATTTTCTATCTATCATTTCCTAATTAGTTCCATAACTCTCTGAATATTATGGGCTCTTCCTCAAAAATCATAAGCCTAGCTTAGATCTATCACCTCATATATACTATTCTCTTCTATTCAACACCTACACTTGGTTGTTACTAACACAATGACACATCATCATAAAATCCTTTCTAGTTAAAGTATTATAACACCTCGGTCTTACAAAGAAATAATTTTAGCATGAACCAATTTGGAAAGAACTAAATTGAGAATTTTGTAAGTTAGCCTTAAATTGTGAGTTTTGGTCAACTTCAAATGACCATAACTTTCAGCACAGGATGATTTAGGTGGCCTATAAGGTATCAAATAAAAGATGTTTGAGTCATCTTTCCAACACCACCGAGTTTGCTAAATTTTGAGTTCGGACAAGAGAGATATGCCCATTTGAGTTTAGTCTGTACAATTAAGGAAATTCATCCGAATTAAGGAGGGGTATTTTGGTCTTTTCCTTACCCCACTAGCCTAAATCATTTTTAGCAATATTTTAGAGGTTTAAACTGACTTAGATCAGTTTTCACAATTCTAAAACACGCTTAGGGTTTTAGAGAGAAGTTCAAGAAGAGAAAAAGGTAGAAAAGATTCAAGCGTTCAAGATTTTCTTGCAATTGTCGAGGGATTTCGCCAAGGATTCGATCCTAACGAAGTATGTAAGTTCTCATAGTGTTGTATTCATTAAACCACACGCCAATCATGTGATTTTTATCTGTAATTTCGTTCTTGAGGTTGACTGAATTTGAGTTCTTAAGGTTTCGTGCTTTGTTCTTTGATAATGAAGTTCTTGAGGCGAGAGTTGCAAATGAGTGTTGTTCCTGGTAGTTTTGATGTAGATTTCGTTGTAATTATGTTGAGTTTAATAATCCAAAAGAGTTTGAGGCAAATCGTTTGATTTTAAATGAGTTAGGGCATGAGATTGAACAAGAATATTTGTAAAAACTCTGACAGGGCAGCGCACCACCATACTGCCAGAACTACTTCCCAGTAGTATGGAGTCAGGTGCGGCATACCACTCAGTGCGCCCCAACTATAGGTCTGTAGTTTTGAGGCTGGCGCCCTGCGCCACTCAGTGCGCCAGGTCCCCTACTCTTTCGACCTTCTTTTCATGTGAGTTCCCTCAAATCGTACCTATGTTTTCTACTTGATATCCACAATGAAAATATTCATTAATATTTGAGATATCATGCATATCCAATTTATAACTCTTGAATTCATGATTCAAATTCAAAATAGAGTTAAGACTAAAGTTCCAGGAAGTTCTTTTGAATAAATTGAGAAGTCTTTTTACAAAACTTTTAAAACTTGTTTTAAGACTTGAGTACTTGAGAATGAGGATGAGGATGAGGAGAGTTGAGTTTCAATTTTTAAAATGAATATATGGGAACTAAGTAATCTCAAGAGTAAATATCTTTACATTTAAAATGACAAAAATCATCAATTTCCGAATGAGTTCACGAGGAGTTTTTGAGTATAATCTCTTTTAAGAGAACCTTTTGAGTAATAATCTCAAAGTTTGAGGATGAGGAAATATTTTTAAACATATGAGCATGAGTTATATTATTGGGAGTAGTATTGAGCATTGATATGGGACGAGTTTAAACAATTCAAAGTCATCATAAACCATTTATGCCAACGTAAGTAGAAAGGGTCATACTTTTTAGTTATTCCTTATTTCTTTATAAGAATATTTTAGTTCATCCACTTATTTGAGGATGACCTATACTCCGGAAAGGTGTAGGACAATTCTGGCAGCTTGGGCGAGATGTTATGTCATCACATAGCTCATAATGATGGTTGTCGGTTACAAAATCTCCCAAATAAGAGTAAATGTGTTATTATTGTATTTTTAAATGCATTAAGTTATTATCTACTATTTTAAAAGCTTTCTTTATAATACATCTTTATTGTTGCTTTTATATTGGACTGATATGAGAATTTCTGAGTTTGAGTATCTTTGAGTATCTTTGAGTATCCTTGAGTATCCTTGAGTATCCTTGAGTTGAGTTGAGATGAGGTGAGCAAGTTATTCCTTTTTATCAGTTCAAGCTTATATTTGTGCTTTAGAGTTCCCCTTTCATGCTTGTATATTCCATATACTGACGCCATTTGTCCTGCATCTTACATGATGCAGATACAAGTAACAAGGTTTACAATAGGCGCTTCGTTGATACCACTTGCAGTTTGAGTTAGCTTTGTTGAGCCTCCTTGCTTCCAGAGGATTCCATTTATATCTTTCAGTTTTTTTAGGATGTCGTGGGTCTTGTCCCGACTTCCATCATAGTTATTAGAGGCTTCATGGATAGACAATAGTAGTTTAGGAGTCTTTTCATTTCCAATATTGATGTTTAACACTTGAGTTGCCTCTTTTGGCCAGTGAATGTTTTATTTAAAATATTCTAAGTTATCTATTTTAAGACTTTTGAGAAAACTTTACTTTTGAGTTCATCTAATATTGAGTAAGTCTTCCGTTGAGAGTTGAGCCAGGCTAAGGGTTCGCATGGGGCCAACAATGGTTCTCAAGTGCCGGCCACGTCCAGGGTGTAAGCTCGGGGCGTGAAAAGTATACTCTAACTCATCCCAACTAGTAACTTTTAATATACCTACTATCATGAAATCTTTACAAACTAATCACTTCTTAATCTATCCATACGGGAAAACTCCTCGTTAATAACTTACTAGGTGCATGACTACAATAACATGATTTGCCTCATCACTATCTCCCTTTCTTAGATTACTGAAGCTCTGCATGCATTCTTCTAACTTTGGGCCCTTTTACTACTACTGCTTATAATCTCATAACTCATATTAAGTTTTCGGGTGAAAACACTACCCAAGCTCTAAAACACACTTCCCCTTAAAGGTCTCAAAGTTTAGGGAAAAATAGTCTGGGAATACATCTCGCTTTAGCTCGAACGCATGATTTATATGGATAAGAGTGTATTCTTTTGAATTAGAAAACTTAATCTCACTCACAGGCTTCTATCAGGCCCCTCTGCAGTCTCATAACTTTCTCAAGATTTTTGCTGAGAGTTACTCATCGATAATGATCTGACTTTGCTTTTCAACCACCTTGAGTATGAGGGGTAGTCGAATGTATCTGAGAAATGCACGAGTTTGAATAAGTTCCTTATGACATAGCTCTATTGCAAGATTTAGATTATGAAAGAAGGAAACTCTTCTTAAATGTCTATAGTCCCTTATTTATAAAAGTGGGGCCCTCACAACTATAAATAAGATCTCACTAACACAACTTACATAGTTCTATTGCAAGATTTAGAGTATGAAAGAAGGAAAACTTTTCTTAAATGTCTGTAGTCCCTCATTTATAAAAGTGGGGCCCTCACAACCATAAATAAGATCTTACTAACACAGCTTCATAGACACCCTAGGACACTTGAACTCTGTATCATGATACCAAGTTTATCACAACCAGAGTCTACACCCTAGAAGTGGCTAACACTCGAGAACCGTTGTTGGTCCCTAAGCGAACCCTCATCCTGACTAACTACAAGCAAAAGACTAAATCAAGAACATAAGCTCAAAAATAAATTAAACTCATTAAAATCAAATAATCAGCTTTAAATAGTTCATTTGAACAACACTCAATAGAAATACTTATAGTTTGTAAAACAACTCAAAGAAAGTAAATACTGAAAACATACATCCACTCTATCTATCTATGAAGCCTCTACTATTGCAGAAGGATATCGGGTCCGCCACGACATCTCAAAACTACTAACTATAAGGTAAAGGTGAAGTCCTCCTTAATATAAGAAGACTCACCAAAGTTGACTGGAAGGTTAAATAATCTCAACGAAATGCATGTTGATGATCCTGAGCACTTGTATGTAAATCATAAAATGATGCAGGTCGAATGATAGCAGTACATTGAATGTACAAGTATGTGATAATGTTAGAATAAACAATTAACTGGATTGAATGACTGAAAGTAATAACCAACAGAACTGACAAGGCTGGAAGAAATACTCACCTCAATTCAACTCAATACAAAACAACCATGATAGATGCAATATTTAAAAACATTATTAAACAGGATATAAAACTAAATGTTGTATAAAAATACAATAAAATATGCTTTACTCTTATTTGGGAGATTTTCTAACTAACAATCATCACTATGAGTTACGTGATGATACAATGTCTCACCTACACTGCCAGAACTTTCCTATACCTTACCGGGATATAAGACACCTCAACTAAATGGATTGACAAAGCTCTGTCCGAAGGCACTTAGGATTCATCTAAAAAGTATGATCCTCTACTCACGTTGACATACATGGTTTATGAGAAATGTGAGTTGTCTAAACTCATCCCCATATCGGTGCTCAATATTACTCCCAATAACGTATACGCATACTCAATGCTTAAAAACATATTCTTCCTCTCGTTATAGATAATTGCTCAAACTATACTCTTAAAAGAGGTGACTACTCTTGAAATATCTTTGAACTCATAACTCATTTAGAAATCAAAGTTTCTCTTTTATTAATGTAAAAAAAACTAACACCTTTGGGAACATTTATTTCCCTTATACTCTTACTCAATTCATACATGAAAACTCTTTCTCAAAAATATATCAAAATCATATTGTAATATGATCATTGATGACTCGGGAAGTCATACTGCATAAACATTGATGGCAAATCTAGATACCATACTGCATAAACATTGATGGCATACTAGATTTTCATACTGATCATGTTTTAGAAACTCTTTTTCTCAAAACTCATCTTTGTTTCCTTAGAAAATCAGTTTAAAACTCAAGTGTTGGCTTTTAAAATCTTCTCAAGATTTATAACTCAATCTATAGGGTTCATGCAGAATTATGTGCATGAACGACTCAAATCATGCATCTTAACAGCAATATGGAAACTCAGTACTCAGAACTCAAGGACTCAAAAACTCGAAACTCACAATTCAACGATACTACTCCTCTCAAGAATACTCAATTAACAGATTTCATGCAGAATTATGGGCATGAATGATTCGACTCAAGGATCTCAATAACAATATAGAACTAATGGGTACAAATCTTCTCATTCTCATACTCTCTTCTTCAAGACTTAGTTCAAAACTATGGTTGATTTCAAAAGAACTCTCAAATTTGACTCAAAGGACCCTTTTGAACTTTCTCTTAATCTCTCTTTAATTTGAAATGTAATTTAAGAGATATGATTAGAATATGTAGGATCTTTCAATGAATAATGAAGACTTTAAGAGTTAATCTCAAGGAAAGAACGAAGACACGATTCAAAGGAACACATACAAAACGAAGAATAGAGAAGAAAAAGGTCGGACGACTCTGGTGTAGCGGGGGCGCATTGCACCAGCCCCTAAGGTCCTGTGGCTGATTTGGAGTGCACTGCAGGCGCAGGGCGCCAGCCCTCCTGGCGCTGTGGGGGTACATTGCCCCAGCCCTCTTAGCGCTATGGGGGAGCATTACCCCAGCCCGGATGCAGAAATCTGATGAATTTTCTCGATAAATTTTATGTCGTAACTCATCTATAATCATTTGGTTTCCTCCAAGGTCCTTTTGATTTACAAACCCAACACTAAATGATCAAGATCTCACTCAAAAACATACAATAAACACCACTCATTCACAAGACCCTCACCTCATGAACTGTAAACCTCCATCGATAATGAATGGGGCTAAAACTCAAGAAACACTCAAGAATCTTTACATAAGTGATTACATGAATGAATTAATAGAATAAAGTACTTGATTGGCGTGAGGACAAACAAGTCCATCACTATGGGAAACCTCACATACTTGAAAGAATCATGTTGTTGGCAAAAACCAATGAATCTTGAAGAATGCTTGAAAATCTCGCTTTTCTCCTCTTAAAACCTCGCTCTAAAAACCCTAAGTGTTTTGAACATGAATAGGTATTTAGAATCTGGTTATACCCTTAATTGGGTTATGAAAAACGTGTTAAAACAAGCAGGAAAAAGGAAAAGACCAAAATACCCTTTCCTAAAATGGATGGAAAGCCTTAACTAGAGAGGCTTTACTCAAACGAGCATAAATTTTTACTCGGAGTTCGGAATTTATCAATCTCGTTGGCATTGGAAGGAGGACTCAAAGACATTCAATTAAATAGTTGATGGGCCACCTAGTTTTTTATGTGCTAAAAGATATGATTGTTTGAAGTTAACCCAAGTAACATTTCATAGTGAAACTCAATTGGAAAGAAAGCTTTCAACTCAACTTTATGCTAGAGAACTCTAGTGATCTTAACATCTAAGAATATTTAGAATAACTCGGTACAAATCTTATTTACCATAAATAATGACTTGAGTCTTAACTTAAAAATTTTTGAGATGTTACAAGGCCAAATGTAATAAGACTCTCACTGTTGAGCCTTAAAAAAAAATATTACCAATTTGTGATTAACATTCACAAATAAATATAGAACAAAAGAAAAGCAATTAAAATATTATCAAAAAAGTATGTACTAATATCTTAAACTTGTCAAAACAGAAAGTTACATAAAATATTATATTATATTATATTATATTATATTATGTTATGTTTGGTGCACTATAACTAAACAAGTGAATTCCAGTTATATATTAAGGAATCAATTGCACACTAAGAAAATAATAATTCGAATTACACTAAAATAAAAAGGCTCACTGTCATCACCTTTTTTAATTTTTCATGTGAACCCAAAATATTTCACACAAAAAAAAATTAATTAAAACCTTATGTAATAACCAATATAGTAAACATAATCATAAATAAAGTATTAAATAAATTTCACATACAAAAGAATGAATATACAGTCACGGGCGAAAAATGCATACTAACAACGTAACAGAAATAATCATTCACGTTGTTACAAAAATAAAATAACACAATCTCAACAATACTAATAACTTACCTTGTAAGGTTCAAGTTACTGACATAAAATCGATCGTCACTTACGAATCAAATTGAAATCTATTCGGTGATAATATTGAAATGAGTTTAGAAAGCTGTGTTTATAACGTGTTGTAAAACTAAAAAAAAATAAGACAAGAAATATATAAGAAGAGAACAATAGAAATATAGAGTCAATACAGATGAGAACTCTTACTATTCCAAGTCTTCAAGTGTTCACCAAATCTTTAAGTCTCTCCAATATGAAATCTAATACCATTAACCATGAAAGTTATGGAGGCATACAAAAGGTTAGTCATAAACATGACATTAACCATGAAAGTTATGGAGACAATAACCTTATAAGTAATGGAGGAATATCAAGGGGGAGGTTATGGAGGTGTGGGAGTTACCATACATTATGGTGTAATTACACCTTAAAGTGATGGACATCCACATAATATATTTACAACAGCTAGTTAATTCTAATATTTATTACTTCAAAGATTTTAAAATTAATTAGAGTTGCTATTAAATCTTTACTTATTTATAATAGTAAGAAATTCTAATATTTAGCATTTTAAAATTAATTAAAATTTTAATTAAGAAGTTCTACATTAACTCGAATTACAATTACTAAATTAGACACCCGATGCTCCGAGGGAAATCTTGTCATTTCAGAGGATAATGATCATCATTTCAAGAATTGTTGGTTTCAAGTAGAAAGTTCTTTTGCATAAATACATGTTCTCCCCATTTTGCCAGCTTAGAAAACCATTGTTTTGACTGTAGCCTTTACATCATTCTTTGTTTGTTTGTCAAATTCCTCGTTTTCTTCGTCCTTTCTCCTATAGAAATTAGTGAAGCAATATAAGTTTGTCCGATTAGTTTAGAGGTTAAAATAATATATTTTTTTTGTTTTTAAAAAGTAAATATGTTTGATCAAATTTGGAAAAATGAATAAATAGTTTTTAGAGTTGCACAAATTGATTTAGAAAAAAGGCATGGTTTTCTAAGCTGGCAAAACCGAGAGAGCACGTGTTCATGCAAAAGAAATTTTTACTTGTAACCAGAAATTCATGAAATGATGATCATTAATCTCGTAAAGCAAATGAAATGACAAGATGACAAGATTGCCCTTGTTGTAAGTTTTGGGTCGTGGGTCGCCCAAGTTGACCGACCCGACCCAAGCAATTGTCTTGTAAGAGATAAGCACTACTTATCTCTTATTTGAAAACAAAGGGAGGGAACAGTTATAAAACTGAAAACTTCCCAACCCCTCTTAATAAAAGTATTTATTCCTTTTACAGTCAGAAAGTGAGACAGACAACGTAAAAAACAAAACAACAAAAGATAACACAAACCAGAAGAAAACAAAAAGGAGAACTTTTTCTATTTGAAGATAGACATTTAGTTTGTGAATCAATCTTTGATTCCTAGTGATTCAAAGTAGGAATTTGGAGCAATCGACTTCCGCTGCAAAAATATAAGGTACGCAATTCGTCGATTTCTTTCTATAAATCCTGCAAATGGCATCAGAGCATGGTTTAATTTTTCCCTGTTTGAATAATAATTGAAATTCTCTGGTTGAATGATTTGAGAAACTTGAAATATGATTATAAATATATTTATTTTTGTCCATTAATTATCGATCTATTTTTTTTTTTTGATACCCGATATTCCTTTATGAGTCGGAAAAAGAGAAAACATTTACTGACCTAAGTTTTTTTTTCTTCCTTGTGTCTCTTTCATAAAATTTTGTTGAAGTTTTGTTTGTTGTTTCTTGGTTTTTTTTTCATGAAAGTAACGGGAAAAGATGAGTAATGTTTATAAAGAGTTATTGTATAAGGTTGAAAAGGAAAAAGACATGGAGTTGGATAAGGACTTGAAAAAGTCAACTTCTGTTTCTTTGTTAATAAATAAAAAAAAAAAAAATTGAAAGACGGTTTAAGGGACAAGCCATATTATTTTTGTTCAGGATTAAAATGAAAAAAATAAAATGGTCCCACAACTTTTTTCCAATTGGAACGTGTGATTTGTGACCTTTCCCCTTTTTTTGTTTTTTTGTCTTTTCTATAAAGATTAAGGAAGAAAAAAGTTGGTCCCACTATTTAAATAAAAAGAAAAATAAAACGAAAGAGGGAGTTTTTTTTTTTTTTTGTCCTTTTTTGTTAAGAATTAAAAAGAAAAAAGAAAATGGTCCAATTTTTTTTAATAACATACTTACACCATTTTCTTTGGAATCATATAGAACTATTTTTTTTTTTATGAAAAATAGACAATGGTTTTGTAGTATTTTTTTTTTTATGTTAACAAAGTATTTATTTTATTATTTACTTTAACATAAGATTTTTCAAGTGATCAAATTAGATTGTGGTTGACTTTGAATTATTGTTTAAGGCCATGAGTTATCTTTTTTACTTCATGAAGAATAGTGATCACTTGTTTTTACTAGGTTATAATTTTAATATGTGCATTAAAATTGGACTCGATAAATTCATTTAATCCTTATGTTCCTTAAGCAGTTACTTGCCTTTTACAAAAATTTGTGGCATATGTTGTCGCATTAAATGGTATTAACCATAATTTTGTTTTGTTCCCATTTCAATTATGGATGAACGGGAACATGCTCAAATTACTCCAAGTGGGAGTTCTCAAAGTAGAGAAAAGGGACAAGGTAGAAGAGTAAGCGTCGTAAGACATGTTTTCGAGGGTGTGAAATCATACAGATTGGTGTCCCAAGGGCGACACAAAATATGTCAAGGAACCAAAGGGCCATTCGAAGGCAAAAAGAGAAAAAATTTAAAGAGTTTGATTCTTTGAAGATGTCCCCTAATATTTCAGCATATGATTTTATTCACCTTTTTGAAATAAAATAGGTTGAACTGGCTGATTATAAGGAAATTTAAGATTGGAGAGCCTTAGCTTATTTAACAGATGCTCTCTGTGAACCTTAGGGTAGTAGATTGACTGATGTTTATCATGAGATTTGGCCCAGTTATCCTTTTAGGGTTTACATTTGTTGTCTTGAAGACTTGTGGGAGGATTTTAGTCTTTGAATTACTTGTAAATTTTTATTGCTTATTTGTTTTTCAAGTTATGAATTATGTAGTTTGTTTTTTTCTCAAATTATGTTATTAGACTTAAAAATCCTTGTTATCAAAGTCTTCAATATATTAATTATACACATTAAGAAATTATATTTGAATTTTGATTAAATATTTAGTTTGTAGATGATGATTGGATGCATACGTGTCTTTTAGATTTAATATTAAATATGAAATCTTTATGAGAATTAATTTGCTTGAATGTGTATGTCGCATGCATAATTGATTAAGATTCTTGCCTAATTATATATCAATAGCATACATGGTATCAAAGAGTATCATTGATCACTTAAACAAAGGTGAAAAACTTAACGGTGATAATTGCGACATCTGGAGTCGTAAAATATGGTTTGTACTAGAAGAGAAAAATGCTTTGGAAGGTATAAATCATGTTTTGAATCAATCAAAAGAGGGTAATACTGCGAAACACAGAAGGGATCTTGAAGCTTACAAAGGTTGGAAAAAGGCAAACTCCACTGCACGTGGAATAATAGTTAGTTCTGTAGTTGATGACCTCATACATAAATGTGAGGAATTCCCTACTGCTCATGCTATGTGGGCACATCTGCGAGGAACATATAGGGGTACGTCTGTAACCCACCTCCAACAATTGACTATCAAATTTGACACTTACAAAAAGTGTCATAATCAGAGTATCAAACAACACCTTAGGGTGATATCAAACATGATAGCTCAACTCAAGAGTGCTGGCCATATTCTTTCAAATGACCAACAAGTTCAGGCAGTGATTCGGGCTCTTTCCAATAATTGGGAATATTTGAAGGTTAACTTGACCCATAATGATAGCATCAAAATGTTTTCCGATGTTGCACGCCATGTTAAACTTGAAGATGAGCGTCTTGGTGCTGCTAAAGCTGCTTCTAATGCCTTTGTGGCAGAGTCAAGTGGTACAAAATCTTCAGGCATCAGGCGCAAGAAAAATTGGAAAACAAACAAAAAGAGACTAGAGAAAGACCCTCCATGAAAAAAAAGAAGCCAAACTCCAAGAAAGGAAAACAATTTTTCAAAAAGAGAGACAAGAGTAAAATGAAGTGCTACATATTCCAAAAATTGGGACATTTTGCTCGTGAATGTACCGAGCCCAAAAAGGTAGCTTTTCTAAATGCATCTCTAAGTGCTACATATGTTTCTAGCACTTCTTTACTAACTAAATCTTATCCTATGTGAATTGTAGACTCGGGATCCATCGACCACGTGAGTCGATATAGAGAGGCGTTTCTGGAGTTTCATCGAGTTTAATCTAAATCTAGGTGGATCTACGTGGGAAATAATGCAAAACTAGAAGTCAAAGGGATAGGCACTTGCAAAGTAGACTTGCATGGTGGTCATTCTTTGATGTTGCGTGACGTCCTATATGCACCGGAGATTCAACAAAATTTAGTATCTGTATCTGTTCTTTTATACGTTGGTTTTGATTTATTTTTTAGTCGTAATGGTGTTAGAATAACTCTAGATAATGTTTTATATGCTTTTGGACTTTGTTATGACCGTTTTATCGTATTAGATTGTAATACTTCAACTTATGACTATTATGTTGACGCATTTTATTCAAGTAACAATGATATTGATGTTATTACGTGGATCACATAGGGCAAGATCGAATGAATAGGTTGGAAAAAGAAGGACATTAAGGTTCTTTCACCAAGATTGATTTGCCAACTTGTGAAAATTGTCTTGCTGGTAAGATTACGCGAAAACCATTTGGGAAGGCTAAAAGAGTTGAGTTCCCACTTCAATTAATTCACTCTAATATTTTTGGTCGAATGAATGTTAAGGCAAGGTCTGGTGCTACATACTTCATTATATTTATTGATGATTTCACTCGCTTTGGTTATGTCTATTTGATTTCTCATAAATCTGATGCACTTGAGTGCTTTAATGGATGGATATATGAATGAAGTTGAAAATTAATTAGATAAAAGCATAAAAGCTTTAAGAACCGATCGAGGACGTGAATATTTATCAAAACAATTTGAAGAATTATGTACTAAAAAGGGTATTATCAAAGCGTTAACTACTCATTATACACCTCAACAAAATGTTGTAGCTGAAAGAAGGAATAGAACATTATTAGACATGACATTTTCAATGATGGCGCATGCAAATTTGTCTATCTCTTTCTGGGGAGATGCATTATTGACTGCGGCTTACATATTGAACAAAGTGCCTTCTAAATCAGTGTCTTCCACTCCTTATGAACTTTGGACTGGTCATAAAACAAACCTGACTGATCTACAATCGTGGGGTTGTGCCGCATACATTAAATATCATTTTGGTGAGTTTGGTAAACTAAGTCCAAAAGGAAAGAAATGTATCTTTATAAGGTACTCTGAACCCTCCAAAGGGTATGTGTTCATCGATGAACTGGAAGATGGAAGTATTACTGAAATTGTATCACGAGATGTCAGATTTTTGGAAAATGATTTTCCTAAAAAAGATGAAATAGATAAATTTAGCCTGTATACGAAATGTTGAATTCAGAAGATCAAATAATGTTGTCAAACATATTTGATAATTCAATGGATTAAGAAATGATTCCTAGTCCAAGTGGGAGTTATGAATCCTAAAATCCTATTGAGGAATCTGAACTTCAAATACATAAGAGTACAAGAAAAGGTGTACTTAAACGATCTTATGAGATTGAGGATTATGTTTTCCTGGTATCTCCCACAGAATTGGATGAACCTAATTCTGTAACTGAGGCCTTATCGAGACCTGAAAGGGATGAATGGTTAAAAGTGATGAAAGAAGAATTAGAGTCCATGAAAACCAACAAAGTGTGGGATCTAGTTGACCTTCCTAAGGAACATAAAGCTATTAGGAATAAATGGATTCTTAAAGTTAAACGTAAATCAGATGGGTCAATAGAAAGACACAAAGCACGATTGGTGGAAAAAGGTTTAACTCAAGAAGTTGGAATAGACTATGAAGAAACCTTTTCACTAGTTGTGAAGTACGATTACTTTTAGCTATTGTTGCACGTTTAGATCTAGAATTACACCAAATGAATGTGTAGACCGCTTTTCTCAATGGAGAATTAAACGAGGAACTCTACATAGAACAACCAGTAGGTTTCGTTTTTTAAGGTCAAGAAAAGAAAGTATGTAAATTGAGAAGATCAATTTATGGCCTAAAGAGATCTTCAAGGCACTGATATCTAAAATTTCATAAGGAGGTGATGTCATTTGATTTCACCATGATCGATGAAGACCATTGCATCTATGTGAAAAAGTCCAATGTAAATTTTGTAATTCTTTCTCTTTACGTAGATGATAATTTATTGGTTGGATATAATTTGGAGTATGTGAAAACCATCAAGTCATGGATTTCAAAATCATTTGACATGAAAGATATGGGTGAAGCAGACTATATATTAGGTGTTAAAATACAAAGAGATCACTCCAAGAAATTTTTGAGTTTATTTCAAGATACTTATATAAACATAAAATTGTAACATTTTTGAATGAATAGTTGCAAATCCATGAATAGCAAGGGGTGAAACTTTAAGCCTTGAAATGTGTCCAAAGACTGAAAAAGAAAAGGAAGACATGTCTCGAGTTCCTTATTCTAGTATTGTTGGGAGTTTGATGTATGCTATGATGTGTACTCACCCTGACATTTGTTATGCCGTGAGTCTAGTTAGCAGGTATCAATACAATCCTGGAAGAGATCATTGGAAAGCAGTAAAGAGAATACTTCAATACCTGAAGGGAACTGCAGATCATACACTATGTTATAATGGATCTGATTTATTCATAAGAGGTTATACAGATGCTGATTGGACTGGTGACTGGGATGATAGAAAATCAACATCCGGTTATGCTTTCTTACTAAATGGTGGTGCTATTTCATGGAAAAGTAAGAAGCAAACTTGCACAACTCTTTCAACCATGGAATCTGAATTTGTGGCTTGTGCGTCTGCAATACAAGAAGTTGTTTGGTTAAAGAGATTCTTTGAGCATTTGAGTATTGCAAAGAATTCTAAGGGTCCCATGATTCTATATTGTGATAAACAAGCGACTATCGCATACACAAAGGATCCTAAGTATCACAACAAGAACAAACACATTCACATCAAGTATAACTTTGTGAGAGCCGTACTGGCAAGTGGAGAAATAACTTTACAATACATTCCTACACGTGAAATGATAGGTGATCCTTTTACGAAGGCCATCTCTAAAGACTTATTTGAAAACATGTTAAGGCTCTAGGTTTACATAGAGTATGATGATATTTTAGTATTGTAAAATGATTTGATTGTTATAATATTCTCTTCTATATAAAACTATTGAATTTATGTTCAAATGTAATATGCATGTGATATTTTATAAGAAATAAAGTGTGTCGAACAAGTCACAGGATTGGCTCTCACACATGAGCAACCACCTCTTACGTCGAGGAACGTGAAGAGATGAGTTTCACCACCATATTATGACTTGTTTTATGAGCCAGGCAAATGTTTCTCTAAGAAAATGAGTTTAAGGGTTATTGAAAAAGAGAAACTAGGGTTAAACATCTTAAGGTGTTTCGGCCGAGGTCTGTACGATGATGGATAATCTGAAGGATGACACACATACACCAGTATAAGGTGAAAACATCGTAACACGTGTTTCATACCACGTGTGTCAAGCGATCAATAGGTCAATGAAAGAATAGTCCTTGCTTCTTCATTGTGTGAGACCCAAAAAAGTTAAAATAACTTTTCAATGAAATACCATTTGACCTTTTGTTGTTTCTTGAAGTTTCAATCGATGTTGCTACTTTAGCATGTTACTAATAGCCATGAATGATTCGGCAATGCAGTGCATGTCTAGGAAAGCAGTTGAATAGGCGCAGATAGATTCGAGTAGAAAGGAAAGACAATTAAATGAATTATAAACTTATATACACAAGCCGGCTATTGCACTAACCATATTGGAATTGAGTGTGATTGTGTGTATAAAGTTAAATATCAACTCGAGTTAATTTCCTTAAGAGGATGAGGGATCAAATAAGTATCTATTGAAGTAGTGAATGAAGTCTGGTGTATTGTGAGTAATAGTATTCTCATATAAGTAGTGAATTCCTTCCAAATGTGATTGAATTCCTATGTGGGGTTTGAAAAACCTTAAAGTTAAACTCTTGGTGCTCACAGGTCGCACGAACTATTTGTTGTATGAATTGTGTGTCTAGTTGATATTGTATTAGCTTAGGTCTTGTCCACCATGTGCGAAGTGGGAGATGTAAGTTTTGGGTCGTGGGTCGCCCATGTGGACCGACCCGACCCAAGAAATTATCTGATAAGAGATAAGAACTACTTATCTCTTATTTGAAAAAGAAGGGGGGAATAGTTATAAAACTGAAAACTTCCCAACCCCTCTTAATAAAACGATTTATTCCTTTTACAGTTAGAAAGTGAGACAGACAACGTAAAAAATAAAACAACAAAAGATAGCACAAACCAGAAGAAAAAAAAGGAGAACTTTTTCTGTCTGAAGATAGACATTTAGTTTGTGAATCAATCTTTTATTCCTAGTGATTCAAAGAAGGACTTTGGAGCAATCGACTTCCACTGCAAAAATATAAGGTACACAATTCGTTGATTTCTTTCTATAAATCCTACACTCGTGATGAAGCAAAAGCTAGACCAGACAAAGGAAAAATATTCTTAGAATTTCTTGATCTCTTCTGTAAAGGTACATACCTATCATCTCTTTAATGCCTATATTTTAGCTTAGATAATATTAGTGCTAATATACATATATGTAAAAATTTTTTTTTTTTAAATGTGGGATGTCTTATTTAAAATATCTCATTTTTTTTTAGTTTCATATCTTAATCATCATCAATTGTTTATTAAAACAATACCTCAACTATTAATTGTTTGAGTTTCAGCCTAAACTCTCAGGTAACTAGAAAAACTAAACAATATTTAATTCTTGAGGTATGTTTTAGTAAAACAAGTTGGTGATTATATAGAAAATCCACACACCTAATAATTTAGATATAAAACTCCAAAAATTGAAATAGGTTAAATGTACGTATTTTTAACTATCAACTCTCGGCCTTAACTTTACCAAATTTTCATGTAAGTTGGTAAACTGTAATTTGATTGATTACGGTAAATCTCTTTTTTTTTGTGTACGTGCAAATTTAAGATATCAATTCCAACTCACATTTCTTTACATTTTTATTTATTTATTTATTGTATTAAAGAGAAACGAGTTCTACTTTTCATTTATTTAAATCACAATAATTACAAATATGAAACACAAATAAGCATTAAATTCTACATTAAATCAAATTACAGTTACTAAATCAACTGACAATTCTCGACAGTTGTATTCCACGTAAAATACACGTGTATATATATCAAATCATGTAATATATTACTATTGTAGTAGATGAGATTGTGTACATTATAGCAATTATGAATATTCAGGAAAGGCCTAGCAATAATTATCAGATGAATCCGTTTGGAGTATGAGACATTACTTTTTTCTAAATCAATTGCTACTCTAAAAAAATTATTTTTTTTCTCAAAAGTTTAATCAAACATATTTAATTTTAAAAGACACGCACTTTTCAAAAGAAAATAATAATAATAATTTTAACCTCTTAACTAATCGGACAAACTTATATTGATTCATTAATTGCTATAGGAGAAAGGACGAAGAGAACGAGGAATTTGGCAAACAAACAAAGAATGATGCAAGGGTTACGATCAAAGGTGTGGTTTTCTAAGCTGGCAAAACTGAGAGAGCACGTGTTTATGCAAAAGAACTTTTTACTTGTAACAATAAATTCGTGAAATGATGATCATTAATTTCGTGAAGCACATGAAATGACAAGATTTCCCTCATGATGACAAGAGTTGTATTTGTTTGCTCTATATTTGTTGTATCTATTCACTCAATCTAATCGTATTAACATATAAAATTTCATTGAATACATTGTGATCCGTTTGCTTGACCTAATTATATCCACACATACATAAACTAAAAATAAATAAAAGAAACAACTGAGTGTATACAAAGATAAATACACTCAACAAAAAAATGCATACAGTCAACAATGTTTACAAAACGAATAGATAAATGTATCAGGAGTTTTACTTATAATACGTAAATTAAGTATTTTTTTTTTTTTTATAATAGAAGGAAGTTAGAAAGTAAGGGGAAAATCAAATTATATTGAAAAACAATGAAGAAATTGAAAATTCTAGACAATGAATAGGAATTGAAACCTTAAAGATTCTAAGTAACATGACTGGAAAAGGTAAAAGAAGAAAATGATAGTTGATAGTGTTGTAAAACTAAAGAAAAATAATACAAGAAATATACAAGAAGAAAATAATAAAAATATAGAGACAAGATATGAGAATAGTTTTAATTCTTCAAAGTAATCAAGTGTTCACCAAATCTTCAAGTGTATACAATATGAACCCTTATGCCTCTATTTATAGTGTAACATAGAGGCATACAAAAGGTTAGTCATAAGCATGACATTAACATGAATATAATGGATGAGGTTATGGAAGAGAAAGGTTACAAGAATAATGGTTATAAAGTTGGAGGTTATGGAGGTTATGTTTATCCTCATAATGGAGGAAAATAATGGAGATAAGGGTGAGAGTAACTTCTTGGTGTAGTGGACATCCACACTATAATATTTTATAACACTCCCCATTGAATTTCCATAGATAATATGCCTCGTTAAAACCTTACTAGGAAAAAACCATGTGGAAAAAAATCGTATAGAAGGAAAAAAAGTACACATATCTTTTAATACGCTTTGAATGTTGCCTCGTTAAAAACCTTACCAGGAAAACCCAATTAGGATAAAACCATGGTTAAGGAAAAGAGTACAATGCGTATTTTTCTGTTCCTGATAAAAACTTTACTGTATATCTCGGAGAGGATGCATTCCAATCTTATATCACAACTTCTCAAATATTGATGTTGACAATTCTTCGTGAATAAGTTTACAAGATTATCACTTGAATGGGTCTTTGAACGTCTATCTCACCATTTTGTTGAAGATCATGTATGAAAAAAACTTTTGGTGAAATATGCTTTGTCTGAACTCCTTTGATTGTATCCTCCCTTCAATTGAGCTATATATTATTTTCATATATGGTGCCGGAATATCCTTTTCATAAGAAAATCACATATTTTCTGAATATGATAGATCATGATTCCAACCAAACACACTCCCAACTTAATTCATAGATCAATATTATTTCTACATGATTTGAAGAAGTGGTTACTAATGTGATTCTTTGAATGCCAAAATATTGTTGTGTCTCCATATGTAAATAAATAGATCATTTGCGATCGAGCTTTATGCAGATCAATAAATATTATGCATCTACATAATCAAATCATTTCTGACTCAGGGATTGATCTTTTCAATTTTATTGAAGCTTGTCTTTTCTTCTGAAAGAAAATCACACTTCTTCTATGTGTTGAGTCACTTGCTTTGTTAGTTTCTTGTCATAACTTGAATGATAATATGACAATCCTTTCACATAACTTTTGTTATGCATATCAAATATTCTTCTAGCATTTGCATAACCAGCAATCTGTAAGTGCACCAATTGCACTAATACATGGCATTTTAAATCATTTTCATGAAACCAAAAAGATTCTTTCTCTGTGTTAAGCAATCTCAAAACCATTGGGTACTCAATGGAATTGCTTTAAGACCTTTTGAATCCTTCAAGGATTTTCATATAACATTCATTGTCTAGTTAGACATAATAATCATTCATTATACACATTCAAGTATTTCATCTTTTGTCAAACTGAAACAAGTCTCATTGCATCCACCATTGGAGAATATATCTCCATTTAATAATGTCAGGATTTTTGCGAAAACCCTTTATGCTCCAAGGCACAAATCATACTTTATATCTTACGGTTATACTTTCGCACAATGATTTAATTGTACCCCACTAACATATATTTTGATCTATGAACTATAAGTTCAAAAACATGAGGTTTCTAAGTTAAACAAAATATACTTGAATAGTGCATTTTATTTGGCCAATCATTTATCTGTTCACATTATATGACAGAATTGAATTCAAGATCCTTGTAACCATTTATAGCATTGAGTGCTACTTCATATCAAAGATACAGTCGACTGTCATTTTGATTCGATTCCAATACGACGTAACTTATCGAGATCTCTTCATTTTTCATCATTTTCAGGTACTTGAACCTTTGCCAAGGTTTTATGAAGTTTTATGTCATAGTGATCTTTCAAATCACTTACCTCTTTATCATGACCATTTTAATCATTTTCTCCTCTCCTTCCTCAAGGAGTTTTACGTTTGGAATCGATTGGTCTATCATGCTTCTGGCGTACCATAGACTTTGTCCTTCAAGGACTATTTATTGGAGCATTTGCAACTTGATTAAAATATTGGGTCAGCAAATACATTTGGCAAATTATTTGCAACATTTTGCAAATGAATTATCTCTTGAACTTGAAGTTCAAATTTTTTTTAACCGAGGATCTAGATAATTCACCCCACACATAATTTTCAGCTACTAAACATATCTCCCCCTAATGTTAGGAAATCGAACATTTATCCCCAACCTCATTTGGGGATCCATCTTTGTGCATGGTGGAGCAATAAAATCATATGAGCACACATCAAATTTTTAGATGGAAATTATTTGGTTCTTGACCCTGAACCAATTGTGATGGGAGAACCTTGTTGGCTTGATGCATACACGTTAAATAAACGCATCTCATACCAAATTTTATTTGAGAGGTTTGTTCTCATAATCAATGGTCTAGCTATAATTGGAGGCAACCAATTTATGTTAAACTAACCAGTATTATCAACATAATTTTATAGTTTGGAACTGTGCTCTTAATTTAACAATTTGAGCAAACAATCGTACAAAAACCAATCTGTAAGTTGATACAAATGCACATGTGACCATACCATAGATGCATCTATTAAATCATAAAAGTAAGCGGTCCACATTATAGGTGAACAGTCCCATATTCACCTTTTTATATGTTCCAAATAATTTCAGGGGATACAATCCAACCTTATTTGGTACATTGATCATTTTATGATGAGAACAAGCAACACGAGTTTATTTCTTCTAACATATAGCCACGTGAATTCTCAATTTATTTTGCATCACATTTGGACCGGAATTGCCAACTGGTTATTCCAACTAATATTTATTCTAGTAAACTTTTGGTTTACTTTTGCATGTGATTTTGGCATCATGTCCATGTTTGTATACAACAAACAAGAAAAAAAAATGGATAATCTTATACATAACTATTTATAAACCACTTCGGTTGTAGTAATTTGAAGATATTAAATCTTCCCATAATTTATAGTCTCAATATAATGATTTTTTTCTTTTGAATTCCTTTGAAACTTAAAAGGTTTCTTTTGAGACTTACTACCACTCAAATATTATGAACAATTTCATTCCTCCGGATAGTAACAAATTAGCCCTTTCGAAACTCTCAATTAATTTACTACCACAAATTTCACAAAACCACTCTTATGGTGACCATCTCCTTTAAGGAGAAAATTATTATTCTCATGGTTAAAATTATTACACGCAAGACTTATTTCTTGGCAACCAATGACAAATTTTTGTTGCCACACAATAATATTTATTTTGGGCATGGCCACAACCTTTATAGGAAAGAATTATTTCTTTCTTTTATCCTTCTATAATTTAACATACCACAATATTTGTGTAGTACTAAAAGTATATGACTAAATGACCATTTATGTCAAAATATTTCTTTTCAAACTCAAACCTCCCATAGAGGTGAGATTTGACATTTATTCAATCATACATGAACATGTCCTTATCCATACGAGCATAAGTCAAATTTTCTTCAAGAAATGAACCATAACCATTTGTAATGCTCCATAAGTTTTTATTAGAAACTTATTGTCATGCTTTGGCATTATCAAATTTATGTGACTCACCTCAACATCACTTTAAGAGGTCAAATGTACCAAATGTACTACCACTTTGTATTCCTTTATTTTGATGAAGGATTTACAAAAATTTTCAAATTTGGTTTGCATCAACAACAATGTGTCCAATAACTTCTCATACCGCTTTGATGGATAAAAATTACCTTCACATTTGAAGGAGCATCTTAAGAAACAATGTGTCCAATAATCTTTCATACCACTTTAATGGACAAATTACCTTCACATTTGAAGGACCATCTTAAGAACCCATAATGTTCTTCCTTTTAATTACCACAATGATGACCATTAATATTTTACCACACCCATATTCATACATTCAATCACTTGTCATTTTTCAGACATATTATGCACTGCTACCACATTCACATAAGAGAAAGGATCAAATTAATTGGGAAAATTTCATGATTTTTCACCAAAAGTTCATCATTTTGCCTTAGTCATCATCATATTATCACTATAGTGCATTAGGACTTAAACCCAATGTCTTATCCATATAAAGAAGCCTTAGCACATAAATCAATTGGAATTGAACCCAACATATTTTTATCGTGACGCACAGAGACTTTAACTCGATGTCTTACCCACTTGGTGCGATGAAACTTGAATTCATCATCTTACGCTCAATCATTGTCTTAATAAACCAAAGCGTTACCAAAAAATAAATATCAAAACTCATAAATATAATTTGAATTTGACTTAAAACATAAGAAAAATGAACAAAATAAATTAAGTAGAACAACATGTTGGAATCATATAAAAGTTCCAAGTTAAAGTAAACTAAAATCTTTTAACATTCCTTCTCAATATTGTTACGAAGATTTAGCATAATTTACTAACCATTTTATAATAATCACAAAACAAACTTTGTTGGTACAAATAATATATATATTAATAACCCAACAAGCAAATAGATAAAGAAAAATAAAGAGGTACAAAAGTAACCAATAATGATAATCCAATCAATATGTATATGCCACATCACTCAATAACTTATCTTTTAATAAAACAAGATCATAAAGAACAATTTCTTTACAAATTATTAACTTACAAAACTAACTTCTTTTTAAATATATAAGTGATCAAATTAAAAGTTTGCTAAAAGTAAAAGCAACTTTCTGGACTCATATGATTTTGAGATGGTAATAAAAATAATGATGCATAATCAAAAGTAAAATATAAAATAGATTATTTAGTAATTTACCTTGTTTTCGAGAGAAAAATAAACACAAATATTTTTACCTTCTTTATATTTGCTTCAATGCTTCAATAGTAGAACAATCGTGTTGATAACGTGTTGTAAAACTAAAGCAAAATAAGACAAGAAATATAGAAGATGAAAACAATAGAAATATAGAGACAAGATATGAGAACATTTTTAATTCTTCAAAGTATTCAAGTGTTCACCAAATCTTCAAGTGTATACAATATGAACCTTTATGCCTCTATTTATAGTGTAACAGAGAGGCATACAAAAGGTTAGTCATAAACATGACATTAACATGAATATAATCGAGGATGTTCTGAAAGAGAAATGTTACCAGAATAATGGTTATAAAGTTGGAGGTTATGTTGGTTATGGTTATCTTCATAATGGAGGAAAATAATGGAGATAATGGGTGAGAGTAACTTCTTGATGTAGTGGACCGATGATTTCATGTATCAGGACACTTCATCCAATACAAAGTGTCAACAATCATTCAATAGTAATATAACCCAACTAAGTGAGTTGGGGTCGAGTCTCAAGGGAGTGGTTCATAATTGAGAATCAATAGGCAAGTAAAAATATGCTCAAGTCAATCATAGCCAAAAACATTTACGAATAAAACACAGGTTAAATTATAGGTGACACAAGTGTCAAATATCAGAGAGGGGTTTTGTTTCAACTATCAACTAAAACATCAGAAAATACGAAAATAACAATTATGGAGATGAGATTCTTGGGATGTGACAGGATTATGCGCTAAGATAGATAATTGCAATTAATACTAAACAACTATAAATTAGTGATTAAGCTAGACTTTAGTGGGGATAAACTTTCTCTCGAACAATTTACCCCAAATCAAATTGGTTTCTCTCGAACACCAATAAGCAACAATTCAGCACAACCTTCGCTTTAATCCATTCACTCTCTCTAGCTGAATGTGTAGAAAAAGGTTTAGGGTTCACTCTCTCGAGCTGAACCCATAACAACCCAATACCCACAGACCATCGATTCAGTAATTTTGGTTTTAAAACCTGTCTCTCGAGCAAGCTAAAAATACGAAGTTAAGATTGTATTTGCAACTACAACCCATTAAATTCAACCACAATACTAAACGAAAACACCTTTAAACATCAATTAAACTATCAATTAACAATACCCAGCAATTATATCAACCCATTATCACATAATCACACCCCAAGAATTGGGGTTTTAGCTAGACATCGTAAAAAGGTAAAAATCGTTACCAATTTGTGTTTCCATCAACTAGGTAGGATTGACATAATCTTTACAAAGATCTAAGATGAAGAATCTTCAACACCCTGTCACGACCCAAAATGAGTCGTGAGTGGCACCCACATTTAACCTCCTAAGTGGGCGAACCAAGGAATCGAGACCCCAACATATATCAATAATTCAACTACGAATAACAACAATAATACGGAAGCTCAAAACTTATTAAAGTAATCAATCAAATAAACCTCTAAAATCTAACACTTATTATCCCCAAAATCTGAAAGTCATCACATCAAGGACACCTAATCTTCAAATACTAAGTTTAAGATTATTAAAGACACAAAAATAAATGAAAAAAATAGTTTATGTCCGAAAACTAAGAACATCATGCCATGACCAAGATAATCCAACACGAGCTGGAATGAATAGCTCAACCTAGAACCTGATATGCTGGAGACTGGCTAGAGCTGAGGGCGAGTCGAAGTCACTGATACACTCACTGCACTCCACAAAAAGAAAACAAAGAAAAACACAAGTAGGGCTCAGTACAGGGCAACATGTACTGAGTAGATATCATTAGCCAACCCAAAATAGAAACTAATATGTAATGAATAATAGTATAAAATCAACTATGACACTTAGCAGGTGGCAAGAAACAAACACATGAACCAGTGTCAACAACACTAAATTAAGTACGCAATCAGTCAACAATATCAAGATCACACATGAGGACTCATTCCTCCAAACCAAACTAATTTGGGAATTGAGTTCTTTGAGATTGAGTACATTAAGTTAATTCAATATCTTTTTCCTTTAATGTTACCATGTCGGAACGTGACACTCCGATCCAATTATACCGTGTCGGAACATGATACTCCGATCTAATAATACCGTGTCGAAAGGTGACACTCCGATCCAATTATAACGTGTCGGAACGTGACACTCCAATCCAATAATACCGTGTCGAAACGTGACACTCCGATCCAATTATACTGTGTCGGAACATGACACTACGATCAATAATACCGTGTCGGAACGTAACACTCTGATCCAATTATACCGTGTCGGAACGTGACACTCATATCCAATAATATCAATTATTTATCATTTATTATCACCACTTTTAAATTTATTAACAATATTTCATCAAGCCTTCTTTATTCAAGGCATCACTTCGATAGAGAGGGTTCAAGATTATAAATTCCACGGTCTCAGGATTTCAGACCAATCACAAACCACACAACCAAGCTACACAATCACACAATCAAGTACATAGAGAACTCCACAATATCATTCAATGCATATCCATCACTTTTAAGAGTCTATCTATCAAATAGAATAAACCATAACCTACCTCCACCGAAAAACCGAAGTCAGACAAACTACTTCTCCAATGCTTTTCCTTTCCTCAATGCCTCCGAACGTTTCCAATCTACCATGTATGCATAATTTGTAAGTTAACGAGTCTCTAGGCACCCATGCTACTATGTGTCTAGCCTAGACCCAAATCTCACCCACTTCTATAATCGATTTCGTAAAATTCAAGCCTAAGGGTAAATCTTATTCCTCCATTTAACATGATTTTAATGATATTAATATAATAGCATACACCTACTATTTATTTACCTATCTTAATGTATCAACACTTAATTTATAAGGTGATAATTGAATTATAAAACCTAACGATGACCACTGGTTACGAAACCAGTGGCTGCCAGCACCTCAAACTACACCATAGGAATAACATAAACTGAATGAGAATATATATATACATATATGATATATGCGCAATTACACAGCACCCAATCCAACCTATGCACATGGACCTTACTTTTCTAATGATTGCTTTTAACTTTTCCCAAATTTTTCATCATGCCCTAATCATTACTACTTTACTTATCTTCCAATTCAACCAGCCAATAACAACCCTTTTTTATCAAATTTTGATTATACTTCCCCAATATAACGAATCCATCTACTAATATAATTAACATATGTTAGAGTCAGAGAGTCACCTGAATGAAGTCGTTCTTTGTTCACGCGGCTTGCTTTCTGTTATTTTTTTCTTCACCTCTTTTCTTGTACAGATTATTTACTACCCTAACTATTTAAAGACTAATTATAAAAATATGAAAGTGACCCACTATTAATTTTAATGCTATCTTCTATAACCAACAACTAACTCAATTATTAAAACTACCCCACTAATTTCATAATTGTAGTTACGAATAGTCCAAAATACCCATTTAAAATCTATCGAAAAGTATTTTATCAAATAAAAAGCTCTACTACTTAAAACGATCAATGGGTCGTTACATTAGATACCAATTTACCCATCGTTTGTCCTCGAACGATTAAAAGAAGGCGAGGGTAAGGCAGAGTACTTGACTTGATAAAAAGAAGTGGGTATCTTCCGTGCATATCAGTCTCCCAAGTGGACTCTTCAACTGATCGATTCTTCCACTAGACCTTGACACAACCATCAAGACAAATATTTTCTATCATATCCATGATACAATCCTGAATCAATATTGGCTACAACCAGGAGTGAACCTGAACCAGCCACCACACACTCATAATGCACAAACCATCATAGATCTTATCAAGATTACATCCTCACAACATAATATTTTCTCGAGCTTAAGCTATAAAAATATGATCTTTAGACAGCAAGTAATCATCTAGTAGAATCGAACTCATCTGATCCAAAGATGGAAATGATCAAGTAACCACCATCGAGTGATACACCCAAGCATACAGAACCTCTAACAACACTGTCGAAATGCTAGATTAGTAGATATTATAGACAAACCTTAAGAATGACAAAAACAGACCCTATGGTCCCCATATTCAATCACACATAGCCAAAACATGATACCAATGATGAGATAAATCTTAAGTCTATCGAAAAAAGCTGTAAATTTCCGTGGTAGTTCTCCTATAAATTCTCATAAGCAAAGTTGTGCGTGTAGAATCACTAGTATACTTCAACTATCTCAAACAACACCAAATCTTCCATAACTGGAATGAACAAGTCTAACCAAGGATGCCACCCTACCAGGAGGATAATCACAAAATCGGTACACACAATCCACTACTAGGGACTCACCGACGTAAAAAGTGAATCATACTCTAAACCATGCCCGAAATGAAATAGTTTGTCACATAAGAATGTACATAACCAAGGTCGAATAACTCTAGATAATCCTTCCATAGGGCCCATATCAAACATTTTCATTTATCCGACTCTATCTCTTTGATTTTCTAGCTACCCACAATCACCAATTTAGTCCCTATTATAATTGCATACATACTTGGTTTATCGAACCCCACATCCACTGAAGTCAACACTTTTAATGCTAACAAAACATCATAACTACACCGATCATCTACCTTACTCCCAAACCATCTTTAGTGTCAAAGTATTCTTATCAAATACATGTTCAAACTATGGCTATCTCTCTTTCTATTTAAGCATTTCATGACAAATACGAGTCCGAAACAAGGCTAATAGCACTAATTTCAAATTTGATAGCACTTTTCCATCGAGATAAACTATTAAATCACACCCAAAGTCAACTCCACACCACTTCCACATACCATGCTTTAGCTACCATCGCATACCTCATGCCAACACTTAGGGAAATTCTTGGTCACTCAAATTATTTTGTATACTATAATCTCATACCCTCTATTCACCATCAAATGTGCATGTAACGCATCATAACATTCTATGTAGTCCCATCAATAGAGAAGTATTAACATAACTTAATAACCATGTAGAATTATATCTCACCTTGTACATCATTCTAAAGTCATCTATCATAATTTGAGCAATCTAACCCCACGTAAAACACTAAATTTTTCATATATCACCGTTTGTCATCCAAACCAAAACTCAATCTTCATAAAAGTCAATGATAAACTCCTAGTAAGTCTATACCAAACTAGTTCACATCTCATAGTCATATCTAAACTCATAGGCAAAAATCAATACAACCTTCAACTACACCCCAAGGGTTTATACAAGAGGTCTTATTCCTTCACTTTTCTCAAATTCTTCTGAAGGTGCAAAATTCTAAATATCTCGACCCTTCAATATATCAGACTCTTGTTAATTTCTCTAACTCGCTTACCGATCTCATCCTTTACCAACAATATGTGACATTTTACCCTATACTCTAAACCAACACTTTTAACTGAAACCTTTCCTTGTGTCCTTTAAAAATCAAAAGTAACAAACTTTATGACCAAAACCATGCATAAGTCCTTCCAAATACTCAATACCCAATTGAACGATCATTTCCTATCTTACAAATTCATATATTGACAAAATATACCACTACGAATGTAGATTTACAAAATCAAAAAAAAAAATTGAATTGTGAATCCAACTGTATAATCCAATCCCCTTATCTATCAATATTAGCTCATACCTTGACTACTTTTATAAATTCATGTATCTTGGCTTATCATTAATCGCCTCTCTATTGATCTTACCATATCCTTCACTAAAAATCCAAATGTACTCATTACCAAACTCAAACCACAAAAGAATTTATCATCACACTCAAGCTAGACGCATGTACACTTCTTTGTCAAGTGTTATCCATTAGTTTTTTAACCAATCTGATGAACACGTGACACTATTACCATAACCAGAGCAAAACAGATGAAATTACGCATCTCTAAACCCAATTCTCAATCCTTTTGAAGATACCTTTTAAGTCCTTGAAACTGGAGAAAATATTCCTACTCTCACCTCTTTCCGAAGGCAACACTCATCCCACTAATTTTATTTCATTTTCATTATGACTCTAGCTCCTTTAAATTCTATTCGAGTGGTGCCCCAACATCTCTCAAAACTTTCCATACAACCACGTTACTCACTAAATAGTAGAAAACACAACCTTAGATACTCACAAGTCATTATTACCATACAAAATTTATTTAATCAACAATATGTATTCTATAGTTGCATCTCAATCACAATCCATCACTAACTCGTATCATCATGATGCTCAGTATGCCCTTGTCATCACCACGAAGTCAACTTTTTCATCGACATGACACCTCAGCTTAGTTATATCGATCAAATCCAAAGGACTAATCCAAATTTTATACACACTTTCTAACTAAAATCTTCAATTGCATTCACCCAAGTATACTCACTGACTTTCTTTATACATAAGTTTGTCATTCCGATATCAATCCACTCTTTTGGAGCTTAAGATAAAATCACTAGTCCTAAAACCCTCAAGATAGACTTCACTACCTAATGCATTAATACCGTACCAAAGATCCACCACTAAAAACTTCCTTAAAACAATGCTTAACCTAACATCCATAGTAACAAACTAGTTGGTTTCTCCATTGTGATCAATGCAACACTGAATCTCATTATCTGAACATGTCATACAATAGATAACTCCTTAAGTAGTTAGTATTCTCACTTGAAAATCAACGTATTCATTTCCATATAACACTAGAACCACATCGTGAAAGTCTGTTAGATCCATCACACATCATATCTATCGAGAAGATCGTACCTAAATTGCTCACACAATTTTATCCATTGAATAACTATAAAACATTATCAAATCCATTTTGTCTCTACCCCCAAGCAATTTGCATTCTTTCTTAGATCAGGTCGATAACAAAAGTAACACACTTCATAACTCTAATCAAGTAAGTATCAATATTGTTCTAATAGTCATATCATGACCCTCTTTGGTATACACCCAATATATAAAATTGTAGTAGTGATTTTGACTTCAGTTGGCACAGCATAATTTCATCATTCGCTAAGCAACCTATAAGTGTTACAACAACTTCACTAACTGTATTTTCCAAGTAATGGTGTTTATTATCTAGCCTTCCCTTATGAAACTTCTTGAATGTTGTCACCTTGGCAATGTCATCTGGATTCACCCCCTCTACCTCCTATCCCTCAAAGTACGAGATATACACTTCACCATGAAGAAGCTAGAAAATGCTTCCCGAGTCATAGGTAGTGTGTTTATTGGTTGGCACTCAACATGAGACCGCCACCACATTCTGGCATCTCCCAAAACAACCATGTCACAAACTCAACACTAAGACTCTCTACTATATTCATTTTATGAAGCATCTCAAAACAATCAACAATGAAAGCATAAACATCTTCATAATCAGTACCCATGAAGAATAAAAGTTTCAACTTTATGAACTTAATAAAAAAAAATCACGTTGATCAATAGTCATTACATGCCCTATAGTCAATCAAGAAAATATACCTATTTCTAAGGATACATTTTTTTTTCTTTCTAGTGTTGTTGTTTCAATTTCTAATACTCTAGTACTAACCATATGTGAACTAGAGTGGAGAAGTTCAGATACCAATTTGTATTACCCAGATACCAATTGGGTTCAAGTAGTAGCATGAAAGAAAGAAGGAATGAAGTTTTCTTAAAGTCTTATTGCCTCTCGAAGAAAAGTAAAGGTGTCCCCGTATCGTTCCACAAGTCTCTACTGGACTTGTCTTTGTGTGATGAGATCACCAAACCTAACGCTCTGATACATAGTTTGTCACGACTCAAAATGAGCCATGAGTGGCACCCACACTTAACTTCCTAAGTGGGCGAACCAAGGAATCGAGACCCCAACATATATCAATAATTCAACTACGAATAACAATAGTAATACGGAAGCTCAAAACTTATTGAAGTAACCAATCAAATAAACCTCTAAAGTCTAACACTTATTATCCCCAAAATGAAAGTCATCACATCAAGGATATCTAATCTTCAAATACTAAGTCTAAGATTATTAAAGACATCAAAATAAATGAATAAAATAGTTTATGTCCGAAAACTAAGGACATCATGCCATGACAAAGAGAATCCAACACGAGCTAGAACAGCTCACCCTAGAACATGATGTACTGAACACAGGCTAGAGCTAAGGGCGAGTCGAAGTCACTGATACACTCGCTGCACCCCACAAAAAGAAAACAAAGAAAAATACAAGTAGGGCTCAGTACAGGGCAACATGTACTGAGTAGATATCATCAGCCAACCCAAAATGGAAACTAATATGTAATGAATAATAGTATAAAATCAACTATGACACTTAGCAGGTGGCAAGAAACAAACATATGAACCAGTGTCAACAACACTAAAGTAAGTACGTAATCAGTCAACAATATCAAGATCACACAAGAGGACTCATGCCTCCAAACCAAACTAATTTGGGAATAGAGTTCTTTGAAATAGAGTACATTAAGTTAATTCAATATCTCTTTCCTTTAATGTTACCGTGTCGAAACTTGGCACTCCGATCCAATTATACTGTGTCGAAACGTGAAACTCCGATCCAATAATACCATGTTGGAATGTGACACTCCGATCCAATTATACCATGTCGGAACGTGACACTCCAATCCAATAATATCGTGTCGGAACGTGACACTTCGATTATACCGTGTCGCAACGTGACACTCCGATCCAATAATATCATTAATTTATCATTTACTATCACCACTTTTCAATTCATTAACAATATTTCATCAAGCCTTCTTTAGTCAAGGCATCACTTCGATAGAGAGGGTTCAAGATTATAAATTCCACGGTCTCAGGATTTTAGACCAATCACAAACCACACAACAAAGCTACACAATCACACAATCAAGTACATAGAGAACTTCACAATATCATTCAATGCATATCAATCACTATTAAGAGTCTATCTATCAAATAGAATAAACCATAACCTACCTCCACCGAGGAACCGAAGTCAGACAAGCTACTTTTCTAATGTTTTTCCTTTCCTCAATGCCTCCGAACGTTTCCAATCTACCAAGTATGCATAATTTGTAAGTTAACGAGTCTCTAGACACCCATGCTGCTATGTGTCTAGCCTAGACCCAAATCTCACCCACTTCTATAATCAATTTCCTAAAATTCAAGCCTAAGGGTAAATCTTATTCCTCCATTTAACATGATTTTAATGATATTAATATAATACCATACACCTAATATTTATTTACCTATCTCAATGTATCAACACTTAATTTATAAGGTGATAATTGAATTATAAAATCTAACGATGACCACTGGTTACGAAACCAGTGGCTGCCAGCACCTCAAACTACACCATAGGAATAACATAAACAGAATGAGAATATATGTACACATATATGATATATGCGCAATTACACAGCACCCAATCCAACCTATGCACATGAACCTTACCTTTCTAATGATTACTTTTAACTTTTCCGAAATTTTTCATCATGCCCTAATCATTACTACTTTACTTATCTTCCAATTCAACCAGCCAATAACAACACTTTTTTATCAAATTTTCATTATACTTCCCCAATATAACGAATCCATATACTAATATAATTAACATAGGTTAGAGTCAGAGAGTCACCTGAATGAAGTCGCTCTTTGTTCACGCGGCTTGCTTTCTGTTATTTTTTTCTTCACCTCTTTTCTTGTACAGATTATTTACTACCATAACTATTTAAAGACTAATTATAAAAATATGAAAGTGACCCACTATTAATTTTAATGCTATCTTCTATAATCACCAACTAACTCAATTATTAAAACTATCCCACTAATTTCATAATTGCAGTTACGAATAGTCCAAAATACCCATTTAAAATCTATCGAAAAGTATTTTATCAAATAAAAAGCTCTAGTACTTAAAACGATCAAATGAGTCGTTACATTAGATACCAATTTACCAATCATTCGTCCTCGAACGATTAAAAGAAGGCGAGGTTAAGGCAGAGTACTTGACTTGATAAAAAGAAGTGGATATCTTCCATGCATATCAGTCTCCCAAGTGGTCTCTTCAACTGATCGATTCTTCCACTAGACCTTGACACAACCATCCAGACAAATATTTTCTAACATAACCATGATACAATCCTGAATCAATATTGGCTACAACCAGGAGTGAACCTGAACCAGCCACCACACACTCATAATGCACAAACCATCATAGATCTTATCAAGATTACATCCTCACAACAGAATATTTCCTCGAGCTTAAGCTATAAAAATATGATCTTTAGATAGCAAGTAATCATCTAGGAGAATCGAACTCATCTGATCCAAAGATGGAAATGATCAAGTAACCACCATCGAGTGATACACCCAAGCATACAGAACCTCTAACAACATTGTCAAAATGCTAGATTAGTAGATATCATAGACAAAACTTAAGAATGACAAAACTAGACCCCATGGTCCCCACATTCAGTCACACATAGCCAAAACATGATACCGATGATGAGATAAATCTTAAGTCTATCGAAAAACTATAAATTTCCATGGTGATAAATCTTAAGTCTATCGAAAAACTATAAATTTCCATGGTGGTTCTCCTATAAATTCTCATAAGCAAAGTTGTGCGTGTCGAATCACTAGTATACACCAAATCTTCCATAACTAGAATGAACAATTCTAACCAAGGATGCCACCCTACCAACTATGCATAATTTGTAAGTTAACGAGTCTCTAGACACCTATGCTACTATGTGTCTAGCCTAGACCCAAATCTCACCCACTTCTATAATCAATTTCGTAAAATTCAAGCCTTAGGGTAAATCTTATTCCTCCATTTAACATGAATTTAATGGTATTAATATAATACCATACACCTAATAATTATTTACCGATCTCAATGTATCAACACTTAATTTATAAGGTGATAATTGAATTATAAAATCTAACGATGACCACTGGTTACGAAACCAGTGGCTGCCAGCACCTCAAACTACACCATAGGAATAACATAAACAAAATGAGAATATATATACATATATGCGCAATTACACAGCACCCAATCCAACCTATGCACATGAACCTTACTTTTCTAATGATTACTTTTAACTTATCCCAAATTTTTCAACATGCCCTAATCATTACTACTTTGCTTATCTTCCAATTCAACCAGCCAATAGCAACCCTTTTTTATCAAATTTTCATTATACTTCCCCAATATAACTAATCCATCTACTAATATAATTAACATTGGTTAGAGTCAGAGAGTCACCTGAATGAAGTCGTTCTTTGTTCACGCGGATTGCTTTCTCTTATTTTTTTTGTTCACCTCTTTTCTTCTACAGATTATTTACTATCCTAACAATTTAAACACTAATTATAAAAGCGTGAAAGTGATCCAATATTAGTTTTAATGCTATCTTCTATAACCACCAACTAACTCAATTATTAAAACTATCCCACTAATTTCATAATTGTAGTTACGAATAGTCCAAAATAGCTATTTAAAATCTATCGGAAAGTATTTTATGAAATAAAAAGCTCTAGTACTCAAAACGATCAAATGGATAGTTACACATCCACTTCCAATTTCTTAGAAATGGAAATCTTCAAAGCTAAGGAAAAATGTCTCCAAACACTCAGTTCTAAGCTTTCAACTTGAAAACTGAATAATAGATTCTAAACTGCATACTAAACTAAGAATTTAAACACGTACTTATAGTTGTCAAAAAATGTGTTGCAAAGGACCATTTAGCGCAATAAGTCGGGATCGCTGATCCACTCGGGGATCCGTCCTTTGGTCAATTCCATCGTCTTTTTTCTTTGGCCTTCATCATCTTCAGGTTTTGTACTTTGAGCGATATGGCACTGCATCGCGGAACCGTTCGGCGACTCGCTGACTACTCCTTTCTATCGCCGACTTGATTTTCTCCTTCAGGGCTTGGCACACTGGAACATAAGGCGAGATAATGGCCATTCGGCGACTCGCCTAAAGGATTAGGCGATCCTCATGCTCTCTTTTCTTCATTTTTTTCAGCTGCCTTGTTCCTTTTTGCTCAATAGTGTCTATTCTTTGTTCCTCAATCCAAATACATGAAATTCAAGGATTTACATCATTTATTGGCACAAAATATGCATTTGAGGACACTAAGTCTATTAAAATAAAGCCCTAAATGAGTCCAAATTGTGGACTCATCAACACCCCCAACTTAAACTTTTGTTTGTCCTCAAGTAAAACCAAAGTTTAGTAGTTCAAAAAGGATGTCTCAAACAGTGCTACACAAGACTCAATCATGAATGCACACAAGAAGACTCAACTTACTCATGCGAAGATCAATTGTGCACTCAAAGAATCAAGTTGTGACTCACCAATATCAAAGAATCTCATGTGCACAATATGTGCTTCAAATGCAAGTTCAAGCTCAACAAAGGTACTCAAATACCCTCACACAAAGAATGATTCCATATTCACACACAATGGATCACAATTTAAAGTTCCGAAATCAAATGCAACGCTCACACTCACAAAGACGAACACAGTGTATTATTTCACCCATAGGTTTGTCCGTATTTTCCAATCAATACTTGCTTCAGCTCACTCAAGAGCAAAAGGGTATTTTTCAAGGCTTGTAATGGGGTTGAGTGCAAATGTATGGTCATTTAGGCTCAATGACTATAGTCCTCATGAAATGTGGTGTGAACAACACTTCCTTTCCTTTTCTTCATCATTTTCATTCATGCTCACAAGTCATCCCATTATTCACTTTTCATGGACTGTTAGAAACCCCATTTCTTTTTGCATTTTCCAACTTTATTCAACAACTTTTTCATTCTTTTTCTTTTTCATTCTTTTGTTCTTTTTCTCTTCTTTTTTTTTTTTTTTTTTTTTAATTATTATTGTGGAGGGGTTTCATTTTTCTCAAAACTATGGGTCAAAAGGGACTTTCTTGCACTTCTTGATTTACCTTCTCCTTTCACCACACCCCCAACTTAGGCTTTTGGCCTAAGTTGACTATTCAAACAAACCACAAATCATGAGGATTATGGGTAATGGATCAGGTAAGGTCACAATGTCATCAAGTTTCTTCCAAGAAAAGGTTAAGGCTCAAAGGATGTTCAAAAGGGGTTCACAGACTCACAAGGTAGGCCACAAAAGAGGTATAATATCAAATTGTTTCACACTCTTCAAAGTTGTCTAAGATCATGTCAAAAGATTGCCTCACTTAGTCAACCGGACCAACATGGCAAATTCTAGGAGTCATCACACATGGTTCACGGTAAGCTCATCACACAAGGCATAGACACCAATGTCAAACAAGACTCCACACTTTTGCTAGTGTGCAATGCTCATCACAAGAGACTCAATTCGATATTTTGCTAGTCGCAACGAGATGCAAAGAGTTCACATGTTGTCTATGCAACTTCATTTGGCCTCATTGTAGCCGCACATTCATTTTTGTTCAATTTTGAGAACTATTCAATCCATTGGTATTGATCAAAACCGATACTCAAATTTGCAAGAGAACAACCACATTTTACACAAACAAGATGTGGCACAATTTTTTTTTTTTGAAGGGTCCAAAAAATTATTAATCATTTAAAAAAAGGAACCACAAGCTCAATCATCTACAAAAGCAGTGTAAAACACAATTATAGCTCAAAACCCAATATATAAATAAAACCAAAGAGTCACAAAAGATCACACAAAAGGTGGCCCTCACCCCACCACAAATAAAATCATTTGTCCTCAAATGCAAACAAAAATAAAATATCCAAAAGTCAAATTGAAAGTAAGACAGAGAGGGAGGCAAATAAGGGATCCTATCTACACACTCGCTCCATCTGTCTGGGCATCAGTGCTCAGTGCATCAATCTGGACTTGGGCCTCAGTGCCCGGAGTCACCTTAGATGGAATAGCAATACCAGACCCACTAGGAGCTGCAATGGATATCTCAATTTAAGATGTATAGATCACCTACTGCATAATTGTCTCCTTAAGATCCGAAAAGTCTCCGTATATGCTCTCCTCCCGTATCTCTATCTGCTCCTCGTCGGTCTCAGCATCCGACTCATCAAATGCTGCCTCATCCCTATGTACATCTCCGGTGGTAGCCGAAGGAATCTCTAAAGTCTTAGGAGCATCCATATCGTCTGCAACCTCCAACAATAATGTGAAGTCAGTAGACTTAAGATAGTCTACGTCCTTCCTCTGATTAGCAACTTCGCCTTTCAAAGACATAACCTCGGAGGTCTCTCCCTGCCTACTCTCACAAGCCTCTACACTCGTGGTGAGAGTGTCAATGGAAGTCTGGAGGGGGGTCAGTGCAACTAAGATAGCAGCCTCAATCATCAAAGGACAAATCTCTCTAATAGGGTCGCCCTCACATCAGCTGAATGAGCCAAATGCCCCATCTTCATATCATCGTTTGAGTAATCATAGCTGGCTGGGTGGAAGTGGAGGTGCCTGGAGGCTGTGAAGAAGTGGAAGGAGGGGCAGAAGTACCTGAAGGCCCGGAGGTCGAAGTAGGCAAAGATGTCTCAGCAGGTATCGAATCTATATCCACCTTCGGGGATGTGTCCACTGAAGCTACCTTCCTCCTGTCAGCCTCCTCTCTAGTATACTCGGCCTCAATGCGCCGGATGTCAGTGGAGCAAGATGGGGTCACCTCAATGTCCCTCATATCATCTCGAGGCACTCCAACTCGCCGGTATAACTCTCTGATCAAGACTGGGAAAGGTAAGGAAGTTTGCCTCTACTTGGCCCTCATGCCATCTCCTGCTCAATAAGAAGTCCTAGATCGATGCTCATCCGGGATATGATAGCTCCAAGGTATGCTGCCTAAGGATGGCGCAAAATAGACTCTTTCTGGGATGGCATTATCATGCTGCTGATGAAGCCAAATCAAAAACGAGTAGCAATACTCAAATCCCTTTTCTCAATAAGGGCTCCTGCCTCGATCCACCTCGGGGTTGTATCGGAAATCAAAGGTGCTAGACAACCCTTTAAATGATTTAAGGACTGAGCAATAGGTAATCCAATATAAGAGTGTGTACAATGCAGAGCTCTACCCAGTATATTGTTTATGTACTCACTATTGCACCCAACTTCCTTTTCCCGTACCATGACAAACTTCACCAGTCTGAACTCACTTACCTTCTTCTTGCTCTTCAAGACCAAGTCACCATAGGCTGTATAGAACTCTCGGACCCATGAAGGAATGTAAGGGCCTTGGGGCCTGGTAAACTAACCAAACCTATGGTAGTGGAGGGTGTCCCTCACTTTTGATTATTTGCCCTCCAGGCCCTCTGTGGATAACAGTTTCTCCTTGAGGATGGTTTGTAAACCATCACCTTTCAATATGTGTAGAAGCCTAGGCAAAGGGATGACCTGTGTCACAGAAGCCATGGAAAGTGCCTGAGCTGGCACTAGGTCTGCTGGTGTAGGAGTTGGAGGGAATCTAGCTGAGTCAGAGCGAGATCTAGCTTGGAGCTTAGTCCGTCGGGACTGTAGGGATTGGTCATCCTCAGGCTCAGATAGAATAGTCTAGGAACCAGCGGTCACTCTGTCAGAATTGGGCCTCTTGCCCTTGCCTTTATCTCAGGGTAAAGGTTCTTGCCTTTCCTTCTTTGGAGGATTTGAATTCCCTTCATTAATTGTGACCCCCCATGCTCTTTTCCGGGGTGGCATGTCGTCCTGACCATGTCTGTAAAACATTAGGAAAAAGTTAGAAACAATTCAGTCAAAATTACAGAAAAACAGTTGCAGACAGTCTCGCTGAACCGATCGGCGAGTCACCGAATCACTTTGGTGAGCTAGATCGGGCTTGCCAAAAGGATTGGCTCTAAAGTTTTGGCAGGTCGGCGATGGGAAAGGCCTTTCGGCGAATCACCGATAGCATTCGGCGAGAAAGGGTTAGCGCGCTGGAAGTTACAATGCAATTTAGGCTACAGGGGTGCAGATAAAGGGCAAACAAGAAGACTTTCGACGAGTTGCCGACTGCCATCAGCGACCTCAAGCTTCTCGCCGAAAGGTACAGAACCCAAAATCAAATAAAGCATGAAATTAAAGGCGAGATGGGGACCTTTGGCAAACCGCCGAGTGGTTCGACAAGCTCGACCCAGCTCGCCAAACGACCCAACATGCCTACTTTCAACCCAACTTCTCGAATTCAACCCCGCAACCCCCGAAAACAAAATCAAAGCATGCACAACTCAAATTAGAACAAGACCCATAACACCCAATACCCCAGGATACTCATATTTCTCCCGGTTTGCCAAATTTGGCCAATTGACGAGTTTTTCCCTTAAGAATGACCCGCTCTATCATTGGGCAAATTACATCTTTTGGCACAGATTCGGGTTACTCAAACTTCACCCAACTAAATGAAATAGCATGCAAGCACAACCCCATAAGATTTAATTCATTTTTAAGGCACAAAGCTACGGGAATTCGACATTATAAACAATACGGGAAAGATATTCGAATTAAAACAAGCACACAAACAATCTAATCCCATCAGAGATGCCCAACACACTTCAATAAGATAAGATCATTTGCATAAGAGTGCTAAAAGTAAACTCGTGGTTTGGAAACCAACCTTTAATGCCGAATAATCAAGACTGAAATGCTAGGCGACAAAGTAATCCCAATCTGAGCACAAATCAATGACTAAAATACTCTAAAATTGCAAAAATTGAGAAACCAATGTGCGGGTGTGAGTTTGTGAAGTTTGAAAGTGAGGGAAAGTGAAGAGTTTGAAAGTTTAAACCTTGGGCCATTTAAAAACCATCCAGTTCTCACCCATTCGGGGACATTAGTCATGTTCGTTGACCCACTCGGCGACATGCCGAGTGGTCACTTACCTCACCGAGTTTTACAGGACCTCCAATAACTCTAGGGGTCCAAACAACGGACTATATAGTGATCGCTGACTTGGTCGGCGATTCGCCAATAATTTCCTGGGCTCGCCGAGTTTTACAGACTCCAATGTAAAATTGTCTTGAGTCCAACGGTGGTCGCCGACTGGACCTTTAGCTCGCCAACTTGCACATTTTAACCACTTTCCAAATTTTTCCCTGCACATTCAACACACCATTATTCTAAACTTAAAATAAAGTGATAACACTTGGGTTGCTTCCGAAGAAGCGCCTTAGTTAACGTCATGGCACGATGTAACTCCTCATTCAAACTCCATTTTTGGGGTTGACCTTAGTGTCACCAAGTAACCCCTCTTGTTTATTTGGGTAGAGATGAGGCAATGCATGACCCATGAGGGTTCCAATTACCTAGATAGATCTGGAGTGAGAGCCAATCATCTGATTTAGCACTTCAACATTCTCGTTCATCTCTTCCAACACTCTATCTTATTCATTGATTTTTTGAGAATGATTAGCAGCGTATCCTCGACAAATCTACTCTCATTGTCCTTAGACTTTCTCCACTCATGAGGGGGTATGTATCTATCTTTTCTTTTACACTAGACTTTAACCTCTACTATTTTCTTGGCAAAATAGTCTAGCTGAGTTGATAGTGGGGCCGAATAGTGGTCCTTTTCCATTTCTTGACTAGTCTCAGTCATTTGGCCACCATTGCTACCATCTATGCTCAAAGTCTCTGCTCAAAACAGCAACACACAAGACAAAACTAAACATTAAGTAAGTAGAACTATAACTAACAAGAGCAAAATTCACTTAACTAAGAATTCTCAAATAACACCACTCCCTGGTAGAGGCGTCATTTTGATTTTACGTATCAGGACACTTCATCCAATACTAAGTGTCAACGATCATTCAATAGTAATATAACCCAACTAAATGAGTTGGGGTCGACCCCCAAGAGAGTGGTTCGTAATTGAGAATCAATAGGCAAGTAAAAATATGCTTAAGTCAATCAAAGCCAAAAACATTTACGAATAAAAACATGGTTTAAATTATAGGTGACACAATTTTCAAATATCAGAGGGGGGTTTTGTTTCAACTATCAACTAAAAAACAGATAATACGAAAATAACAATTATGGAGACGGGATTCTTGGGATGTGATAGGATTATGGGCTAAGATAGACAACTGGGTAATTGCAATTATTAGTAAACAGCTGTAAATGAGTGATTAAGCTAGACTTTAGTGGGGATAAACTTTCTCTCGAACAATTTATCCCGAATCAAATTGGTTTCTCTCGAACACCAATAAGCAACAATTAAGCACAACCTTCGCTTTAGTCCATTCACTCTCTTGAGCTGAATGTGTGGAAAAAGATTTAGGGTGTCACTCTCTCGAGCTGAACCCATAACAATCCAATACCCACAAACCATCAATTCAATAATTTTGGTTTTAAAACCTCTCTCTCGAGCAAGCTAAAAACACGAAGTTAAGATTGTATTTGCAACTACAACCCATTAAATTCAACCAATAATTACTGAACGAAAACACCTTTAAACAACAATTAAACTACAATTCACAATACCCAGCAATTAAATCAACCCATAATCACATAATCACAGCCCAAGAATTAGAGCTAGACATCGTTAAAAGGTAAAAATCGTTACCAAGTTGTGTTTCCATCAACTGGGTAGGATTGATATAGTCTTTACAAAGGTCTAAAATGAAGAATCTTCAACACCCACTTGCAATTTCTTAGAAATGGAAATCTTCAAATCTTCAAAGCTAAGGAAAAATGTCTCAAAAAACTCAGTTCTAAGCTCTCAACTTGAAAACTGAATAATAAATTATAAACGACATACTGCATACTAAACTAAGAATTTAGAAACGTATTTATAGTTGTCAAAAAATGTGTTGCGAAGGACCATTCGGCGCAATAAGTCGGGATCGCCGATCCACTCGGCAATCCGCCCTTTGGTCAATTCCATCGCCTTTTTGCTTTGGCCTTCAGCATCTTCGGCAAACGTATTTCTATTGCCGACTTGATTTTCTCCTTCAGGGCTTGGCACACTCGAACATAAGGTGAGACAATGGCCATTCAGCGACTCGCCTAATGGATTAGGCGATCCTCATGCTTATTTTTTTTCGTTTTTTTCAGCTGCCTTATTCATTTTTGCTCAATAGTGTCCATGCTTTTTTCCTCAATCCAAATACCTGAAATTTAAGGATTTACATAAGTTATTGGCACAAAATATGCATTTGAGGACACTAAGACTATTAAAATAAAGCCCTAAATGAGTCCAAATTGTGGACTCGTCAACATCCACACTATAATATTTTATAACATATAGAATATATTACACTACTATATAGTTTATAATAAAGAAGACATTTGTGTAGATAGTTTATAAAAACTAATCAAATATTGTATATATATCTAATATAAATGAAAATAATCTTATAACTCAATTTATTCCCACAAATGTATATAAAATAATTCATACTAGAAATCTCAATTGATAGGGGTTGTGTGCAGAGAAACGAGGATATGTGGTGCATGTACCCAAATTGATTCCGTAAAATAGGAACAAAATGACAAAAACTAGACAGAATCACACATAGAAAGCTGAAACTATGAAGAAGAAAATAACTTGATATACACCTAAAAGATTACATCTTTATACCTTTTAAATCAATAACGAAATAAAAACGAAAATTCACCCACCCAAGAACATCATATATAATAATTGGAATTGAAACAAAATTTGATATCGGACTTGATGAATTTTCGGGCGGTATCCTTATAATTTGTTAGAGTCATGCCCTCACAGGCATATGCGTTCTCAGTTGGTAGAGATGGTGCGCATAGAAGTAGATATGTGCATTACATGCATTTATTTCCCTACAGTATGTTGTTCGAAACCTCTCTGAATGTAATTCAGACTCTATACTAATGTGTGCAAATCATAAGTTGTTACCCATCGATAGTTTTAATAAAACCAACAGGATGTAGATGAGGATTTCTCCATCCAGCTTCCTTAAATGTTTGTAAAAACAGAACTGCCATGTATCTGGATGACATTAGTGACGACTCTCTAGCACTTTGGACATATAAGTCCAAAAGTTCTCATCACGGGTTTACTCTGTACTATATAATTGAAGACTTTCACTACAAATAATGTAATAAATTTACCATCAGCAACAAATATTCAATCCAAAAGTTATAACTTTAGTTTTTATCAATTTCGGCAATATTATTCTTAAGCAACTTAGCAAACAAATTATATCAATCCAACGCATAGTGAGGATAGGAATGAAATAGAAGATGCGCTCATGTATGTAATGAGAAACAAAATGCAACAGTGACAAATAAGTCTATAAAAATATTACCAAAAAACACCCAATGAAGGGCGAATTCAATAATAGTATATATTGAAAAATAAATACAAAGTTAAGTACATAATTTTTTGAGTTCTTATCGACTCCTTCTCCCATATCTTATCAAAATTGAAGGGTCTTCTTCATCTATGTTAGGCCTGTGTCATCACCCAATTTCTTAGGTCATGATGTCACCTACTACATCCCACCAGTAGGTAAATCTAACCCTTAGCCCGAGTCATAAGCAATGAGCTACCAAGCGGAAACCAACAATAAAAAACAAAATGCTTATATCAAGCGAAGAAAGGATAATCAACAGAAAACAATATAGGAACCATCCCAAGACCTGGCATCAATCAGTAGTTGAGCATCTAATCCAAACTAGGAGTACAAGGCTTTCACAATTACAAGACAAGTAAATGTTGTCTCTAAATATAATATAAAGACTAAGCCTAGCCAAAACACACGGAAATAGGTAGCTTCACACCCTAAGAGCTCACCCTAATCTCAGAAATCCCAAGCTGATATGCACGACTCTAAATCAATGGTGATAACTCAACTGCAATCTGGCAAGGGTAGAAATGTAGTATGAGTACCAAAAATGGTACTCAGTAGGCAATGATTGACTGAGCTCAAAAGACAACACAAGCATAACAACAAGTAATGATGAAAGCATAGCAGAAGTAACTAAATAGAAAATACTAAAATAGACAAGAAATAAAGAATAGAAAAAGGAAACAAGGGGTAAGAAGTCGAGTCAAGAATGCACCCTGTTCACAAGCCAACAACCCAATCACAAGCAACTAAGATACCAAGTCAACTACCCAATGTAAGGAGGACCCACACTAATAATTCTAAGTCAAAACTTGTCAAGTAATTATAAAACAATAGTAGAGAACAGAATATAGTCAAACAATAACCTAACCTGACCCATAAGACTAAAAGGCATAAACAACAAACATAACCTAGCCGGCACCCATAAACCGTAGGGTACAAACAATAAACAAGTATAGTGATGATAGACATTGCATATGAATGATGGGTGAACAACAGAACCATCACTAACCATCCAAACCTCTAACCAGAGGTAACAACCTCGAACAACAAAGCATCAGCCTCAGACCGGGAATAACGGCCTCAAATCATCAACATCAGCCTTAGACTAGAAATAATGGCCTCAAAACATGAACATCAACCTCGAACCGTGAATAACCAATAATGGGGCCGCCTACCTAGTTAGTAAACTCCTATGGGTTCTAGCAAGACCAAAAGCATACATGAAAGGGTGTCGACACACCAATTAGTCAAGTAAAAACTAAGCACATCCTCGATGCCTCTAATATCTCAAGTATAAAAAGGAGCACGTCCTCGACTCCTCGTAATTTCAAAAATCAATAAGTCAAGTGATACAGGTGGCACGACTCCTGTTAAAACTAGTTTAGAATAAAAACTGAGTAAAATAGTCTCTCATCATGAATGATAAATATGCCAATTCATGAAAATGGGCAAACAATGTAATGCATGCCATCACCAGCATTCAAACAAGGAACTCAAAATCAAATAATTATACATCAAATGAAACCACACTACCAAGGCAGAGAGTACTAACCTAGGATCCAACTAGTCCTCACCTATGGCATAGGACCCAACATTATAATCATAAGTTCAATAAAGATACAACATGACCATCGCTAATCAACAAGAAAAGGGATCAAGAAGAGATTTCAAATCAATAAAAGGGGAGAAAACTCAAAGGATGATGCCCTACCGCAATCGCACTGCTCCAGTGTCAGACTAAGCACAAATAAGACCAACCTACGGCTATGACAAACCACTAAGGTCACAGGCATCATCGCAAGGAGAATGACCCAAAACAAGCCCTAAAGAGAGCAAACTATAAACACGAGGTGATAAAAGACAACCCTAAAACACCTAATATCCAGGCTAGTCTAAGGAAACCAAGAATCAATCTAACAAGGATAAGAAATATCATCTACACCACAAGCGAAACCACAACCTAAACTAAGGATTCTACTACCTACAATAAACCCAAGGCTCCTACGGAATCAATAAAAGAAGGAATAACAAGAGAAAAGCTAAATACCTGGCAAATACCATCCAAAATTACATGAAATCTATATTAGGCATTATCTAAGAAGCTCAATCAAGAAAGTAGACCGAAGCCTACCTCAAAGCTGAACACGAACGCTCCGAATCCACCAAACACGAGTTATCCACATCCAAAACGCCTTCGAACAACGCCAAACTATCAAATTATCGATCATAACGTCATTACGTACATGTTGACACTAAAATCACAATCATTGGAAATGGACCTAAAATGGAGTCAAAACGGGAAAGTGGGACCCACATCATGAATTCCAATTTGACTCCATCAAAAGGTTCTAAATAACCCAAGGATCTTGTGCCTTGAAAACAGGCACAATCAGCTCGAAAATGGATTAAAACAGTCCATGCAACAAAATACAAGAAAAACACCATTAAAGGACTTGGGCAGCCCCTTCCGAACAGAAATTACCTTAATACATCGATTTCCATGCTTCGCCGATCATTCCCACATGCAGCCACACCAATTTTAGATGGAATGTAACTTCAATCACCAAAAACAGAGTTTCCTAGCTCGAGATATCAATGTTATAAAATGAGGGTTGAAGCTGATATTTCGCTATTTTAATAGCAACGATTCTAGTTGCTAAAAGCTATATCTAATTGCTAAAAGACTTAATTCTGGTCGCTAAAGGTCTGCACCATCAACACCAGATTTTGCTATTTTTCAAAGTCTCCAAACGGATCCTCAGAATTTGTTCGAGACCCGATAAAAATAAACAAGATATGCTACCCAACTAAATTCGACATTCCGGACTCAATGGAACCATTAAAACTTCCATCAAGGTCATTTTTATGAAAAGTGGGTCCCACACCCAAGTTCTATTTTGAGCTAAAAATCACAAGATGGCTTAAAATGAGACCGAAAGCCTAGGAAACCGCATGAAAGGTTGTTCTAGAACAAACTCGATATTTAAGAGCTAATTGCGCTGATGAAATTCTCATCCGAGTAGACCAAAGTCAACTCTTGACTAAAGCTTCAAAATTTAAACGCCTAACGGCACAAACACACACAGAAGCCTTGGGGCTTGAACCAACCATGTCACTTGCTTGAAATAGCCCTTTCAAAGTCGATGAAACCATCAGAATTGCGTTTTGAGACCGTTTTACTAAACTTTTGACTGAAGTCAACCATTTAAGTTTCAAAGGCTCCAAAATGCATAAACTTGCACAAAATCTAAGCGAATGATCCGGCAATGTAAGTGTGAGTCCCAGCAAGTCATCAATAACTTGTGGTTGCTACAAGAAAGCTCTAAACGCTGAAAAAAGATCAGAAAACAAAGAAAATGACCTTGAGGGAATTACAGCCCGTGCTTCAAGGATCAATTTCCTTCAAAGCTTGAGTCATTTTATCCACTAGCAAAAGGGGAGAAAACTTCTTATACATACATTTCAGCCTGATTAGCACAAAAACAATACATGGAGGTCATGGCCAATTGTAACTGAAGGATGGATCAGTTGGGTTGATCAAATTGGGAAGGTTAAAGGGAAGACATGGAGAACTTTTGATATTTATGATTCCATCCATTTATCTAAAGTCAACATACCCTGTGACGACAATCTATTGCATGCTGTATTATGCTTCTAGTCTACCTCAGGTAACGTATTCCAATTCAACTTTGGCATTATAAGTCCAATTGTGTTGGACTTTTCTGCTTTGACAGGGATTAGACCTCACGGTGAGGTGATTAGTGCAGTCCTAGACATTCATATTTCAACCTTTTCTTTGCCAAAGAGTGATAAAAATAAGAAAATATATTATGAGGAGTTTATCACAGTGAACATGGAAAGAGAGGATGTAACTGAGGATGAACATTTTGCGTTCCTTAATATGTAGCTTTAGAAGTTCATCTTTTGCAATGGTTCATCAAGGGTAGCAATGGAGTGTATGAGTAATACAAAATAATAACAATGCTATACTTCATTGATACCCTTGATGAAGCATTGCAAAAGATGAACTTGCAAAGCTACATATTAAGGAACGCAAAATGTTCATCCTTAGGTACATCCTCTCTTTCCATCTTCACTTTGATAAACTCCTCATAATATATTTTCTTATTTTTCTTACTCTTTGGAAAAGAAAAGGTCAAATTCTGGATGTCTACGACTACACTAGTTGCGTCACCGTGTGGTCTAATCCCTGACAAAGCAAAAATGTCCAACACAATTGGACTCATCATTCCAAAGTTGAAGTTGAATGAGTTATTACCTGAGGTAGACCAGAAGCATATATAATGCAGCATACAAGAGATGTCGTCACAGGGTATGTGTACTTTAGATAACTGGATGGCATCATAAATATCAGCAGTTCTCCATGTCTCCCCGTTTATCTTCTCCATTCGAACAACCCAACTGATCCATCCTTCAGTTATAGTTGGACATGACCTCCATATGTTGTTTTTGTGCCAACCACGTTGCAGTGTCTATAAAAAAAAATTCTCCTCTTCTTCTAGTGGATAAAATTACTCAAGCTCCGAAGGAAATCTATCCTTGAAGCACAGGCCTAACATAAATTCCGAAGAACTTGTGGAATACGGAACAAAGACCTCCGGAACTTAAATCGTAGTTCAACTTTCAACTTTTTTTGTTCCCACTTTTAGTAATACTAGTTCCGGGAACGCTAACATATTATAAACATATTATAAATGATAAACTATGTATAATATATTATAATAAAATACTTCTGATATCCATTTTCTACACAAATATTGAAGTCTAATAGATTGTTTGGAATCCAAAAAATTAAAACATAAAGGAGATTATTTTGAATCTTTTTTTTTATTATTTCCATCTTTACCTCAAACACAAACACAGAGAATATATATGAAATAAAGTTATTGAAACTCTATTACGGAAACTAAAACTTCATAAAAAAAACAATTGACTCTATATTGTTATTATATCGTTTCCTTCTCAGTATACTACTTACTCTAGACATATATAAAGTATCTAATGAATTTAACGTAAATGTTTTTAGCAGATCTACTTTTTCTTCTCCAAGTACTTCATTTGTGGATTAACGTGTTATACATGCAAGTTAATAAGAATATTATATTCATATATAATAGACATAAAGGAGGAGGATTTATAAATTGCAGAAAGAAATAGACATATGAAAAAGAATGAAATTAAACAACTTTGAAATTCATTTCCTCTGAATCTTGTACAAAATTTTAAGACACTTGAATATTTTTATTATCTGCATCATTTTAGATAAATCCATATACATCTTTTCATAAACTCTAATTTCCTTCTCGGCTTATTCTTCAGGTGGTGAAAGAGTTGTATCTACTTTTTGAGGATTTACTAACTAATATATAATAGAGATAAATTTATTCTTCATCATATCATATAATGAGTATAATGAGACACTGAAAGTGATTGAACATATTTTCTCCATATATAGACATAAGACATCTGTAGAATATGTAACATCTTCTAATTTATTTGGAGAATCGTCCACTAATGGATTATTTAAGAGCTTTCAAAACCTAATTAATGGAAAACGAACTTTTCAATATGAAATGGATATCATGTATTAAAAATATAAAATCACGGGCTGCATAATTCAAAAATTAAAATAAGGAAAAATAGAGAAAAAGGGATTTTTTTTTTTTTTTTTTAAAAAAAACCAATATACTTCAAGCCTAATAAAGGTGTAACCTTATTTTTCTATTGCTAATATAAATACTTACTCCAATACATATATTACTTAACCTTTTTTCTTTTTCTTTACAGGACTTTTAAAAAATAATAGTTAGGATGCTCATTTTTACTAATTTATTGTTTAACTATTTCTAATGCAATTTATTTATGTTCCTTAACTTATTCATTTATATCAATACTATCAATACAAGTTATTGAAACTTTACGATAGGTATACTTTCAAAAGAATTAATAACTTTAAGAGAAAAATAGATTTTTTTAATTCAATTCTATCTTTATTTTGTGAATTGACAAATAAGTTTTGCTAAATATTTTAAATAATGTAGACAACTAATATGGAATGAATATAATTGGACGTTATATCAAAACTTTTCTATGAAAAATATAATCAATTATGAATTAATGTGACTTTTGAAAATTTTGACAGAAGACTTAGATATGAGTGACTGACCATTGAAGTCTTCAATACCACAAATTGAAATAACCTCTCTATTTCAATTCCTATTGGCGCCATAACTAAATAATTTATGTGCAGTTGTTGCACATTGATTTTTTTTTATTTATGTAATTAAAATGTTAACATTGAATTATATTTTGATTTAGTGGAGGGGTAAGTTAATCCAACTCTAAAAGAAAAATCTTCTCATTTTTAATATAATATGATATGATTATATATGCTTGGATCCCACTCTTACCTTATTATTGATTCTGCTTTATTTATTATTAATTTTATTTATTGTATGTTTGTCTTGGATTTAGCTTACCTACTAGAGGGTTATAGTATATGCTATGATGATTCTATCTTTGGTTGTGAATGAATTCTAAGAAGATCAAGATATCTTTCCCTTCATCACCCGTTAGAGGCAAAATTTCAGCTACTTTCTCTACAACTAATATACCCTCTTTTTTAAGATAAAAATTCATTAAGTGAAAATGATTATTAACGGAAGTGCTGAAATACATACAATAAAAGTGTAAGACACAGTCTCTCCCTTATGCTTAAGGAAGATGAGAAACTCTACCATGTTTGAATATTCAAATTTACAACAGTCATAATGCCAATTGGAATAAACTTATTGCAAGTGTAAACAACAGACAGTTTTATTACTAATGTATCACATATCACAGATAAAAGGGGTGAGTCAAGGAGTAATGGAAATTCTCAAAATTATTAACTAACCATAAAGCGACAAAGTTAGCAGAAATTTAATCTAATGCCTGAGCATATTGCTCAAGAAGCTATCCAACGGGACCACCAATGGCTGCAAATTTACATGAATTTAATACACCATCTATGTCCATTTTTTTCACATTGACATATCACAAACAGAAAAATAGGAGAATATAATGCAAATAATTGAACTGGTATTTTATCTAATATATTTAATTTATTGAAACATTGAGAGTTGGTTATAAGTGCACCAATATAAATACATTTTAAACAAATCATAAAATAAGACAACATGATAAATTGAGGCAGATGCCAAAATCATGAAGATCCAAAGGTGCAATTAAATGCTAATAGTGATGAAGCATGTAGAGTTCATGTGGCAGTTAGAAATGTATGGAATTCCATCATGTCCAAGTTCATAGTGTCAAAATATGGATACAAAAAACAGATGGAGTAAACCACAAAAAATCATCTACAAGTGAACATTCCAACTAGGACAACAAATATTTTTAAATTCTTTTTCAACTTGTTCTCAAATAGAGTGATATGTTCTTTAAAATCACCAATAGATTAACTTTTAAAATGTATCAAGTAAAGTTGGTACTTGGTCGAGAGTTGATTGTAATTATAACCAATAAATGAAGAATATAAACTAATAGAGGAACATCTAAGAAATATTGTAGTACCTAAAAGTACTCATATTGTTTGTTTAGTCCATCAAATATATAAATTTACACGTGACTACTCAAATTGAACTACTCTATGTAAGTGTTTATATGATAGTCGAACCTCTTCAGTGATTTGGTTATGATCATCAAGAGGAGATTATACACTTATCATCTCTATTCATTTCATCATCTCGAGCATACATCCCCCTCTATCATGCCCTTCCAGGCAGCAGAACTATTAGCATGGTAGATTGTATATACTAATGTAATTATATAGTGTTGTAAATAAGTATAATTATAGAGATTTGTTATAGTAATCAAAGATAATAAATATTGTGATAGAATAGCATATTTGGAGGGATAGCATGTCAGATTTAGAGGGATTTGCATAGCACATTTAGAGGGATAGAATAGCTAATCTTTAGGAATATGTATGACGGATCATTAGGGATGTAACATGTATACTCTCTATATAATGGAAGTACTCTCACTTTGAGAGACATTCAGCAAAACTCTTGACATGGTATTAAAGCCTTTTCTTAACTGTCTTGTTTCATAGAGTCCATCTTTGGTTTCTTTCAGATTTTTATTTTTTTTTTAAATCTTGATTTTGCTGATTGTTCATCAACCATTAGTCCTTAACACTTGGGGCTCTTGATCTTTGTCATTATAGTTATATTCTTGAGTCATAGTGTTTCTAATTTTCATAGCTAATTAAGAGCATCAATTCACATCATGTTGAATCCTTCAGTTCATTTCACTGGAAAATATTATTCTTCCTAGGAATTTCAATTTCAGTTATTTGTCATGGGAAAAGAATATGGGGCCATATAGATGAAAGTGAGCTCCAACTGATCCTACAAACTTAGGAGAATGGAAGATTAACAATGCTTGGATAATGACATATTTTTTCGGGTCAATTAACCCTCTTATTGTTCTTAATCTCAGGCCTTTCAAGAAAGCTTAAGGCTATGTGGGATTATTTACAAAAGGTTTACAACAACAAAAAAAAAATAGCGCAAGTCGATTTCAATTAGAGTTTGAAATTGCTAATTATTCATAAGGAGGTATTTCTGTTAAGGATTATTATTCTGGATTTCAGAACTTATGGGCTAAGTTTGCAGATATACCTACTAAGTCTCTATCTATAATTCAAGCAGTTCATGAGCAAAGCAAGCGAGACCAATTTTCGATAGATTATAAGAATGTACTAAGAATGACTAGTTATATAACTAATGTTCTATCTTATATTATTTATTTACAATATATGTCATTTTATCAAAAAAAAAATTAATGTCCTTTTCAATAATGAACCTCTGTTTCGGAATTTTATAACAGAACATAAAGAAATTAAACACTAACAAATATTAAATGTTAAACTTTTAATGGAGAGTAATTTTACTTCTAGATAATAGGTATTTTACTTTATTAGGATATTTTTATAATTTAAATTTTAACTTGAGGTCTTTCCACATATAAATAAGTATAATGATTACATTATATATCATTATTTTTTATTGTTAATATTATTAATAATTATTATATGATTCAGTTTCTAAAAGGGTAAAACATCTGACAATTTCTATGGACGTTTTTGTCTTTTCACTTTTGACTGTGAGTGTGTGTGCGTGTGTGAAGTGTTTAGTGCTAGATTTGCAAACAAAAATGATTGAGTGGATCTTTAAGAAAATACTTAAAACGTGATTAGACTGCTTCAATGAAATGTTTGACTTTTCTCTTTTCTCTAATAAAATATTCACAAGAGATTATCTTTGATTTTATATGGTTGTTTGATATTAATACTGTGACCCAATTAAAGTACTTTGTTTCTATATGTTCATCCATGAAAATCATTCAAGCAGATGAAAAAAAGTATGCCAATAAATTTGATTGATATGTTTTAAAATCAATTTAACGATAGACTCAATTTGTCTCCTTTCTAAGTTCAACGTATAGTGATAATTAAGAAATATAGAGATAGACAGTTCAGATTATTAAAATAACATGTAAGAATAAGTTAATGGATTTAATCAAGTTAATAAGATAAGCAAACATATTTTCCCCTTTTAAATCTTTTTAGTAGAGTTCTAATGCAAATGGAAATTAGGGTTTGTAGATTACCAGAGATTCAATAGCTACTCCAGAACTTGTTCTTTAGCCCCTTAGGGGAAAATGCGATCACCTATAAAAAGCCACCGTGAATCAGTTCATCAAAGGAAAAAGGGAAGTCAAAAGAAAAGAGGAGATATATCATGTAATATTAAAGGTGATAGATAGAGCTCCAACCATCTAAAGAAGGGAACAAGCTTGGAAATGATCCACAAGAGGAGCCCAAACTGTTGTGAGTTTCTCCGACCACACATCAACATCTTGTTGTTGAGGAGATGGATTAGGAGAAAGAGTATCGAGTACTCTCATACACTTGATATATATAGGTTAATTTTATGAAACCTAAGGGCTTTTTGGTTTGATGGACTGGGCCTGTGGCTTTTTATCTTTGTTTTGTTTGGATCATTTATAAAATTGGTCTTAGGACTTTAAATATATATATTTTTTAATGAAAATGGAAGATTATTCATTTGAAAAGTTAGTTTTGTAGCAAAGTTCGAATCTAAAATCTTTAATTAAGGATAAAAGAATACTTATTAATCACTAAAAATGTAACAGTATTAGGTTCATGTGAATGATGTAACTTTTGAAGCATAAATTTAACACGTGGGCAGAGCCAAAACATAGTGAGAAAATAAATTGGAACATACCTTCTGTAATTACCCTCTAGATTACTTCCTCTTTATTGAATCCTTTTCAGCTTTCAGAGCTTTCCTATAGCAACCCATGTCATTTACGACTTGCAAGGACAAATAGTTTGGTAACTTGGTCATTCATTTGGTTTTTTGTGCATATTTTTGTTTTGTCAAAAACTTATATAGACTGCTTTAGAATGCAATTCTGACAGTTTTATTAGCTCTGAGGCATCGATTCTGTCTAGAAAGACCTTTGGGGCGGATCCCAGGGCTTTTAGACTAATTTTGAGCCATCTTCTGGAATTTTGCTTAAAATGAAGTTTGGGTGTGGGACCTATTTTTCATCAAGATGACCTCGGTTTGAAGATTTGAAATCTCTATTGATTCTAGAATGTCGGATTTAATGGGGTAGCATATTTAATTTGCATGAATAGGGTTCCGAACCAATCCCGAGCACCCCGTCAAGAGTTGTGAACCTTGAAGAATCAGCTAATGTTGCACCAGCTGGTGCAAAACCCATTTCCTCTTTGTGTCCATGTTCCTTAAGGTGCGTTCTCGGTGGGTTGTGATGAGGCCTCCACATTCGTGATCCTGGTGTTGTTTTCGTAGATACCATTGGAGTTTGGCGTTGCATTTACAAGGCTCACACTGCGATTGCCTAGGTAGGAAGATGAAACTTTGCATTCATGGTCTAGGCACCATATTCGAGAAGCTCTGGGGGCCATATTGTCACGACCCAGGGTGCCCCCTAGACGTAACAAGGTGTACAAGACCCTGAGAGGCCTTATAGAAGCCCTTTACGATATCATAACATAAACTAATAGAAATGAGCGGAAATTTAAAACATTTTTCATAACATCAAGGTTTCATAAAACGAAGCGGAAGTCTAATACACTTGTCTCAAACCATCTAATACTTGAAAGTCTTTGGGACACAGCCCATGCAATAGTAAAAAACATAAAATGAAAGAAATAAGGACATGGTGGTCAAATCCTTGAATGCTATGAGGACTCTGCCAATCTTCATTCCATGCTCTAGTATGAACCTAGCCATGGGGATGGAAATCAATATCGTCGCACCCTGCATTTGATAAGAATGTAGGCAAGAGTGTGTGTTAGTACAAAGATGTACTAAATATGATAGCTAGCATAAATATCAGCATAGACATAACATAAGCATTAGTCAACATAGGACATAGGCTATAAGCATAAGAGATAACAACATAAGTCATAAGCATATTCTATGCACATAAATCATCATACTATAAGAGGAACACTTTTCAAGTAACCTGAACTTGTTCTTACCCAATACGTATGTCTTCCATTTCTAGTCATACATATCAAGGAAGGCAACACAAGCAACAATCCAGGCTAATCTATCATCATACAAGTAAATCTCATATTAAAACATGCTTACAATACTTCCGTGAAGTAATCTTGTTTAATCATAACTATGCTTCTTTGATTAGGGATTAGTCCCTCTTTAGCTATTCATACTATTCATGGAAGAGTACTTCTTTACTAGTCTAAGACAAGTCATTACTCATGAAGGGTTATGATTTACCAATTCAAGGCTACCAAGGAAAAGCATCCCATTATGCTAGACCAAGCTATCATGGAAAACACCTTACTATGAAAGTCAAAGCTACTCAAGGAAGGGTACAATTGCTCAATTCAAGCTATTATGATATGGTGTGGCCTCAAAAAGTCAAGCTACCATGCAAGCACTCTATTGTGCTTAGTTCAAGCTAACCATTGGAAGGGTACTATTGCTCAATCCAAGGCAATTGATTTAATTCAACGTTTATCAAAGAAACTTTATCCAATACTAAGCATCAACGATCGTTAAGTAGTAATATAATCCAACTAAGTGAGTTGGGGTCGAGTCCCAAGAGAGTGGTACGTATTTGAGAATCAATAGGAAAGCATGAACATGCTCAAGTCAATCATAGCTAAAAAACATTTACGAATAAAAGCATGGTTCAAGTTAGGGGTGACATAAGTGTCAAATATCAAGGGGATTAGGTTTCAACTATCAGCTACAATAGTAAATAACACGAAAATAGCACATATAGAGACGGGTTCTTGGGATGTGATAGGATTATGGACTAAATTAGACAATTGGGTAATTGCAATTAATAGTGAATAGCTGTAAATTAGTGAATAAGCTAGACTTTAGTGGGGATAAACTTTTTCTCGAACAAATTACCCCGAATCAAATTGGTTTCTCTCGAACACCAATAAGCAGCAATTAAGGACAACCTACGCTTTAGTCCATTCACTCTCTCAAGCTAAATGTGTGGAAAAGGGTTTAGGGTTCACTCTCTCTAGATGAACCCATAACAACCCAATACCCACAGACCATCAAATCAGTAATCTTGGTTTTAAAACCTCTCTCTCGAGCAAGCCAAAAACACGAAGGTAGAGTTGCATTTGCAACTACAACCTTTTAAATTAAGCCACAATTACTGAATGAAATCACTTTTAAATAGCATTTACACTATCAATTAACAATACCCAACAGCTAAATCAACCCATAATCACATAATCACACCCCAAGAGTTAGGGTTTTTGCTAGACATCATAAAAAGGTAAAAATCGTTACCAAATTGTGTTTCCATCAACTGGGTAAGATTGATATAGTCTTTACAAACGTCTAAGATGAAGAATCTTCAACACCCACTTCCAATTTCTTAGAAATGGAAATATTCAAATCTTTAAAGCTAAGGAAATATTGTCTCTAAACTCAGTTCTAAGCTCTCAAACTTCAGAACTGAATAACAATGAAAACTATTGAATGCTAGATACTAAACTACGAATTTAAAAAATGTATTTATAGTCGCCAAAAATGTGCTGCGAAGGACCATTCAGCGCAATAAGTCGGGATCGCTGATCCACTCGGCGATCCACCCTTTGGTCAATTCCATCGCCTTAATGCTTTGGCCTTTAGTATCTTCAGGTTTTGTACTTTGGGTGATATGGCACTGCATCATGGAACCTTTCGTCGACTCGCCATCTACTCCTTTCTATCGCCAACTTGATTTTATCCTTTAGGGCTCGGCACACTGGAACATTAGGTGAGACAATGGCCATTCGGCGTCTCGCCCAATGGATTAGGCGATCCTCAAGTTTTCTTTTCTTTGTTCTTTTAGCTTCCTTGTTCCTTTTTGCTCATTAGTGTCCATGCCTTGTTACTCACTCCAAATACTTGAAAATCAATGGTTTACATCAGTTATTGGCACCAAATATGCATTTGAGGATACTAAATCTATTAAAATGAAGCCCTAAATGAGTCCAAATCGTGGACTCATCAACACCCCCAACTTAAACTTTTGCTTGTCCTCAAGTAAAACTCAAGTTCAGTAGTCTAAAAAGGACGTCTCAAATAGTGTTACACAAGACTCAATCATGAATGCACACAAAAGACTCAACTTACTTATGCAAATATCAATTGTGCACTCAAAGATTCAAGTTCTGACTCACCATTAATAAAGAATCTCAAGCTGACTATACTTGCTTCAAATGCAAGTTCAAGCTCAACAAAGGTACTCAAATGCCCTCACACAAAGAATGATTCCATATTTACACACAATGGATGACAATTTAAAGCTCCGGAATCAAATGCAATGCTCACACTCACACTCACAAAGATGAACACAATGCATGACTTCACCCATAGGTTTGCCCGTATTTTCCAATCAATCCTTGTTTCAGCTCACTCAAGATCAAAAAGGTCTTTTCAAGGCTTGTAACGGGGCTAAGTGCAAAGGTATGGTCATTTAGGCTCAATGGTTGTAATCCTCATGACATGTGGTGTGAACAACACTTTCTTTCCTTTTCTTCATCATTTTCATTCGTTCTCAAAATTCACCCCATTATTCATCTTCCATGGATTGCTTGGACACCCCATTTTCTTTGCACTTTCACAACTTTATTCCACAACTTTTTCATTCTTTTTCTCTTTTTTTTTTTTTATATATATGGAGGGGTTCCATTTTTTCTCAAAATCATAGGTCAAAGGGGACTTTCTTGCACTTCTGGATTTACCTTCTCTTTTCACCACACCCCCAACTTTGGCCTAAGTTGGCTATTCACACAAACCACAAATCATGAGGATTATGGGTAATGGGTCAAGAAAGGTCACAATTTCATCAAGTTTCTTCCAAGAAAAGACTAAGGCTCAAAGGGTGTTCAAACGCGGTTCACACACTCACAAGGTAGGCCACAAAAGAGGTATAATGTCAAATTGTTTCACACTCTTCAAAGTTGCCTAAGCTCATATCAAGAGATTGCATCTATTAGTCAACCGAACCAACGGAGCAAATTCTAAGTGTCATCACACATGGTTCGCGGTAAGCTCATCATACAAGGCATTGACACCAATGTGAAACAAGATTCCACACTTTCGCTAGTGTGCAATGTTCATCACAAGAGACTCAATTCAATACTTGGCTAGTCACAACGAGATGCACAGAGTTCATATATTTTCTATGCAACTTCATTTGGCCTCATCATAGCCGCACATTCATTTTTGTTCGATTATGAGCACTATTCAAGTCATCTGTATTGATCAAAACCGATACTCAAATTTACAAGAGAACAACCATATTTTACACAAACAAAAGGTGGCACAATTTTTTCGGAAGGGTCAAAAAATAATTTACAATTCAAAGCAAGGAGCCATAAGCTCAATCATCCACAAAAATAGTGTAACACACAATTATAGCTCAAAACATAAATATATACACACAACCAAAAAGTCACAAAAGGTCACAAAAGGTAGGCCTCATCCCACCACAAATAAAAATCATTTGTCCTCAAATGCAATCAAAATAATCCAAAAGTCAAATAAAGGTAAAACAGAGAGGGAGGTAAAGAAGGATCCTGTCTAAACAATCGCTCCATCTGTCTGGGCATCAGTGCCCGGTGTAGTGCTCGGGACTTGGGCATCACTGCCCGGAGTCACCTTAGAAGGAACATCTCTACTGGACCTACCCATGGATGTCTCTGTTAGCGATGTCTGGATCACCGATTGCACAATAGTCTCCTCAAGATTCGGCAAGTCTCTATCTATGCCCTCCTCCCTGATCTTTATCAGCTCCTCGTCGATCTCTGCCTCCGACTCATCAACTACTGCCATATCCCTATGCACATCTCCAGTGGTAGCCGGAGGAATCTCAGGAGCATCCAAATCATCTGCAACCTCCATTAATAAAGTGAAGTCAGTAGATTTTAGATAGTCTACATCCTTCCTCAAATCTGCTACCTCGGCTTTCAAATCCGTAACATCGAAGGTCTCCCCGTGCCTGCTCTCACAAGCCTCAAATCTCGTGGTGAGAGTGTCAATAAAAGTCTGGAGGGGGATCAGTGCAACAGTGATGTCACTCTCGATCATCTATGGGATGGATCCCTCAAGGTAGATGCACCTTGGGCCTGTGAAGAGGAAGGAGGGGTAGAATTACCTGAAGGCCCAGAGGCCGGAGTAGGCGAAGATGCCTCTGTAGGTATAGAATCGACGTCCACCTCTGGGATGTATCCACCGGAGCTGCCCTTCTCCTGTTAGCGTCCTCTCGAGTGTACTCGGCCTCAATGCGCCGGATGTCAGTGGAGGAAGATAGGGTAACCTCAAAATCTCTCACATCATCCCGGGGTACTCCAGCACACCGGCATACCTCCATGATCAGGACCTGGAATGGCAATGAGGTTTGACTCTGTTTGGCCCTCATGACCATCTCTTGCTAAATGATAAGGCCCAGGTCAATACGCCTTTTAGATATGATAGACCCCAAGCATACCGCCTTAGGATGGCGGAGGATAGACTTGTTCTGGGATGGCATAACAGTGCAGTTAATAAAGCCAAACCAAAACCGAGCAGCAATACTCAGGTTTCTTTTCTCAATGGGAACTTCTGCCTCAATCCACCTCGGGGTGGTATAAAAAATTAGAGGTACCAGCCAACCCTTTAGCTCATCTAGTGACTGAGCGATAGGCAATCCCTCGTAGGGACTTGAAGAATGCAGAGCTCTGTCCAAAACAATGTTAATGTACTCACTGCTACACCTAACTTCCTTGCCCCGAACCATGACCGACTTAACGGGTCTGAACTTGCTAGCCTTCTTCTTGCTCTTTGGAACCAGGTCACAATATGTTATATAGAAATCCCAGACCCATGAAGGAATATAGGGGCATCGAGGCCTGGCGAACTGCTCGAATCTATGTAAATGAAATGTGTCCCTTACATCAAAGTATTTTTCCTCAAGGCCCTTTGTAGATAATAACTTCTCCTCCAGAATTGTTCGCAATCCATCCCCCTTCAATCTATTGAGAAGCCTAGGAGGAGGGACGACTTGTGGCACAGGAGCCACAGGAAGTGACAAAGCTGGCACTGAGTCTGCTTATGTGGAAGTTGGAGGGACTCTAGTTGAGTCAGGGTGAGATCTAGCCCGGATCTCATCCCACCAGGACTGCAAAGGCTGGTTGTCCTCAAGCTCAGATAAAGCAGCTTGGAACCAGTAGCACCCTGTCAGATATGGGCCTCTTGCCTCTACTCGAACCTCCAATTGGAGGCTCTTGCCTTAATCTTTTTGGAGGATTTGGTCCCCCTTCATTTATTGTGATATCCCCTACTCTTTTCAGGGGTGGCATGTCGATGTTGGTCCTTACCGTGTTTGCAAAAACATCAAGAAAAATTAGAAATATTTCAATCAAAAGCACAGAAAAATAGCAGTTGCAGACACTCACCGAACCGGTCGGCGAGTAGCCAAATCACTTTGGCGAGCTAGATCGAGCTCACCGAAAAGATTAGCTCAAATTTTTCAAAAAAATTTGGCATGTCGGTGATGGAAAGGCCTTTCGGTGAATTACCAACAACATTCGGCGAGAAAGGAATAGCCTGCCGAATGTTACAGTGCAATTTAGGCTAAGGGGGTACAAATAAAAGGCGATCAAGAAGACTTTCGGCGAGTCGCCGAGTGCCTTTAGCAACCTCAGGCTTCTCGTCAAAACTTACCGAACACATCTTCAAAGTTAGCATGAAATTAAAGGTGAGATAGGGGACTTCGGCGAACCGCCGAGTGGTTCGGCGAGCTCGACCCAGCTCGCCAAACGACCCAACGTGCCTACTTTCAACCCAACTTCTCGAATTCAACCGTACAACCCCCAAAAACAGAATCAAAGCATGCACTAATCAAATTAAAGCAAGACCCATTACCTCGGGATACTCAGACTTCTCCTGGTTTTGCAAGTTTTGACCATTTGCCAACTTTTGCCCTTAAGAATGACGTCACCCGCTCTATCATTGGGCAAATTATGCCATTTGGCACAACAACGGGTTACTTAGACTTCACCCGACTAGACCCAACAATATGCAAGCACAACCCCATAAGATTTAACTAATTTTAAGGTACCAAATTATGGGAATTCAACAATATAAACAATACGGGCAAGATATCGAATTAAAACAGGCATTCAAACATACTAACACTATCAGAGAGGCCCAACACACTTCAATCAAGATAAACTTATTGCAAATGAATACAAAATTCTAAAAATAAACTCCGGGTTCAAAAAACCAACCATTGATGATGATTAAATAAAGATTTAAATGCTAGATGGCAAAGTAACCCCACTTCGAGCACCAATCAATGACTAAAACACTCTAAAAATGCGGAAATCTAGAAGCTAATGTGCGGGTGTGAGTTTGGGAAGTTTAAAAGTGAGGGAAAGTGAAAGAGTTTGAAAGTTTAAACCTTTGGCCTTTAAAAACCGTCCAGTTTTTGCCCATTTGGAGACATTAGTCGTGATCACCGACCCACTTGACAACACGCTGAGTGGTCACTTACTTCGCTGAGTTTTACAAGACCTCCAGTTAGTTTGGGGGTCCAAATGGCAGACTAGATCGCGATCACAGACCTAGTCGGTAATTCGCCAAGTTGCTCCTAGGCTCACCGAGTTTTACAGACTCCAAATTAAAATTGTCTTGAGTCCAACAGCGGTCTAGGTCGGGCTCGCCTACCTTTTCGGTGACACGCCGACTGAACCTTTAGCTCGCCAACCTGCACATTTTAACAACTTTCCCATTTCGACCTATATAAACAACACATCATTATTTCTTAAAGAAAAAAATAAAGCGATAAACACTTGGGTTGCCTCCCAAGAAGCGCCTTAGTTAACGTCATGGCACGACTTCCCCACTCAATCTTGATTTGTGGGGTAGAGAAGAGACAACACATGACCCATTTAGGTCTCCAGCAACTGAAAAAAATATGGAATGGGAAGCAGTCATCTGATTCATTAGTGAGACATTCTCTTTTATCTCATTCAACACTTTGTCGTGTTCTTCGACTTTGGAAGAATGAGTGAGAGTATCTCTTCTATTTGTCCACCCTCGTGCACCGTGGGCTTTCCATGCTCATGAGGGGGAGTATATCGGTCTTTCTTTTTGTCCGGTGCTTCCAATTCCATGATCTTTTTGGCCACTAGATCCAGCTGAGTCAAAAGTGTGACCACAATCTGGTCCTTCTCAGTCTCCTTGTTAGTCTTGGCCATAAGATCATGGAGCTGGCCTACTATTGCATAGGGTAGTCATGAGAGACCTCCCGAAGACATTTGGTCAGCCACTCCTCTGTTTTCCAGATCAAGACCTCTATAGAAGTAGTCCAGTAGTGTGTTATCTGAGATTCCATGAGTCGGGCACTGCAGCAATAGTGACTTAAATCTCAGCCACAACTCATGGATTGGCTCACCCTCAATTTGTCTGAAACTTAGGATGTTATCCCTAAGAATCATCATTCTCAAATGGGATAGGTCTATTTGGTCACCATTGCTACAAGACATGTTGTTTTATGCTGCTCTAAATAGCAACACACAAACCAAAACTAAAAATTAAGTAAGTTTGCTATAACTAACAAGAACAAAATTCAACTTAACTAAAAATTCTCAAGTAACACCACTTCCCGGCAGTGGTGTCATTTTGATATGATTTAATGTTTATCAAAGATACTTCATCCAATACTAAGCGTCAACAATCGTTAAGTAGTAATATAACCCAACTAAGTGAGTTGGGGTCGAGTCCCAAGGGAGTGGTACGTATTTGAGAATCAATAGGAAAGCATGAACATGCTCAAGTCAATCATAGCTAAAACACATTTACGAATAAAAGCATAGTTCAAGTTAGGGGTGACACAAGTGTCAAATATCAAGGGGATTTGGTTTCAACTATCCGCTACAACAACAAATAACACGAAAATAGCAATTATAGAGACGGGTTCTTGGGATGTGATTGGATTATAAGCTAGGGTAGACAATTGGGTAATTGCAATTAATAGTGAATAGTTGTAAATTAGTGAATAAGCTAGACTTTAGTGGGGATAAACTTTCTTTCGAGAAATTTACCCCGAATCAAATTGGTTTATCTCAAACACTAATAAGCAGCAATTAAAAAGATCCTACACTTTAGTCCATTCACTCTCTCGAGTTGAATGTGTGGAAAAGGGGTTAGGGTTCACTCTTTCGAGCAGACCCCATGACAACCCAATACCCACAGACCATCAAATCGGTAATCTTGGTTTTAAAACCCCTCTCTCGAGCAAGCCAAAAACATGAAGGTAGAGTTGCATTTGCAACTACAACCCTTTATATTAAGCCACAATTACTGAATGAAATCACTTTTAAACAACATTTCCACTATCAATTAATAATACCCAGCAGCTAAATCAACCCACAATCACATAATCACACTCTAAGAATTGGGGTTTTAGCTAGACATCATAAAAAGGTAAAAATCGTTACCAAATTGTGTTTCCATCAACTTGGTAAGATTGATATAGTCTTTACAAAGGTCTAAGATAAAGAATCTTCAACACCCACTTCCTATTTCTTAGAAATGGAAATCTTCAAAACTTCAAAGCGAAGGAAATATTATCTCTAAACTCAGTTCTAAGCTCTCAAACTTCAAAACTAAATAATAATGAAAACTATTGAATGCTTGATACTAAACTAAGAATTTAAAAAAAGTATTTATAGTTGCCAAAAATGTGTTGCGAAGGACCATTCGGCGCAATAAGTCAGGATCGCCAATCCACTTGGCGATCTGCCCTTTGGTCAATTCCATCGCCTTTTTGCCTTGGCCTTCAGCATCTTCAGGTTTTGTACTTTGGGAGATACGACACTGCATCACAAAACCGTTCGGCAACTCGTAGACTACTCCTTTCTATCGCAGACTTGATTTTCTCCTTCAGGGCTCGGCACACTAGAACATTAGTCGAGACAATGTCCATTCGGCGATTCGTGCAATGGATTAGGCGATCCTCAGGCTTTCTTTTCTTCGTTCTTTCAGCTGCGTTGTTCCTTTTTGCTCATTAGTGTTCGTGCTTTGTTCCTCAATCAAAATACCTGAAAACAAGGATTTACATTAGTTATTCGCACAAAATATGCATTTGAGGACACTTAATCTATTAAAATGAAGCCCTAAATGAGTCCAAATCGTGGACTCATCAGCTATCCATGAGTTCTACTAACTCCAACTATGAAGCATGGTCTTGTCTTACCAAGTCAAGCTACCATGAGTTCCACCAACCCAAGCTAACGTGAATTCTACCAACCCAAGCTACCATGAAGGGATCTCATATCACTACTTCAAGCCATCATAGTACATACATGTTTTGATTCATTTTAGGTGAGCAAGCCTTTCAACCTTGAATCATTCTATGTGAGAAAACCTTTCACATTATTCATTCATACACATATAGAGTAGATCATGTGGGTAAATCCTTCCACAACAATTTTATCTACAAATCAACAATTATCATATAACTTTACTCTCAAAGCCTTCACTCTAAAAGCTCTACTAATCATCATTTATCATACATGCCTTAGTCTCAAAACAATCCTAATCTCAAAGCCTACAAGTCATAATTCATCATATATACTTAATGTCAATCACGTCATGTCTATATGCTTTAATCTTAAGCAAATCATGTCTATATGGTTCAATAACAAGCAATCTATAATGTATCTCATCAATCCTAGAAGAATACATCTAAATCCTCAATTTTCCCTTTTCATGGCATAAAAACCATTTACTTCAATTTCATCTATCTAGACATGAGTTAGGCATGGGTACATGTAAATTCATCCTAAAAACATATAATTCTATCAATTCAATCATAAGAATAATAATCAACTCAATTGGATAAATACCTATAACATTAAAAGAAACCTTACCTCGAATTGGGGAATTATTCTTCTAAATTGGGGAAACGTGGGCTCCGTAGATGAAAGAATACCATTGATCAAAAGCCATCATACCTTGATTACAAATCCCACAATTTCTTGAGGAATGGAGACTTGATCCTGACCCTAGCTCCAACTATTTCTTCTTCTTCAAGTTTTAGAGAGAAATATTTGAGAGGATGAACTTTGGGATTCTTTTGGGGTTTTGGAAATAATGTCTTGAATGGTGAGTTTAAAGGGTTAAAATCACTTATATAGATGAACTAGGCTTAGGCAAATTGACCCCACTGTAATTTAACTAAAATCGGAAAGTCCCAGAATACCCCCATTTGGCCGCCCACTGTCAAGCCTTCACGAGAGGAACCATGAGCCGTGGTCATCACCACTGGTCGTGGTCGTCCTCGTGGTCTTGGACCAGTGTCTAGGCCATCTTTCCTTTGTGCCTAAGAGTTTAAGGCATCACCATGAGCCTTTCCATGAGCCGTGGTCATCACCAGTGGACGTGAAATAGCTCGTGAAGATGAGCCCAACTTAAGCAGTCCTTGGGGAGTTTTGCTAGCCACCACGGGCAGTGGTCCTCACCACTGGACGTGGTGGTGGTTTTGAAGGTGGGGGCATTTATTAAGGAGAGTTGGGCAACCTTGGCCCCTCCCTTTGCTCTTGCCCTTTTTCCTTGACTTTTTTACCTCACAATAGCCCTAGTTGGCCTACTAGACTACGAGGTGTTACAATATCTCCCCCTTGGGGACATTCATTCTCGAATGACATTCTAGGCATCTCTTAAAGGAAATGACTCTTGACTAGCAACCCATCATGCATGCAACTCATCTAAATGCACACCACCAAGGAGGAAACATCAACTACAAGCTAAACATACTCATTGCATCATATGGATGGTAGGAACTACATCTAACAACCCAAAATGCACAAAATTTCTATATTTCTCATGTTCAAGGAGGAACTATCATCTCCAAGCTAAAAGCATGCTCAACATATTCTCATGGAGACTATATGCAATCTATAATCATAGCATACATTCAAGGAGGAATCTCTCAACTCCAAGATAAGGCATGTTTAACAACTCATCTCATGAAGTTTATAGGAAACTCGTACTCAACACACTATAACATGAGGAAAATAATTCATATAAACTCATTTTCTTTCTAAATATAAGCTTTTCCTGAATATGCATAATTATAAAGATATCATGAGAATAGCTAAAACAAACAGGACTTCATACAAAGAGCAAACCATGAGGAACTCATCATCTCAAGCTAAAAGAGGAGTAGAAGGAAAAATGATGAGGATATCGGGAGATCTTATCGGCCTCGGCCTCCCAAGTGACACCCTCAACTAACACCCTCAACTAAAAGATCCATCCATAACATTTTCACGAGAGCAACTTCCTTGTCCCTTAACTTCTTAACTTGCCGGTCTAAGACCTCAACCGGTACTTCTCCATAAAAGTGATTTTCATAAACTCCCAACTCTTCTAAGGGAACTTATAGATGTTGGATCTCCAACACACATCTTAATCATAGAGACAAGGAAAATTGTATGCACCGATGCCGACTATTTAGGAAACCTAGCTCATAAGCACCCGTACCAACACATCTCAAAATCTCATATCGGTCTACAAAACGGGGACTAAGCCTCCCGTACTTCCAAAACCTCATTACACCCTTCTTGGGTGAGAAATTCAAGTAAACCCAAATCATGAACATTAGGAACACTTAACGACCTTGCTATCTAAGCACATCATCTCCCCCTTGGGAGCAAGCCTAAACGGACTTTCAAAGGACCATTTCTTTCAATTCAATCAAGGTCAGATCAAGACATCACTAGGCTTTCACACCCGTCACACAAGATAATTCTAAACCATGGTGAACTTATACTACTACCCTTTAGAGAAGTCTATTCACTTACCACATCAAGGTGTTATCTAAACACCCTATTCATCTAACCAAACAACATACCCAAAATTCATAATGACAATATCAGGTTCTATAATCACTAGAAGCATACTAAGAGTTTAGTCAATACCTACCAAGGACAACATCAATGCCTAGCATATCAAGTCTATCAAGACACAAAAGACAAAACAACTCCGGATTCTAACAAAGCATAAAACACATACCGGTAGTCACATCTGGGGGACACTTTTCTTCACCTCTAGCTTTGAGAGCATAGAACCTATTCTACTTTGGAGTATTCACACCCGAGTCACTAGGAAGAGCTTGCTTACCCTCCCATCTTTTATCCTTTACCATTGGACAATCCCTCATTTTGTGGCCACTTTCACCACAACTACAGCAACCCTTTATACCAGCTAAACACCTACCCTCATGTCTCTTTCCATACCTACCACAAGTAGGCTATAGGGATTCACTTCTAATTCCTTGTGGTTTAGGGTTAGACACCCTATCTTCATTATACTTAAGAGCATTGGAGGAATCTTGCCTGGAAAACCTTTGTCGATTCCTAGGATGACCATGTCCATCAGACTTTACATGAGAGGAATTATCATCATCAATTCTAGACCTCTTTTTCTCCCTAGATCTCTCTTCAAGTTTCTCCTCCTGAATATGTTGGGCATGAGTCATAAGACAAGCAATATCTATGTCATAAACAAGCATAGCGGTACGACACTCTTTCACCACTAGATCAGACACACCTGACATAAACTTACTCATTCCCGACCTAGGGTCGGCCACTAGAGATGGAGCATAAATATTTTGACAAGTGAGTGAACTTTAGAGCATACTCCTTCACACTCATACTTCCTTGATGAAATTTAAGGAACTCATGCACCTTTGCTTCCCTAATCTCAAGGGGAAAGAACCTATTAAGGAACGCAGATTTAAACACTTCCTACTCTACGGGACCTTCTCCTACCTGCCTAGCTTCTTTCCATTGATTGTACCACACTTGAGCAACACCTTTAAATTGATAAATGGCCAATTTCACCTTATCTACCAGATTCACTCCCATAATAGCAAGTACCTTATAGACCTCATCTATAAACTCTTGCGGATCTTCCTCCACTTTGGAGACACAAAATTTTGGAGGGTTCATCCTCATAAAATGCCTCACTCTTGACGTCGTCGTACCCACATTTGGGTTCACGGGGGCTACCACCTCTCTATTGTCTTGGGCCATCACAGCTTGAGCCAACACTTGAAAAGCCGTCCTAAACTCTTATTTGTCACGTTCTCAGCTATAGGGTCAATCAGAACTTGTGGAGGAGCTTGGGGAGGAATTTCTTGATCATCATTTTCTTCCTCATTCCTTGTAGCATTAGCCCTTGTAGTAGTTATATCCTATAGACCATTGAGTAAGGATTAGGAGAAAGACCTTATAGTGTTAAACTCTATGGCAAGACTTAGAGTAATAAAGAAGTGAAGTTTCCTAAGCATCTCGTAGCCTCTGATTCATAAATATGGCGCGCTTCACACTTCTGAAAAAAACTCTACTTGACATGGTTTTGAGACATCCTAGATTCATTCTAAACCTTGTGCTTTGATTACCAAGTTTGTCACAATCCAGGGATACCCCTAGATGTAACAATGCATACAAGACCCCGAAAGGCCTCATACAAGCCCCTTAGCATATCATAACATAAAGTAATAGAAAGGAGCAAAAAGTTAAAATATTTTTTATAACATCAAAGTTTCATAAAATGAAGCTAAAGTCTAATACACTTGTCTCAAACCATCTAATACTAGAAAGTCTTTGGGACACAACCCATACAATAGTCAAAAACATAAATTGAAAGACATAAGGACATGGTGGTAAAATCGCACCCTGCATTTGATAAGAATGTAGGCAAGAGTATGCATTAGTATAAAGATGTACTATATATGATAGCTATCATAAACATCAACATAGACATAACATAAGCATTAGTCAACATAAGACATAGGCTATAAGCATAAGAGATAACAACATAAGTCATAAGCATATTCTATGCACATAAATCATCATACTATAAGAGGAACACTTTTCAAGTAACCTGAACTTGTTCTTACCCAATACGTATGTCTTCCATTTCTAGTCATACATATCAAGGAAGGCAACACAAGCAATAATCCAAGCCAATCTATCATCATTCAAGTAAATCTCATATTACAACATGCTTACAATACTTCCTTGAAGTAATTTTGTTTCATCATAACTATTCTACTTTGATTAGGGATTAGTACCTCTTTTATTATTTTTACTATTCATTGAAGAGTACTTCTTTACTAGTCCAAGACAAGTCATTACTCAAGAATGGGTACAGTTTACCACTTCAAGGCTACCAAGGAAAAGCATCTGATTATGCTAGACGAAGCTATCATGGAAAACACCTTACTATGCAAGTCTAAGCTACTCAAGGAAGGGTACAATTGCTCAATCCAAGCTATCATTATATGGTGTGGCCTCACCAATTCAAGCTACCATGCAAAGCACTCTATTATTCTTAGTTCAATTTAGCTCTTGGATGGGTACTATTGCTCAATCCAAGGCTATCCATGAGTTTTACTAACTCAAGCTTCCAAGTATGGTCTTGATTTACCAAGTCAATCTACCATGATCCACCAACCCAAGCTACCATGAGCTCGACCAACCCAAGCTACCATGAAGGGATCTCATATCGCTATTTTAAGCTATCATAGTTCATACATTCTTTGATTCATTTTAGGTGACTACCTCTTTCAACCTAGAATCATTATATGTGAGAAAACCTTTCACATTATTCATTCATACATATATAGAGTAGATCATGTGGGTAAAATTCTATCTACAAATCAACAATCATCATATAGCTTTACTGTCAAAGCCCTAATAATCATAATTCAACATATAAGCTTCACTCTAAAAGCTCTACGAATCATCATTCATGACACATGCCTTAGTCTCAAGACAATCCTAATCTCAAAGCCAACAAATCATAATTCATCATATATACTTGATGTCAATCAATTCATGTCTATATTATTTACTCTTAAGCAATTCATATCTATGTGGTTCAATCTTAAGCAATCTATAATGTCGCATCAATCCTAGAAGAATACATCTAAATCCTCAATTTCCCCTTTTCATAGCATAAAACCCATTTACTACAATATCATCTTTCGATACATGGGTTAGGCATGAGCACATGTAATTCAATCAATTCAATCATAAACAATCATAATCATCTCAATTGGATCAATACCCATAACATTAGATGAAATATTAACTAGAATTGGGGAATTCTTCTTCTAAATTGGGGAAAACAAAGGGGCTCCATGGATGAAAAACCATCATAACTTGATTACAAATCCCAAAATTGCTTGAGAAATGGAGACTTGATCTTGACCCTTGCTCCAACTCTTTCTTCTTCTTCAAGTTCTAAAGAGACAAATATTTGAGAGGATGAACTTTGCCATTCTTTTGGGCTTTTGGAAATAATGTCTTGAATGGTGAGTTTAAAGAGTTAAAATCACTTATATAGGTGTACTAGGATTAGGAAAAATGAACCCACTTTAATTTAACTAAAACCAGAAAGTCCCAAAATACCCCCACTTGCCAGCCCACTGTCCAGCCTTCACGAGAGGCACCACGAGCTATGGTCCTCACCACTGGCCATGGTCTTGGACCAGTGGCTAGGCCACCTTTCCTTGGCCCCTAAGAGTTGAAGGCATCACCACGATCCTTCCTATGAGTCGTGGTCATCACCATTGGTCGTGAAGATGAGTCCAACTTAGGCAGCTATTGCCTAGCCACCACGAGCCACACCACGGGCTATGGTGGTGGTCGTGAAGGTGGGGGAAATGCTTAGGGGGAGTTTGGAAGCCTTGGCCCCTCCCTTGTCCGTTGCCATTTGTCCTTGACATGTTGCCTTCACACTTAGCCCAATTTGGCTTACTAGACTACGAGGTGTTACCTTTTTTATCTTGATTGAGCCAAATCGAAGATCGATTGGAAAATAAGGACTGGGTGAAAACATGCATTGTGTTCCTCTTTTTGAGTGTGAGCGTTGCATTTAATTCCTGATCTTGAATTGATTAACCTCTTGTGTGAATATGGAATCATTCTTTATGTGAGGGTATTTAGATACTTTTTGTTGAGCTTGAACTTGCACAAGTAGCAAGTATTGTGAGCATGAGAATCTTTGGTAATGGTGCGTCACAACCTGAATCTTTGAGTACACAATTGATCTTTGCATGAGTAATTTGAGTCTTGTTGTGTATGTTCATGATTTACTCTTGTGTAGTACTACTTGAGACGTCCTATTTGAATTGCTAAACTTGAGTTTTACTTGAGGACAAGCAAAAGTTTAAGTTTGAGGTGTTGATGAGTCCACAAATTGGACTCATTTAGGGCTTTATTTTAATAGAAATAGTGTCCTCAAATGCTTATTTAGTCTAAACATCTGATGAAAACACTTGAGTTTCAGGTATTTTTGAAGTTTTAGTGGAAGCATGGACACTTAGGCACAAAAAGGAACAAAAAGGCTAAAAAGAACGAAGAGGCTGAAGCCTGAACATCGCCAAGCATGCTTGGCAATTCGCCAAAGGGACGCACTCCGCCCTTTGTTCCAGTACGCGAAGCCCTGAAGGAGGAGGATCAATAAGGCGATGAAAGCAGCAGTCGGCGTTTCGCTGATCAGTTCCACAAAGCAGAAGTATACCACCCAATGATCCAGAACTCATAGATGTTGAAGGCAAAGCACAAACGGCGATGAACTAGAAGAAGGGCGAATCGCCGAGTTATTCGGCGTTCGCGACTAACCTCGCCGAGTGATCCCCCAACACTATTTTTTGAAGTCTATAAATACTAAACACTTTACTAGTTTTTGTGTGGAACATTAGAGTAAAAAAAAACCTTATTGTAATTTCAACTTTAGCTTTCATATTTTCTCTCAAGTTTAGAGAGGGTTTTGTGGGAGACTTGAATAAAGGAGGTCAACTTCCCCAAATTGGAAGTGGGTCTTTTCTATTCTTCTTCATTTGCTTAAATCAAGGTTTAATTTCTTATACCCATTTGATTTCTCTATCATTTTAGGTATAATTTGTTATTTCTTGATGTGTGGCTAAAAACCCCTCATTCTTGGGGTGTGATTTAGCAAATATGTGTTGATATTATTGTTGGGTCTTACTTGCTGATAGGTTAGATGCATTTTAATGGTTATTTCACCTAGTGTTTATGGTCTAATTTAATGGGTTTGTAGTTGCAAATATAAAACCACCCATGTGTTTTCAGCTTGCTCGAGAGAGAAGTCGCAAAACTAAGACCGCTAGATTGATGGCCTAAGGAGTGGGTCGACATGAGGTTCAGCCCGAGAGGGTGAGCCCTAGTCCCATATTCTAACACTCAACTCGAGAGAGTGAGTGGGGTAAGGCGTAGGCTGGCCTTCATGCGACAAATGGGTATCCGAGAGGAACCCATTTGAAACGGGGTAAATTGCCCGAGAGGGAACTTATTTCCATCTAAAGCTTAGCCTAGTCACTATTATCTTGCAAATTTCCTAGCAAAAGCATGTACCCAACAATTTATATCAATATATATTGCAGTCACACCCCAAGAACTTCTCCCCATACTTGAATTTTCTCTTTATTTTTGTTGTTTTAGCTATACTTGTGACAAACCCCCATTGATATTTGACACTTTGGTGTCACCCACTTGAATTTACTTTGTTTTTATTTGATAATTTCTCAAACTATACCTAACTAGAACAAAATTCTAGCCTAACTACTATTTTCACTACCACTCCCTTGGGCACGACCCCAACCCTTAGTTGGGTTGCTATATTATCGACGATCGTAGACACTAGAACCATAGGTTCGTGTTGTTGGTCACGATAAGCATCAGTTGTTAAGGGATTTGGTCAAAGAAAGGGTATTGACTTTGACGAAATATTTTCTCCTGTTGTGAAAATGTCCCCGAGTCGCACAGTTCTAGGTTTGGCTGCTAGTCTTAATTTAGAGATTGAGCAAATGGATGTGAAGATGGCTTTCCTTCACGGTGACCTAGAAGAAGAGATTTATATGGAACAACCTAAGGGCTTCAAAGTAGAAGGTAAAGAAAATTTTGTGTGAAAACTCAAAAAAAGTCTTTATGGCCTAAAGCAAGCTCCTAGACAATGGTACAAGAAGTTTGAATCTGTTATGGGGGAGTAAGGCTATAAGAAGACTTCATCAGATCATTGTGTATTTGTACAAAAATTTTCTGATGAAGATTTTATCATCCTTTTGTTGTATGTGGATGATATGTTAATTGTGGGTATGAATACTTCCAAGATTGACGAGTTGAAGAAAGAGTTGTGTAAGTCTTTTGCTATGAAAGACTTGGGTCATGCCAAACAAATTTTGGGCATGAGAATTACTCGTCTCAGAGATAAAAGGAAGATTTATTTGTCACAGAAGAAGTATATTGAACGTGTACTAGAGCGCTTCAATATGAAGAATGCTAAGCCTGTTAGCACACCTCTTGCTGGTCATATGAAGTTGAGCAAGAAGATGTGTCCTACATCTAGGGAAGAAAAAAAGAGCATGGCCAAAGTTCCATATTCCTCCATCGTCGGAAGTCTAATGTATGCAATAGTATGCACTAGACCTGATATTGCTCACGCAGTTAGTGTTGTCAACAGATTTCTCGACAATCCGGGAAAAGAGCATTGGGAAGCTGTGAAGTAGATACTCAAGTATCTTAGAGGAAGCTCAGATGAATGCTTGTGTTTTGGAGCATCAGATCCAATCTTGAAGGGCTATACAGATGCTAACATGTCAGGTGACCTTGATAACAGAAAATCCACTATCGCAAAGTTGCGTATGTGTCGCACTATCTATAATCGACCGAGTATATCATGCCATCAAGCCAACAAGAAGATGATATGGCTCAAGCGATTTCTTCAAGAGCTTGGTTTGCATCAGATGGAGTATATTGTCTATTGTGACAGCCAGAGTGCAATAGACTTGAGTAAGAACTCCATGTATCATGCAAGGACAAAACACATCGACGTCAGATATCAATAGATTCGTGAGGAAGTTGATAGTCAATCATTTCACGTCAAAAAGATCCATACAAGTGAAAATCATGTAGATATGCTAACCAAGAAAATACTGAAAGACAAGTTAGAGTTATGCAAAGAACTTGTCGGTATGAGCTCTCGCTAAAGAAAATAAAGATGCCTTCCTCCGGTGAATGGGTCTGGAAGGGGAGATTTGTAGGGTACATACCCATTATAGATAAACATAAGGAAAGTTGAAATGCAGGAAAGGTTGAAATGTTTGTTGCTTATTGTTAAAGTCAATAAATGCTGCAACAAACGAAAGCTCACCATTTCTTTTTCAACTAAAATCTTACCAAGAAATCTACATAGTTGCAAAGGTTGAAACCATGGTGTTTTTATGTTGTCACTGGTGACATCACTAGGAGTAGATTTCTCCTATAAATAGAGAGCCCTTGCTCATTGCAAATACACACCAATTCATAGAGAAAGAAAGATATCGAGAACTGTGAGGTTTCCATAGACTATACAAGAAAATAGCCTGTGAATAAAAATAGAGTGTGAGTGATATTTTAGTAAGGTGGAATCAAAAGAGTGTTATTCCTTTTCAGTGTGTAGTAGTCACTTTGACTATTCTATTCGTGACTACACGGTGTAAAATTCCTTACTATAGTAATATCAGTTGCTCCTCTTGGCCCGTGGTTTTTCCCTTATTTAGAAGGGTTTCCACGTAAAATTCTTGGTGTCATCATTTTCTCATTTTATTTCCATTATTTTGACCATATATATTTTTGTGTTAGTCCGCATTTTCCCAATAGTAATTATTATTTTTGCACTTCTCTCTAAATACTAAGATGAAAGTCTCTCAAAACTTGTTGCGAGGGAAGTACTAAATTTTCAAATTACATTTCATTAAGCTATTTCACTCACTTCATTGTTAGGAATTAGAGTTTGTTTCATCCTTAACCATCTTCCACTCTATGGGAAGATATTTACATCTAGTCTAGGAGGTATGGATCCTCAATGCATACATATATAGATCATGTGATTTGATCTATAGGACAATCCGAAAGAATTAGTGGAAGAATTGATAGCTGATAGAATCAAGGACAATTTCTCACTACTAGAAATATGATCTAATGTCACGATTACGTTACCATTGCAATAGGCTTCTCTACCATCCTGTAGCTCTAACGTCACGGTTTAGGCAACCGCTACAATAGCTGGCGTTGCATTAGTTCTATTGGGACGGTTGTGTTTGACGGTTATTATAATTGTAGCAGTAGATGGCCCTATTGTGACGATTTCCAAATTAATAAATTGCCAACGGTTAAAGTTCTATTGGTACGATTATGAACCATCGGAATTTATTTTTGTTCCACATTTATTTTCAATCCATTGCCGACGGTTAACATCCTATTGGTACGGTTATTTACCGTTGTGATAGAGTTTTATGCGACAGTTCTTTGTAGGTTGTTGCTACGATTATTTTTACAACCATTTCATTATATTGCAACGGTTGTTATATGGTAATGCGTCAATTTTAAGCTATTATAATTGTTGCTCAATGTCTATTGCTACAGTTATTATGAGGTAATGCAATAATTCTTTACTTTTTGCAACAATTAATATTAGGCTATCCCAACAAATATACTATTGGTTCCACATATATTATTAATTGAGCCATTGCAATACTTTTATAACATAAAATACACATAAAAAGATCATGCGAAGAAGTTATATTTCATTACCAAAATTATAATCTAAGATCCATGGTTGGGTACGTAATAACGATAAAAGCAAAATATATAAACATTTTTCAACCATTCAAAAAGGGTGAAATGTACGGATGCACCACACGGTTTTCAATTTTCAAAAATAACAGACTTCCAAAACATAGGTAAAGTTAACATTAACTCAACTCAGCTCTTATGTCAAGTCTTCGGTACTACTTTCATCTCCTTCTTCGATATCATCACCTACATACAATTAATGAAAATACAAAATAATTTAGCAATTTTGTTGCAAAAGTTCAATGACTTTAGTGATATATTTTAAAGTTATCACTCTATATCTACAACAAGCATATAAATTCAATAAGCTTCAAATGACATTAAAAAATAGCATAGTTGCAGGAGATATTTAAATACTGCTTCTGGGAATTATTCCATCACTCCTAGTTCAATTCAACAGTTACTCAAAACTAATATCTTCCTCACTATTAAAGTCTTAATTTATTTACAACAAGAAGAATAATGACTAACAGTAAAGCTATTTTCTGACTAACAGAAGAATAATGACCCAGCTGCAAGAGCAATCAGAACAGTCCACATACAAGAGAAACAATCTTCATGAACAGGATAATTGTTACAACACTGAAGCTACTGGAAAATCTGATTCAGATCATGAGCCAGACACTAAAAGCAGGGGAAGAAGTAGGGTCAGAAAAAATGGGAGGAAACACAGAAGCCAACAATATCTAGTTAGATCATAGAAGACCAACAATCTACGTAACATATCAAGTATAAAATGTTTTAATTGGAGGAAACACAGAAGCCGACAATCTGATTTAGTTTTAATGATTAGTGCACATTTTTGGAAAACAAGAGGTGTTAGATCATAGAAGGCGATTCACAGGCTGAAAAATCTAGTCTACATCAACAATATTCAGTTTGTAGCCATTTTTGAACCCTTTGTTGGAAAACAAAAGATAGATGGTTACAGAAAATTTCTAGGATATCAACATGCCTTTCTAATTCCAATGGACAAATTTGGTGTTGTTGGAGCAATAGATTTGGTGTTTTTGGAGCAATTCCAATCTTGTTCATTTAATCTCGAATGATGATCAACATGTCACTATCAACATGAAAAAGGCTTATGGAAACCAAGATCTCTTTGTGTCTGCTATATATGCTAAATGTACCGAGGTTGAACAAAAAAAATCTCTGAAAAATTTTGGAAGAAGACGATGAAATGGTTGATTTTGAATCCCACAGAAAAGTTGGGGGGAGAACATCATAGAATGGATAGGAGCTTGGGTTCCAAAGTTGTTTAGAAAATTGTGGATTGACACATATCTCATTCATAGGCTCTAACTTCATATGGTGCAATAACAGAAGTCCAAGAAAGAGAATTTGGAAGAGACTGGATAGAGTTTGTATCAATAGCCATTGGGACCAACAATTTTAAAATACTACTATAAGACATTTTGCTAGAATAGGTTCTAACCATAGACCTTTGTTAATGAAATATCAAAATTCTAACACTACTCATTTCTCTTATTTCAGCAATAGCATGGTACAATTTATAATATTGCACTAATAGCATCAGTGCATCACTAATACTTCAATAGCTGGACATTTCTAGAGGCCCTATGTGTTCGGAGAATGAACTGAAATGGACAGAACAAATGACAAAGGGGAGATCTCCTAGAACAATGGCATATAAAATAATGTTAGCTCACACTTAATAACTCATAGCCGACGAGCTTGATCTTAGAAAATACTCAGGTAACCAAATGACCGACAAGGCCACAATCAGAAGAAATAGGCAATAACAAAATTGACAAGACTTTACTCAATAGTCCCTTATAACATAAATGTTACAGCAGTCCATTAGACATTAAAATGCTACAACGAGAAAACAAAGGGAGAGCTCCTAAAACAGTGGTATATAGAATGATGTTAGTTGATACTTAATAACTCATAGCCGACGAGGTTGATCCTAGAAAATACTCAGCTAACCAAATGGCCGACAAGGCCACAATCAAAATAAATAGCCGACAAGGCCACAAACAGAATAAATAGCGACACTAACCTTGCTCGGCTGTTTGAGCAGAAGTAGTTTCACTTGGGGAAGGAACGGACAATGATGCTAGTATTTTAGGATCAATTAATCCTACATGCTGAAGTTGTGCAACTACATCTGCAATAACTTCTTGTCGCATAGTTCTCCTTTGTTCTTCCATTTGTTTCTCCATTTTTTGCATCCTTTCTTGCATTTGTTGCACTACATCATTTGTTGCATTCAAAATTGGTTCAGAATTGTCAACTTTCTTTTTCAAAGTTGTCTTTGTAACCCCCACTCCATATAGTCTTAGACGTCCCGGATGTTCTGGACCCATGACGGCTGAAAATGCATCAACAGACTAACCATTTGTGCTCATTTGCTTTTCAATTTCCTCCATTTCAACCTAGCAAAGCATATCCAACAAGCAGTCTTGTAAATAAAAATTTAGAATAAATAATTGGTCTCAGTAAAAAAAATATATTCACAGTATTCGTACAATTTTACTAGTTGTGTTCTCATTCGATGCCTTGTACAAACGATCAGGTTTTCTTGTTCTTGTGACCACAAAGAACTCCTTAGCGGATACAAATTCCTTTTTTTTTTCCTAGTCACATAAAAATAGATATCAAGAATTGCTTAAATGATAGGTTAAGACTAGATAATAAATAAGAGAACACACCAATTTACTACGGATTAAAGCAAAACTCTTTTTGCCTGCTGTGTGTGGATTCATCAGCTTTTTTCGGTTCTTAGTATTTGTTTCAGACATTTTCTGCAAATAAATGAATCAATAATGTTAACCAAAAGCATATGGGTGCTACATAATGTACTAGACGAGGTCAATGTCTCAATATTTCTTTTTTAACAAATCCAAGTAAAGAATATGCTTTATAAGTATGAATGTTACTATCATATGAAGCTAAAACCAATCTGCAGACCTTAGTTTTGTAAGTTTCAAAGCTTGATTCATAACATCATCAAACATAAATAGAATCTGAGTCAAACAAGTGAAAACTTACAACCCAATCATCATAACATTACTAGAAAGCTTAGCTTACAATTGCATGAATATGCCAACATTGAAGTCACTCTTTAAGGTACTCATAACAATTTGTCAACTTTTTATTCAAGACAATTTAGTGAGCAAAACAGGTTAGCAGCCCTTAAGATTAGTCATGAGTATGTTTTAAATCACAAGTCAAAAGCACCTAAAAAAAGTTTATCCAAAAGGGCACTTAGTTTAGTGAAACCTTGATGCAAATTTCAGTGATCAAACTTAACTAATAAATAAGTTCTTAAGATTTTTTCTTCTTGAGTAAGGAGTTGAATAGGTGACTCTTTACTTTTTATCCCGTTACATTTGTATCTTATCAACTTCTAATTGAAATTATTGAGTTTAAACTATTATAAATAAGAAAAACAGTCAGGAACATAAAACATGTGGTTGTTAATCTTAGCTATACAGTGAGATAAGCATAAAAATCTCACTCAATGAACACTCTCTAAGATTGGAGCAAAATCCTCCGTTTTAGTTGTGACTACCACATTGGAAGAAGTAACAAGCTGCAACAATATTGCAACAGAGAAGAGAATAGCAGAAGAGAAAGATAAAGAAAAATAAAGTTGCAGCAGCAACTATATCACAAAAGAGATCAGGAGAAGAATAAGCTGGATGTTTCAGATTCTGAACTACATTTTACATTGAATTTCTCAGACTTCCAATATTTAAGGAGTTCTCTAAACTGACATTCTGGAATATGACCAGGCTTTTTTGCCATTCGAATTTCATCATTGTCATATGGATTGTAATAATTTATCTTCAAGTCTCTTCTATGCCTTCTCCAAGCATCTCGAATTGTTACCAAAGCCCAATCTTTTGCAGCTTCAAGAATAATGTATTTCTCCTACAATTTGGTGTCATTCAGTTCGCCAATTGAAGTAAAATAATTTTACAAGAAATTAAATATTGAAAACTCCAAATCTTAGTATAATCCCATAAATCCTTTTTAGTATCCATGCTCCTCCAATCAAATATATCAAATGGGCAAAGAGTCGCATTTCTTGCCAATGTACCTAAGAAGCTACTTAACTCTGTCACAACGTCCTCAGTAGGACCAACTGGTTGATTTAGCCTATTCAATAAGATCAATTTACGCTCTTTTCGTGCATGTACACTGTGCATTTGCGTTTGACCTCTTTTGTTTTTACTGAAAACACCTTCAGCTATAAGAAAATATAAGAAATTAGAATTCATGGATGAATTTAGTAAGTTTCTAAGTTTATATGTTACCTTGTTCTTCAGGTTGTTCACCAGTTGGAGGAGTGACAGAGTTCATTTGCACTTGATCCTCTATAGGTTGCTACTCTAGAGGCTGCTCCTCTACAGATTGTCCATTAGCTTCAGATTGTGGTGCTACTGGTTGTTGTTCAATTAATTTAAGCAACTGTCCTTTCTTAGACTCTATAGCTTGAAAATTTTCATTTGTTGTCAATAACCGTCGTTTTTTATTTTCCAAGAATGATAATGATCCAGGTTTAGCATATGTCTTATTTTTTGCTCTTTTGTTTCTTTTTGAAGACTCTTGTTGACTCATGACTATCCAAATCTGTGTAAAAATAAGACAGAAGAAGCCTCTTAGTGCAGAATTTTTAAATGTGAATAACAAAACCAATGAAAGTGAAAAGAACAAACAACAATAGGATCTGTACTAATATATCTATAGTACCAACATTAGAAAGAAAATATTTCAGAACAAATAAGCAAAAATCAAGCAACTAGCAGTAGCAAATAGGCAGAAATCCAAATAGAGTCCAATCGACATTCATACTTTATATGATGCAACTCACAAAGTTATTTATTACTCACTACAAAAAAATGAAGAACAGAATGTATTGAACAAGTTCGGAAGATCCTTTGTCAATCATCAGCCTCCATCCAATCCCAATCAGTATCATCAAAGCCATCCTCCTCTTCTGATGTTTTCGTAGTTACATCTTCTGAATGTTGTGCAAGGGCAGGTAGATCAATGATATCAACAAGGAGATCTTCTCTCGACCATCTAACATCTACATCGAGTACTCTTTCTGATGAACCAATGTCATCGTTAGTCTCTCTCCAAAATGTTTCTTCAATATTAGGACAATTATCTTCCTCCAAATCATACAAATCCACTGGAACTTTATGTCTTGCATAATATACATTTTTCTCAATTAGGTCTTCAACATAAAAAACATGATGCACTTGAGATGCTAGTACAAAAGGATCATTCGTGCTACATTTTTTATTGAAGTATACTCGAGTCAATCCATATTCATCAACTTCGTTATGAAACCAATCACATCTAAAAAGTACAACACTAAAGCAACCCCAATAATCAATCTCAATGATATCCTGAATAATTCCATAATAGATAACCATTCCATCGATAGGATTTTGGTCCCTAGCGCTAGCAAAACTATCTGTTGTTGCTGACAAAGTCATCCACTATTCTGAGTCTTGCAAGGGACATCCCGTGTCTTTGTATGAAATCTATATCCATTAATGAAATATCCAGTATATCTTTTAGCCACAAAATTAGGCCCTTTAGCTAGCCATCTTAAATGATTGGACACTTCAATATTTTTAACTTCATCCCTAAACCAATCACTAAATTCTCTACTATGGATTTGTGCTTTTAGCCATGCATTTCCTCTTGTACGATTATCAATTAAATTCTTATGTTCCCTGCAAGAATGATATGCAATTTAATCAATGTAACCTTATTATTGGAATTTAAATTTAAAAACAAATGACTATTTTATCTTACTTGATGAATGTCTCTACTTTTTCATCTCCAATATTGAACAAAGCATATCGATGAGCTTCAAACCACTCATGATGCTCCATGTTAAAAGTCTTGCTTTTCCTTTTATTCATACTTCCGATTGGATGACCTGTCTTAGGAAATAAATATGAAGCATCACCTTCCTCTATTTGATTGTCCTCATCATCCTCGGTTTGATACCTACTAAATGTTGTCTTCACCATATCAGGTAGGTATCTCGAAATAAAGGTCAAGCACTCTATAGTTGAAAAACCCTCTACTATTGCCCCTTCTGGATTTTTTCGATTACGAACAAGCCCCTTGAAGTCACACATAGTTCTTTCATTATAATACATCCAACACAAATGAGTTGGGTCTCCAAGCTTAATTTCATCCACTAAATGGATAGGCAAATGTGTCATTATATCAAAAAAGGATGGAGGAAAAATCTTTTCAAGCTCACATTCTATAATTATGATTTCAGCCTTCAGCTTATCAAGATCGCTTCTTCTTATAACCTTACTACATATGGCTCTAAAATAATTCCCCAACCTTATTAAGACCAACGATACATTCTTGGGCAACACTTTTCTGACAGCAACCTAGATCAAGTAATGTAATATGAAATGAGCATCATGGCTTTTGTATCCTAATACTTTCATAACTTCAATTTGCACACGACTTGATATATTAGAGGCAAATCCTTTTGGTAATTTGGCATCTTTTAAAACAGTGCAAAATAACCTTTTCTCCTCTGGTTTCATAGAGAAACAAGCTTTAGCCAAATGAATATTTCTAGTATCACAATCTTTTACCGGTTGAAGCTCTTTGCGTATCCCCATCTCATGCAAGTCATAGTGAGAATTTATATGATCTTTGGACTTTCCAAGTATATCCAATAAAGTCCCAAGCAAACTGTCACAAATATTTTCTCTATGTGCATCACATCAAGATTATGCCTCAATTTGTTTGTTGCCCAATACGGCAACTCAAAAAATATGGATTTTTTTTCCATGGACCATCATTCTTTCGTTTTCTTTTCTTTTGGCTCTTTCCAAAAACATTATTGAATTCACGAAGTTCTTCAAGAACTTGTATGCCTGATAAGGGAGTAGGTGCGACTTTATGCTCCTCTTTACCATTAAAGGATTTTTTATCTCTTCTATATGGATGATCATGAGGCAAAAATGCTCGATGACCCAAATAACACATCTTATGACTATGTTTGAGATATTGGGAATAAGTATTATGATTACAAGTGGGGCATGCCCATTTCCCTTTGGTACTCCATCCGGAAAGCATTGCCAATGCTGGAAAATCACTAATTGTCCACAATAAAGCTGCACGCATCACAAATGTTTGATTAGTTATAATATCATATGTTTCCACTCCCACTTCCCATAGTTCCTTCAACTCTGCAATCAGTGATTGTAAGTATACATCTATATCATTTCCAGGAGATGATGGACCTGGAATAATCATTGACAACATTATATACTCCGTCTTCATGCAAATCCATAGTGATAAAGTTATAATTCATCAACATAACCGGCCATGTGCTATGGGAAATGCTCATAGTTCGAAATGGATTAAAACCATCACTTGAAAGACCCAATCTAACGTTACGAGCATCACTAGCAAAGTCAGGGTGCAAGGAATCAAAATCCTTCCAAGCTTCTCCATCAGCAAGATGTCTTAAATTTTCCTCTTTGGGTCGTTCAATATCATGCCATCTCATAGCTACAGATGTTTCAGAACACATGAATATCCTCTGAAGCCTAGGCTTTAAAGGAAAGTACCTTAAAACCTTTGCTAGAATTTTAGTGACCTTATTAGTCAAGTCATCACAAACATTCTTCAATCTAGAAGATCCACACACTGAGCACTTGTCTAACTTTGCAGTGTCATTCCAAAATAACATGCAATCGTTAGTACATGCATGAATTTTTTCATAATGAAGACCCAAATCTTTTATCACCTTTTTTGCCTTGTAGAAAGACTCGGGTATCTGAGCAAAGGGAAATGCCTCTTTTATCAAGTCTAACAAATCTGAAAAGGCCACATTACTCAAGTTGTGAATGCATTTAAACAAGTATAACCGAATGGTGAAATTCAACTTAGAAAAGTTCTTACACCCCGGATACAACTCTTTTTTCCCTTCTTCCACTAACTTAAAGAATCCTTTGCATCTTCAGATAGTCCCTCTCTTACTCCTTCATGCCTCAAGTCATCTGTGACATTTCTAAAAGTATCTTGAAGTAGTTTATCAATACCATCTTGCCTGTCGAAATTTTCATCATCATTGGTTGGATGTGGCGTATTCCTTGAGGAAAATCCTTCTCCATGGGAAACCCATTTGGTGTATCCATGAACAAATCCATGACAAATCAAGTGATCCTCCACCACATTTTGACAATGCCAATAATGATTAAAGCACTTCTTACAAGGACATAATATTTCATCTCCTTGGGAAGCTCGTTCAAATGCCTTATCTAGGAAATCATTAACTCCTTGGATAAACTCATCGGTGGATCTTCGGAGATTCATCCAACTTTTATCTCCAACATCCATTAAATATCCTATGTTACATGAGTAAAACACTAAAGAAAACAATTCATGGTACAAGCAGTATCAAGAGAACTTTACCTTTCAAAGTTTCAAGATATTCTTTTACCTTTTTGTTTCTAACAAAATCACGATTGTAAATGATCTAATTTAGGTCATTACATAATTGAAATTTAGTTACATAACCTATATTTTACTTGATAGTTTAATTCCTCAATTTATTCTATAGTACATTGCAGGTACTGCTTTACTACACAGAAGAAGAATTATTATAGATAATAAGGTAAAAGTCATTCATAAAAATGGTAAAAAATGTCCTGATGAGATCATTTTAGATCACTTTAAACTATTAACCAAACACCAGTACATATAAAAGTATCCCAGGGTAGTACTGATCCTAGAGCTAATGAACAACAGTAGAATAAATCTAGTGACTTGTCTATTGAGTGGTTTTTAACAATTAGAGTCTTATCTTTTATAATCTTTTAAAGATTTTATTTATTAGATGTTATGTTACCTTTTCAAAAGTATATATATTATTTCAAATAAGCACCCAATTCTAGATATTATTTGAAATGTGATGTGTCTTATTTTCCTGAAATAAATTTTTGAATGCTATCAAATTTTAAATGGCAGATTAATATCACAGAGGACACTACATCTTGACTGCATCTGCTACATATTCAGTCATAGCAACTACGATAATATTAGGTGAACTCACTAGATTGAGGAAAGGAGAAATGATCTGGAACACTAGTATGTTGCATAGACAGAGAGTTATATTATGCTTGGCCTTTTCAGAACAAGCTGCTAGCAAAGTTTCCACAACAAAATAAAATGTTCCACTTAAAGAGGATGTGAAGTTTCTATCCCTTGGAGGACAGAGATGTCGAAAACGTACTTCTTATCAGTCATAAAACTAGAGAAATCACCAGATTCATAAAGTGATGATACATATGCACACACTGTCGTGTGCCAAAACATGAAAGCTTAGGAACATGAAATTTTTCCAACACATAAACAAACATACTAGAACCGTCATTACGTAGATACTATAAAAAAGTAAAAGAGATAACATGAGTAATAGGTTTCAACATCCAAAATCCAATAAAATGGAGTTTTCACCAATTGTTTTATATATATTCCCCATCAGTTGAAAAAAATGTTTTGTTCAACTTAATTTATCATCAATGACAGTAGCTATACCAGTAAACTTTGGCAACATTCATAATGATATGAAAATTAAAGTTCACAATAATAACTTCAAACTTTCGACCAATGGGAAATTTTAGTTCACATAGATAGATCAAACTCAAAATGCAAACCAAAATACTCAAAGTCCTAGGACAAAATCAACTACAAAACAACAGTTGTTTCATAAAAATGAAACCCAGCTTTTCAATGATTTTTCACAGAGTTATCAAATCTTCACAAAATTTGAGTTACAAAGTCTAAACTACAAATGGAGTATATCAAACAGACCTAAATCAGAACAAACAACAAACATTTCAACAAACCCATTTGTTATTCTTTAAGATTTTTTTAGAAGCCCTTCAATGAAATTTCTGATTTTGGAAAATAGTACATGTATAACAAAATAGAGACAATGAGGACTTAGAAATCACCTTAAGAATAATACACCTTAAAATGCAGAAGCTTAATGTTGAAGAAGACTACTTTTGGAGAAGAAGACCACTGAAGATGAACACTTCACACCGGAGAAGAAGACAGCTGTAGGAGAAGGAACTAATTCTTCACCGAAGCTCCAAGTTTACTGTCGTAGAAGACCACTGTAGGAGTCACCGGAGTTCTAGAATTTTAGGGCAAACTCGTGCTTTTGCTGTCAAAGAAGACCATTGTTGGAGTCACCGGAGTTCTGAAATTTTAGGGAAAACTCGTGCTTTTGCTGTTGAAGAAGACCACTATAGGAGTCACCGGAGTTCTACAATTTTAGGGCTAACTCATGCTTTGATTTTGATTATTGGAGAAATGAAATGGGTATTTGGGAATGTATTTTGAGCTCTTATTTCACTAAAATAAGAAAAGTGCGGGTCAACTAAATTAGTGGAGGGAAATTAATTTTTTACACATAAAATTCGCGGGTTTGGCAAAATTTTTTTATTTTTCACTTAAACGAACCGTTGCCACAGAGTGTTTTTTTGCCACGGTTAATAAGTATGTGGCCATAGATAATCTATATCGACGATTATATAGATGATGCCACGGTTTATAGTAAGAATTGTTCTATTAGATCTAAGCATATATCCCAACTGTCTTAATTGTTGCAACACATACTCTATTGCCACGGTTGTAAAATTGTTGCTGAATAAGCGTTGCATTAGGTCAAATTTCTAGTAGTGTCTGGACTGTCGGGAAAGTGAATGTGATCTATACCTTATCTCAAGTTACCCCTTAGTGCGGGTATGGAGCACTTCGTCTGAAGTGGTTCATTTAGCTAGCTGTCATATTGCTTGAAACCACACACAACACGTAGAAGAAGAGTTCGAGTGTGAACGCTTTAACCTATCTACTTTCTAAACAATTAAGTAGCAAATAATGTATTTAATCTCTTTAGTTAAACAGTTAAGACTTCATTTGCATTGTTGAGCCGTTAAATCTCAATTTTCTGTAACATTTATCTTCTTACGAGGTTGTGCATAACTTATGTACTTGCTAGCATTCGGATTGCCGTTATTTGTCGTCAAATAAATAAGAAAGAAAAACCATGTGTGAATTGAAGTAGACTTGCCCCAGGTGACAGTTAATTGAGATTATTCATTTGTATGCTTATTTATGATGTACAATAACTTATAATATTCTCTTTGTAATGTAAATATGCCCAGGGCCGGCTCTATGCTTTGGGAAATAAGGTTTTTGCCTTAGGCCCCAAATTTTTATTAAGAATAAATTATGTATTAAAATTTCTATAGAAAATATTGATTATTTATAATAAAAAGTATATTTTTAAAAAGAATATATTATTTTACCTACTTTAACATCTTTTATACTTTGTTAAACATAAGAATTGATAGTGAGAAGTGTTGAACAAAGTGAATTACAAATTTCTTTTTATTTCTTTTTAAATTTTAGTTTCAAGCATTACTACAAGCATACTAAAATAGGGTTATACCAAGTCATCAACTTGTTGCGTCAAATTTTATGGTTCTAACTAGGGGTGTCAAATGGGCGGGTTGGGTTAAGATTGGAGATATTAAAATGGATTGAAATAGAAATCGGGTTGGGTCTTGACCCGCCCAAGTTTAGTTTGGGCTCAAATTGGTTAAAAACGGGTTGGGTCTTGACCTACCCAATTTGACCCGATTAATCTCAATAAATTTAACATAGTGATATTTAACTTTTATAATCACAATGCAAATTTCAACTCAAGATTTTTTTTAAAAAAAAAGTAACAAATGGATAGATAAATCCTAAAATATGTTAATAGATAATAATTCATACATTTAATATAGTAACATATCTTAGTAAAGAGTTTTAAAACGGGTTGAAATTGGAGATTGAATTGGGCTCAATTGAGGATTCTCTTAAAATATGTTAGGTTTGAATGGGTTGAGACTGAATCCAATTCAAATTATCTTGAGCCCAACCCTTACTATTCTGGGCGAGTTACCTATGTTTGGGCTCATTTTTGACATCCCTAGTTTTAACTCTTATCTTTAATTAATATTTGTCAACTTATTACTTCTATAATTATGTTAACAATTCATATAATAATTGTCACACTGAAAGGATGTTTTTCAATGTTGAGTTGATAAAATCTTACCTAAAACTAATAACTGAAAAAACAATAGTAAAATACTAATAATTTTCATCTAAATAGTGTAAGCAAAATAAATTTTGAATAAATATGTATATGAAATTTATTTATATTTTAGGCTCTGAATTGAAATTTCGCTTTAGACCCCCATTCACGTTGAGCCGCCCCCGATTATATGCCAATGATAAGATTTGAGAATATCATTTAAGTCTTATTAAAAATCCCCTAATTTTGTTTCTAAATCCTCTATCTATGCTCTAAATCACTAGCTTGGTTATCAAAATTAATTTGGAAATTAGAGTTGGCTAAACTTCATTGACGTTCTACATTGAATTTTAATTCTTCCTTTTATTCATACTGACCATTTAAAAACATATTGTTCTTCATCCTTTGATATCCATGTATGTGAGTTTAAGCCGAGTGATCGATAGATCTGTGTGATTTTTCCTGATTCATTATAGTAAGTATGTTGTTTCTTTTACATGGAATCTAGATAAATGTAGTTAATGTTTCCTCATGTTTCAGATGTCTCTTTTTCATTAGGATTTATATTTTTCCAGTTTGGTTACCCAATTTGGGAATGAATGTTCTAATTGTTGCTTTGCTTCGATTATGAAATTACTAAGATTTGTGAATTAGAAACTTTGTCTGTCAGCGTTGTCCTGTACTTGGATCATTGTTTTGTGCTTCAGTTTCATTCTAGGCTTGGTCGTTGAAATTCTGAATCACAAAAAGCATGTTAGCTATGATAAATCTGAATTAGCTATATCAACAAAAACTATAATCTAAATCAAACAGTAGGGCTTTTGTCCATTTGGGAGTACAGAAAGGCTCCAAAATAATTGCTTTGCTCCCCTTTCTTTTAAGTTTCCATAGTTGTATACTTCTATACCTACTTTGTCAAGCAATGAATCTAATCAGTCAACTACAATTTTGTCATTTTATTTAGTATTTTACAAATACATTAAAAAATGCCATACATGAAACCTTTGAAAAATTGTGCTTCACATTTTAACAAAGAAAGAACACAGAAGCTTAGGAAATTCAAGCAATCATATAATAATGAGGTGCTTTTTTGAGATGACCAAATGTATTAGTGGAACCATTTGGCTAACTAAAATTTCTCCTAAGATGTCTAGATGTCCAAGAGATATCATCAAGTGTTCTATCTCTAAACTCGTATGAAAATATATGTTCTTACAATGGCTAGCTTGGAGGTTGTTATGTCCTGTTTATCAGTTTGTACCAAAATGGCGGGTGACTAGAATTTATTATTCAAAACAGATGTACTTTCTCTGTTTCTGAAATTTGATTATGTAGTTAACAGTAGGGGATTAGTTAGGAGAAGTTCAGTAGTTAAACAAAATGCACTTATCAGCGCCAGTTGTGCTAATTTTATGGGGCTATTGGTTTTCACGAGTAATGTATGCATAGAATGTCATTGTTGCCAATGAATCTCTCACGAAGATTTGAGCACATGTATGTACAATCCATAGCCCTCTCAAGTCAAATACGAGGGCTTGGTACTCTGTGATACTATTGGAGCAAGGTTTAGACAAAACGAAGGAGTGTAGCATATTTGAAAAACAATTATCTTCAAACACTCCTTTATGTGAGCAGGTGCATCCGTGTATGTATCTGTCATATTCCATTTCAACTCTCCTTTTCTATATAAAATTAACTAAGTTATAAGTCAATATCGAGTTCTATGTTCGTATTGAGAAATATAGGGTATGTTCCATTTACTATGCCAATGTAACTTGGTGCATATTACATAAAATCTTGTCACCTTTTATGCCTCTGTTAGATCACTTTCTTGTGACAAGAAGCACATTCACTAATTAATTTTTGATTGTTGGATTTGCTATCAGCCATGTAGAAACAGTTAGTTGCTAAGCTTTCAGAATCGGAATCTAACCCAACCTGATCATTATGTGCTTATGGGTCGATTAAAGGGTTAAATTAAGGGTGACAAAGGTGGTAGCTGCTAACTTACTATATAGTTACGATGGTAGGCTCATAAGCTATCAAAAATGTTTAATGAAGTTAACTGATAACTGATTTGTAGCTAATATATCATTAATATGAGTACATATCGAGGAATATGTTGTTGTAAAGTTTCTATAGACTGTATGAATATAATCTTAAAAACATATTTCTTTAATATTTATTTGTTTATTAAGTTATTCTTGGATCCTATAGCGAATATCAAGAATTTGAGTAGAGGACCATGACTTCTCGATACAATAGGTTGTTGTGCAAAAAGTTGTGTAGGTTGTACTAATGATGATTTTTATTTGTCCTTTTCTCTGAACACGTGTGTTACACTTCAATTGCAGCCCATAGTTTTTCTTTTTCCCGGTATACCTATCTCCCTTTTTATTTTGGGAGATGTGCCTTCAATTCACTTCTATTTCAATTCTCCTTCTTTGTTCAGTCCTCTGTTAATCTTCCCCTCTCTCTTAGTGGTATAAAATATCTTCTTCTTTGTTTTTAATTCTCTCTACCAAAAAAATTGTTGTATGTAGTTTGCCCCAAATTGGTCTGCGCTTTTGGATTGCACCACCAAGATTCAGGCTAACTATGGTGAATATCTGCTAGATTTTTCTTCATCTTGCTTTATTATTATTCATAATCACATTTTATTAGTTGTCAATTGAGACCAAGTTGAGATGTAGATATGCACTCTCAAAGTTGGAATATTTACTTATCAGTCGAGGCTAAATTGAGTGTTTGTTTATATATTATGTCTTATTATCGTTGTCATTACTCTTTAAACTATTAAAGTTCATACTGAAGTAAGTATACAATGTGAAAAATAGGATGGAAGTTAATTTCTGGGATGACATGGGAGGACTAAAAGAGACTCAACAAATGTTAGATTTTGCAGCAAAGCATAACATAACACCTGATGTTGAAGTCGTAGTGATGGACTACATGAATTCAACATTGGAACACCTTGTGAAATCAATGTCAAGTATCGACTCGTGCTAGATATGGGCAAAAAAAAATGAAAATTTTTTAATCTCAAAACCATTTTTGGTTCTTGTGCATGGCGGAAGTGAGACTTCATTTTAAGCAGTTTAGTTGAGAGAATTTGAAAGGGAGTTTAACTACTTGGTTGAACTAGATCATAGAATCCTGTATCATGATGTTTCTGAGTAAAAATAAATGATACTGAAGGATTTAAGTTTTCACTATATTAGTCATTATCCATTAACAAAGGTTTTCATGAGTTGTGAACTCTCTTATCTAAGTTTAAGATCTGAGGATTAGATGAGCAAGTTTTAGGCACAGATGGTGTTTTTTTCTTTAAGTTAATGTGAAAATGTCTATATTGCCTATGAAGGTGTTCTCTTGTGTGAAATTAAGTACATACGCGACACACTTTTCTATCAATATAACCAATGACGTTTACAGTTGTGTATCATCGAGCATTTACCAATTTAAAATGTAAAATGTTGGGCACGGGCCATGCCCCTCTAATACTTTTTAAAATAAAATAACTAACAAAATGACCACATAGTTTAGCATAAATTAAGTTCAACAAAAGGTTGTCAAGCTAATACCTACTCTCTATGTCCCAACTCCCAATTTATATGATTCGGTTTTTTCTTTTTGTTGGTCCTAAAAATATTGATATATTTCTCTACTTCATAACAACTTAATTAAAATGCTCATTTTACCCTTAATCAAATAATTTACAGTTATACAAACACTTATCACTTATTTTAAACCACAAATTTCAGAAGTCTATCTCTCTTTATTAAACTTGGTGTCAAATCAAACTTAGACAAAAAGAGTATAATGTTTGCTTGAGGTGTTTTTACTATGTACATTGTTAATCACATAACTATTCCCCTTTCATTCAGGGTGAAATTACCAACTAACCCTTTTTCATTTTACCCCTTTCATGAGTTATGTGTAACGACCCGTTAGGCCATTTTGAGCACTAAACCTATTTTGATCCTTTTCGTAATCTTCAAATGGGAATTTTGAATTACTCATTTAACTACGATTATTTAATTAATGGGTATATTTTAAAGAGAAATTTTCACAAATAGTCAATATAATAAACTTAATTATGTTATATAGCTATAGTTTGCATATTTACGGGCTGTAGCTACAATTTAAGATGCCTCGTTTGTATAATTTGCAAGTACGATTATATAATTGAGTTATTTTTGTATAAACTCGAAATAAGAAATTTGTACAAACACAAACATCTGAACTTTAAACAGCTACAAATTATGTTATAAAAAATTACATTATACAAATTATATTATACAAATTTCGAATTATACAAACGTGTGAATTATACAAACACGATGCTTCAGCCCACGTAATTATCAGTGAATGTTGGTCGCGAGTGGTAATTGACTAAATCTATAGCTATGATGACTAATTAACTAGTATATGTCTACTTAACCGTTGTAATTTTCCCTATTTTAAATAATTAATTTTAGTATGTGGTTAATTGGCCAAGTCCATAATTTATTTAAGAAAAAATTAGTTACATGGGTACCTTTTAATAAATAATTACTGATTTTAGCGGTATTTTTTATTTATTATCATTTATAGCAATACTATGTTAAATCTGTAATATGTATTAAAAGTGAATTATGTATGCAATATATATGTATTATAACTGTTTTTTTTTTAAATATTATTTGTCACGACCCAACCCACTAGGCAATGCGGGCACCTACTCTACCACCTAAGTAGGAGAACCCTTAATTCCCAAAAGGTTAAAAACATGCGAAAAGTTAAGAAAATTGGAGATACAATAACATTCATGAGATTTTTATAAAATAAGGAGTTTTTCAACGATTCAAGTTAAGACTTGTAAAGTAATTAACACCCCAGGGATCTAGTCTAAACATGTAAAAGAGCGTCTAAGATTACAAGGTATAAACATGATAGCCAATGACGCAGCTCCCACCACATGGAAGGAAAAATAGAAGCTGTTGGAGATTGTCTTCGTCTTCACCTATAAAATATCACTGACCCTGCAACCAGACTATGCCAAAAAGGCATAGCGAGAGTCATATCAGTACAACCACACGTACTAGTAGGCATCATCGGTCAACCCAATACCCACCTCATAATATAAGAAATCGACTAGCAAGAAACATGCAATAAGATCCTTCATTCATCCACCTTTATATTTTTTTGTCCTTACCATTCTCGGATACTTTAACATATACTAGTACACTTGACTCTAACCCATTACTCACTCTGTTCTTGATTATAACTTAACCATTCTACCTCTTAGAGGAGGTTCCAGATGTAACCACCACAAACCCGTCCAACCACTCACGACATACCCTTACTTCTTCCACATTACCACTCAACCCTTGACTCCATAGTACGTTCTAACAAGGCTTGTTAGCGTTTCATTACTAATTCCCTTCCAGGATAATACCTAACTATTTAACCTTTACGGCATAACACCACCCCAATTCTCAACTTTAAGAACACAAACCACCTCTCTAAAGTAATAGATAGTAACACTGGGATCCTCGATCTCCGCTTACTGTACCACATTCCCATTTGGGCCTGACCATTCACAGTTCATTCATTAACGAGATATATAACAAGTAAACACAACATGGTAAACACACATATACAGAATGCATAATTCAATTATCATTCAAAAGCGCCATACTAATTCCCAACATTAGTGACAGGTAGATATGAACATAGTATTTACCAATGGTTCTCTCATGGAACCCACACCCAAACTGTTAGTATGTCGAAACATGACACCCAATCCCCTGCATATATGTTTGACACCCGATCCAATATATGTATGTGTGTCGATACGTGACACCCGATCTAATATATGTATATGTGTCGATAGGTGATAACTGATCCAATATATGTATATGTGTCGATACGTGACACACGATCCAATATATGTATATGTGTCGATACGTGAAACCTGCTCCTATTAGCATAGTCACAATCACACCTATAATGAACATACTCATAATCATACAATAAAGTATTAGGTTCATGGCATGCAATTGTACATATTTAGTCTTTTCCTTCGATTCATAAATCTCTAATCCCATACATGTATGCATATAACGAGGCTATTAACAGGTTTATATCACACAACCAGGAAATCAAACCATCACCTAACCCTAGTTCACAGGATGAGGCTCCCTCCTACGGTATACGTCTAATGTAACAACTAGGAATACATGTACGACTGTCCCCTTTTCGGTGCACAAAGGCCTACGCATGAGTTCTACCGTCAATTAACAACATACTACGTAGTGAACACAGATTTAAGACTACTCAGTTAAATAAACCTAGCCTACCTGGGCTCCAAGCAGTCGCAGAGGGATTGTAGCTCCAGTTCCTGGCTTTCAAACGACGAGACGGTGGATTTTGACCGGAAATCCGCAAGCTATCGACATCCTTATGCTAAAAATCTGTTTCTCCTTCCTTCCCAAGCTTAGAGCAGCCTTTTGAGGGTTTCTGGGGTGATCCCCGCCTCTTTTTGGTGTTTTGGAAAAAAGGAGAAAATAAGACTTCGCATTATTTAAGTTCTGTCCCGACCGTCCCGCTCTAGCACCTTGTCCCGTTGGAGTGCTGTGGCCCTAGCGGCACCTGTCCTGCTCTGGTGGGATGAGGGACCCAGTTCTCCTAACATTTTTCCTTTCCTAAATAATGACGGTTTGAGTCGTTACAATATTATGCTTGTTTGGTAAGAAGTTGACACATTGTATTATAAATGTATTAAAATGTGTGATAAATGTATTATCCATCAATAAAACTTGTATTATATGTGAATAATAAATTGTTCTTTGTAATATGTATTAAAACTGTATTTTAAATGTATTAAAAGTGATCAAGTGGAAAAAAAAAATTATTGCTATAAATGGTAAATATTTTTTTAATATATTATATTTATGTAAGTTTCTCTTTATTTAATATCCTTTATTACTTGGCCCATATAGTTAAATTAAGTTAGTAGAATTTAGTATCTAATTATTTTAAAGGAAAAGAAAAGAGGAGGAGAGCAGAAACTCAGCTCACATGGAGCCGACTTAGCTGATAAGTGCAGGTAAGGGTATCTCAAATTTTCATATTAGTTGTAATTATTAATTATTAGGGTATAGAATTCAAGTTATTAAAATATTAATTATAAATTGAATAAGAAAGGGAATTTTGGCAAAGTTGAAATTGGAATTTGGAAGTTGGCAGAATATGGTATCGTTTTTTTCCCCTGGGTTTTGGGGCAAATTGCTAAATTGGTTGTTAACCAATGATTGTAATAAAATTAAGGAAAAAAGGACAAATATACCCACGAACTATCATAAATGGTATCTAAATACCCTTCGTTATACTTTTAGGACTCTAATGCCCGCCCCTACCGTTCAAATTTTGGGTTGTATTTGAACTAACGGAGAAACACGTGTCACAATCTTAACAGTCTATCCATAGTTTATTTATTTTTCATCCCTGATTAAAAAGGCCACCATAAACCCACCCGGATATGTATAACCCAAAAAAAAAAACCCAAACAGACCCACACCCAAAGGGTATATACGATCCAAAATTTGGACGGTAGGGGTCATTAGTGTCCTAAAAGTATAACGAAGGGTATCTAGATACCATTTACGATAGTTCGGGGATATATTTGTCCTTTTTCCCTAAAATTAAGGCAATCAATCACGTGAGTTGAACAGAAAAGAAAATTTAATGGAAATTTTGTGGTTAGTTCAACGTGGGTCCCTAGACGGTGTGACAATATTTTTCTTATGGTTAATTCTTAGGTGATTAATTAGGATGTATTTACATTAATGAACTCGGAGCATCGAATTTGGTTCATGTTGTCGCCGTGGTTTCAATCCAAATATTATTAATTGTTTATCATATTATAAACAGAAAAGGGTCAAAAATGCCCTTGAACTATGCAAAATAGACCACTTATACCCTTCGTTACATTTTGGGATAAAAAATGCCCCTACCGTTATCCTAAAAGACCACAAATACCCTCAAGAGTTAACACCTTAAATTTTTAGTGACATGGCAAGCCACATGGGACAAATCCTTCCACCTAAGTGTTGTCAACTAAGATTCACTACAAAAGAACTAGATCTTTAGTGGAAATCCCGAAATATTGCCACTAAAGGTTATGAGTGATTTTTAGTGGCGACTAAGGCTGCAACAACCATTCGCTAGTAAAACCTATTTTTTCAACAAAATAACCTAATATTCTAAAATAAATAACTTGGACTATTAACATTAAAAACATCCAATATTATTACGACAATCATCAAAATTACTTCCCGATTCAAATCTCCTACTACATAATGCATCATCGTACATTTTATACATTTACATATGATATAAAAATAAAACATATAGTGTCTTCAAACTCCTCCTTAATCGATATCATTTTTGGTTTTTTAAAAACAATGAAGAAAAAACACACAAATCAAAATTTATTGTTAAAAACCTTTAGTGACGATTTTCTGGGATTTTGTGGCAACTGTTGTCGCCACTAAAGGTCTAGTTCTTCTGTAGTGAATCCTACTTGGCAATGCTTAGGTGGAAATATTAGTCCCACGTGGCTTGCCATGTCACTAAAATTTTGGGGTGTTAACTCTTGAGGGTATTTGTGATCTCTTAGGATAACGGCAGGGGCCCTTTTGATCCCAAAATGTAATGAAAGGTATAAGTGGTCTATTTCACATAGTTTAGGGGAAATTTTGACCCTTTTCCGTATTAAAATTTTAGTTTTTTATATATTGAGGTAGGTAATTAAATATTAGGTGTATTGTATTTATATGAACACCATTAAATTTATGATATTTTGGTAAATTGTGACTTAATCATAGCCTTAAGATTTAGGAATATGAGACTTGGCATATTTAGTTGGCACCAAGATTTATGAATTTAATTATAGATTTGGGGAGTTTTGGATCTAGGCTAGACCTATAGTAATATGGGTGTATATAAATTCACTTGCTTACGAAGATTGCATATTTGATAGATTGTGAGCATTCTGAATCTTTACGAAAGAAAAAAGGCAAAATCTTGTGATTTGTGACACATGTTTGACATTCAAGGTATGTTAAGACTTTTAGACATTGTTGAATAACGATTTTCTAGTTAAAGATTTTTAAATGGAATAGATAATGGGTAAGGGCGAAAGATAGGGATCTCGTACCAATGGTGTGACGGGCATTGGTACGAGTATTAATATTATAAAGGTTTGGTACTCACCCCTTGCTTCTACATTTGTGTAGGTTATGAGCCCGGATTTTCATGATACTCTCTCTTATCTTCTGGTCTGAGGCTAAAGGTAAGATTTTAACTCCCTGAATCCGTTTTTCGATCGGTAGAACATAATCTAATGGGTAAATATCGATGGGGGAGGGTTTTGAATTGGAAACCATGGTGGAAAAAGCCCTAGTTTGGATAATTGGAATCATAGGTATTATCTAGGGTTGTTAGAATTGTTAGTAATTCGGGTAATTAGTGATTGTTTATTGATTCCCATGTTATTATGATTGTTTGTAGACCAAGAACAAGTGGAACGAATTTGGAAAGGGAAGGATCAAGTTTCTTAGGGTTTCAAGCTTGTTTCGAGGTAGGTAATGGTTGTGATTCTATGATTGTGTGATGTATGTGTGTTCTTGCTTCATTATGATATATATATATATGTATATAAATGTTGCATTAATGATTACACTTGTTGTAAATGAGATAGATGAATGATGGTTAACATGAAATCATGACATAAATGTATGATCTTGAGGATATACTTGTGATTGTGATTGTGGTGTGCTTAATGGATTGGTTGCCACGTTCCAGCATAACTAACTTGGATCAGTTGCCACGTTCTGGCATAATTATGGAATCGGTTGCCACGTTCCGACATAATCATTGGATCGGGTACCACGTTCTGGTATGCTAACTGTTTTGGGTTTGGGTTCCATGAGAGGACCAATGACTTGTCATAATTGTGTATTTTGAGAAATGTGAAGTTGTTCATTGTTCGTAAATGTTGATAATATTGTATATGTTCGATATATGCATGTGATTATATTGTTGTATTGACTTATGTATATTATACTTAGTGGGATAGCCGCGTGATCCTACCAGTACACTATGGTTGTGTACTGATACTGCACTTGCTCTTTCTTTGCTGAGTACAGGACATCTTCAAGCGGTTACTGACAAACCTTGCTTAGAAGATCAGTGATCGTTCGAATTCAAGGGTGAGTCGTTTCTTCCGGGCTACCATGAGTTCTCTTTCGTCAATGTTCACCATTTCAGACTTAGACTTTCTAATTAAGTTTTAGTTCATTAGTATAGGGTTGTATCCCTTCTTGTTTAGACTTGTTGAACTTTAGATGTTTTGGTAAATTGACTTTCAGGTTTTAGGTGTAATTTTCCGCATCGTTAGTTGTTAGATCTTTCAGAAGTTTATGGGAACTTCAGTTTTAGATATTATTCATGTTTTCGTATCCTTAAATGCTTTAGTTTTTGTTTTGGATGCTTGGTTTGGGTTGTAGTAGTGGTTCTTCCACAGGAGGGTTAGTGTGGGTGCCAATCACGACGGTCTGGGTCGTGACAAAGTTGGTATCAGAGCCTAGATTCATTGATCTCGATGTACCAAAACAAGTCTAATAGAGTCTTGTGGAACGAACGGGGACGCCTTTACTTTTCTTTGAGAGGCTATAGCACTTTAGGAAATCTCTCTGTTTTCTCTTGTCTCCTTTCGTGCTATGACTTGTTTCCAATTGGTATCTGGCGATTCAAATTGGTATCGAACCTCCTTCACTCTTTTGTCCACAAATGGTTAATACTAGATTCAACAGCATCAGGCCCGTAGCTCCAGCTGAGGAATCTGCAGTGAGAGGTAGCGATCGAGGCAAGGGTAGAGGAAGAGCTAGGGGTAGAGGCTATGGAAGAGTAGTGTCTGCTGGGAATGGAGCTCCTGTTGAGAATGCTCTTGTGAATGAGAACCTTCATGCACATGAGATAGAAGAGAATGTTGATGTTGAGAATGTTGAGGATGTGGGACAAGAGGAAGAGGTGCAGGCTGAGACTACCGATGTTCCTCCTATAGACCTAGTGTTAGCTCGATAGATTATGTCATTCTTGAAAGGTTTGGTTGGTGCTGGAGTGCTTCCTTCTATTCAAGCAACTCAAGCTCCCGCTAATCCCCTTGTTGCTAGCACTACGCCCAAGACGGGTGGAAGGGAGGTAACAATGCTTTCTTTCGTACTTTGTTGGGTTCTGTTATGACTGGTAATGAGCATGAAATGTTGACTAAGTTTTTGAAGCTAAAGCCTCCTGTGTTTCTTGGTTCTGAGAATAAGGATGCTTATGAGTTCAACTTAGATTGCTATGAGAGGCTTCATAAGTTGGGAATTGTCCATCAGCATGGGGTTGAGTTTGTGTCCTTTCAACTTCAAAGTGATGCTAAGCAGTGGTGGAGAGCTTATATGGAATGTAGATCTTCTACTTTACCTCCACTTACTTGGACCCAATTTCATGCTCTGTTTTTGGAGAAATACGTGCCTAGGACTTTGAGGGATCGCAAGAAAAATGAGTTTATGGCTATGGAGCAAGGTTGCATGACTGTGATTATGAGGCCAAGTTCCATGCTTTGTCTAGATATGCTACTCAATTGGTGACTACTGAGGAAGAGAGAATTCAGTTATTTATTAAGGGACTATATTCTAAGTTGCAAGTTTTATTTGTTCATATGACTTCTGCAGGGAGGAGCTTCAATAAGGTAACAGACTATGTTAATAAAGTGGAGGGGGGGGGGGGGTGAGGCGAAACTGTCAGGCCAAGGCATTGACAAAAATGGCCAAGAATCAAGCAACTTTCAAGGTTCTTATTCTAGAGGTTCAGGGAGACCAATGTTTGCAGCCAAGCCAATTCAGTCCACTATGCCCGCCACTACAGGTAATTACTCAGGAACTCCATCTCATAATTTGATTTAGGATAGCCAGGGAGTCTTACCTTCAGCAGGCAGCAGGCTATCTTTTTATTGTACATGCTACAACTTTGGTGAACCTGGGCATATGAGGAGAGATTGTCCCTACCCACGTGTGTTAGATTCTGCGCAGCAGCAATCTAGAGCAGTGGCACCCGCGGGAAATGGCAATAATGGTCGAGGGCGTCCACAAGGTGGGCGAGGAGGAAATGGTAATGCAAGCAGGGGTAATGTGCAACCAGGCAGAGAAGTGGCTCGTCAAGATTATAGGGCTCAGTGTTATGCCTTTCTAGGCAAGAATGAGGCAGAGGCGTCTGGCACGGTGATCATATGTACTATTCTTGTCTGAGACCGGATGGCTAATGTGCTATTTGATCCGATTTCTACTTTTCATATGTATCCGTGAGATTTGCCTCAAAGTTTGATATAATTTGTGATATACTTATTACCTCTATCCATGTTTCTAACCCAGTTGGAGAGTCAGTCATAGTCACCCATGTCTATCGTGCTTGTCCTATTTTGTTTATGGGTTTTCAGACTTGGGCTGATTTGGTGATTTTGGATATGACTGATTTTGATATAATCTTAGGCATGACTTGGTTATCCCCCTATTATGCTATTCTTAATTGTAATACTAAGTCTATAGCTCTAGAAATTTTGGAAAGGGAAAAATTATAGTGGGAAGGCGTGTACAAGCCTAAGCAAGCTAAGATCATATCCTCCATTCGGGCTAGAAAATTGGTAGAGCAGTTTTGTTTTGGTTGTCCCCCTATTATGCTATTCTTAATTGTAATACTAAGTCCTAGTGCTTCTCCATGGGATGTTCCAGTTTTTTTGTTAAGAAAAAGGATGGTAGTATGAGAATGTGTATAGATTATCGGCAATTGAATAGGGTCACTATTCTAAACAAGTATCCTTTGCCTCGAATAGATGATCTTTTTGACCAATTGTAAGGTGCATCAGTTTTCTCTAAGATTGATCTAAGGTCTGGCTACCATCAGTTGAAAATTAGACCCGAGGATGTGCCTAAGATGGCGTTTAGAACTCGATATGGGCACTATGAGTTTTTGGTTATGTCTTTTAGTTTGACCAATGCGCCTGCAGCTTTCGTGAGTTTGATGAATGGGGTGTTCAAACAATTCCTTGATTCGCTTGTTATAGTCTTTAATGATGATATTTTGGTCTATTAGAAAAGCGAGGAAGAGCATGCCAACCATCTTCGTATTGTTTTGGGTGTTCTGGGGAAACAAAGGTTGTATCCTAAATTTTCTAAGTGTGAATTTTGGTTGACTTCTGTTACATTTTTGGGACATGTAGTTTCGAAAGAAGGGGTAATGGTAGATCCTCAAAAGATTGAGGCAGTTAAGAATTGGGTTTGACCAAGTTCTGTGATTGAAGTTAGGAGTTTTGTGGGGGATCGCTATCTACTATCGTCGATTTGTGAAGAATTTTGCTTCTATTGCCACTCACTTGACAAATTTGACCGAAAAGGAGATACCATTTGAATGGACTGAAAAATGTGGGGATAGCTTTCAAAAGCTCAAGACTCTTTTGACCACCGCACCCATCCTAGCATTACCAGTTGAAGGTAAAGATTTTATTTTTTATTGTGATGCTTCACATTCTGGCTTGGGTGCTGTGTTGATGCAGGATAAGAATGTTATAGCTTATGCCTCACGTTAATTGAAGGTACATGAGAGGAATTATCCAACACATGATTTGGAGTTGGCAACAGTAGTGTTTGCTCTTAAGATCTGGCGGCATTACCTCTATGGTGTTAAGTGTGAAGTGTTTATTGATCATCATAGCTTGCAGAATGTGTTCACTCAAAAGGATCTGAATTTGAGACAATGAAGGTGGATGGAGTTACTTAAAGATTATGATGTCACCATTCAATACCATCCGAGTAAGGCTAATGTAATAGCAGACGCTTTGAGTCAAAAAGCGGTGAGTATGGGTAGTTTAGCTTGCTTCAGTGTATCCAAGTGACCTTTGACTTAAGAAATTCAGACCTTAGAATCTAAGTTCATGCAGTTGGGCATCTCAGAAAGAGGTGGGGTGTTAGCTAGTATTGAAGTAAGGGCCACTTTCATTGAAGAGATCAAGGAAAAGCAATTTAAGGATGAGAATGTGGAGGAGCTTTGAAAGAAGACTGTGATTGGTAAGACACAAGAGACCACTCTTGATGCGAAAGTTGTGCTCGCTTTTAAAGGGAGGATTTATGTTCCTCGAGTTGACGATTTGATTCAAAAGTTGTTAATAGAGTCCTATGGTTCGCTATATTCTATTCATCCGGGTGTTACCAAGATGTACCGAGACATGAAGCGAATTTATTGGTGGTCGGGTATGAAGAAGGATATAGTGGAGTTTGTGGCTAAGTGTCAAAATTGCCAACAAGTGAAATATGAACACCAAAGGCCTACTGGTTTGCTTCAAAGAATGCCAATTTAGGAATGGAAGTGGGAAAGTATAGCCATAGATTTTGTGGTTGGTCTTCCCAATACTTTGGGGAAGTTTGATTCTATTTGGGTAGTGGTTGATAAATTGACTAAGTCAGCCCATTTTATTCCGATAAGAATAGATTATAATGCTGAACAATTGGCTAAAGTTTATGTGAAAGAGATAGTGAGGTTGCATGGGGTGCCCCCATCTATCATCTCAAACCGTGGTACCCAATTCACATCCAAGTTTTGGAGGAAACTACATGATGAATTGTGCACACAACTCACTTTTAGTACAACATTCCATCCACAGACAAATGGGCTGTAACACCCCTAAATACTAACCAAGAGTCGGTTGTCGATACACCATTGCTTAATTACTACAAATGTTTTATTCTCATTTTGGGAACTTGAAATTTTATGATATTTGCAGACTTGCTTAACATAATTGTGATAGTAATTTAAGGTATTGTATTGGGGTACGTATGTAGTTTTCTAATTGGAATTATTTATAACTTGGAAGAGAGGTGAGATATATACATATTGGGATATATGTATACTTTTGGGCAGCAAACTTTTTACTTTTGGGCAGCCAACTTTGACTTTTGGCTATATCTAGTAAGTGATAAACATCACTTTGATAATATATATTTTCACACTTCCTCTATAAGAATTGGGGTTCCTTAACTCTAAGAAAGGGGTAGAACTTCCTCTAACAAGATTACTCACAAAATTTCAAGAAAACCTTGGTCTTTTTGGCTGGAATTCGAGACACACCCTTCTCTTTGGTAAGTGATGAAATCTGTTTCTGAGCTGGGTAGTGTTTTGTAATTTATGCATATCTCATTCTCTGGAACTTCGTTTATAGTGAATAAATATGCTTTGGAAAGCAAATGTGTATACCTACAACTCTTATGTTTATGTAAAACTCTAATTTAGATGTTATGGATTTGGAATTTGGGACGCAACATAAGGCAAGTTATGTCCATATTTCAAATTAAAATCCTGTATGATCAACTGTTAGTGTTTTGAATATATCTTTTTGTACTAAATATATTTTGCGGTGATTCTTGTTTATTTGCAACCTTTAGAGATGTACCTACATATTTCATGAAGGATATAAAGTCCAGTTTTGCATTTTTCCTTTACAAATATAAGTTGTGACTTGAGGTACCAGGCTGGACAGATTCACTATTTTGGGAGCATAGTTGTATTTGTACATGCTAGGCTTACTTGTGATGATGATCCTGTTTTACGTCAATATTATTGAGCTAATAGAAGTTAAAGAAGTTGTTTAATTGTATTTTTAAGGTTATATATACTCATGTACAAGTTGAGAACCTTGATATGTTGGTCAGGCTACGGTTTCAATTCTTGAAGTTTTGTTGGACTATTTCTATGCTAAAGCCCGAGGTTTGGATATAAACTTGTACTTGTACTCTTGTTATATGCTTGTATATTTGAAGGGTTATCTCGATACCTTAGTTACTCCTTGTCACACTGTGTCGTATTGATATTCTTTGAGACTTTCAAGACACTTGTGTAACTCGCCCACTTGTACGGATTGCTTGATCACTTGGCATTCTTGTTGGGACTTTGTCCTTCTTGTGGATTTGATTTTGTCATTATTGGCATGCCTATTGATTCAGATTATTTGCCATCTTGACTCTGGATTTTTGGTTCATCTTAAGTATGGAAGTTGTCCATTTTAAGTACGAACTAGGAAGCCATTTTAAATATGGTTCTTGATTCTCTTAATTATTGGGCTTTGACCCATCTTGATATAGGGCTTCGGTCCTTCTTGATGCAGGGCTTTTGTCCTTCTTTATACTTGGTTATGCTGGGTATGACGGTATGATGTATATATTGGGCGAGCCTTGGTATTGGATCTCTTGGGAAATGGTGTTATGAGCATTCTTGACATTTGGATCTTTAAATATAGAAGTTGATACTCTTAATTTATTGTTTACTTGATTTGTTTATTATGTTTCAATTGTGCTTCCCATGACTTTTGAAAGGTGACTTGGTGAATCTAGCGGCTCCACGTATATAGTTTTTACACCACTAAGCTTTATGCTTAGCGATAGTTGTTTCTATCGTAGGAAACGTTCGAAGGGATACTTGAAGTTGGCCATTGGAGACGGAATTTTTGTGAGCTTTATGGGAAGATCACATTTGCATATAGGCATCTATAGTTTGCATAAATTGGGATTTGTACCTGATCTATATGTAGCACATTTACATGAAATTTTGAAGGCTAATTTGTTCATGTCCCCATGGGTTGTAAAATAAGTATGACTACATGTTTGACTGTTTTAGGGTGTGTAAACCCAAATCTTGTAATATATTAAATTTATAGTTTATTTTGAAGGTTTGTATGAAGCATGAACCAATCAAGCTTCGGTACCCCGAAGTTGGTAATGATTTATAACGTGTCTTGTTGTAATATAGATAATACATGAAAACCTCTTAGCGTATTTTTTTAAAATTATTTTGAAAGATTCTTCCGCCATAAATTGGAATTCTTGTCTTGTTAAATTTGAGATCAACCAAATTTATAAATGACAAGCATTTATACCTTTCACTTGTTATTTTGGGCTAAATTCCTCTATTGAATTATGTTATATATATCTTAGATTAATCCTTTTTAAATGTGCAAGTATTATATTAGCTTTCTTGTTAAGTAGTAGCATCATTCCGAGATGGTTGTTACACGGGCAGTCAGAGAGGACTATTCAAGTGTTAGAAGACATGTTAAGGGCATGTGTGATTGACTTTGGAGGGCATTGGGATAAGTTCCTACCTTTATGTGAGTTCTCCTATAATAATTTATCACTTCAGCATAGATATGACACCATTTGAGGCACTCTATGGGAGGGGATTTAGATCACCCATAGGCTGGTTTGAGGCTAGAGATGTGAAACCATTGGGGGCCGATTTTGTGAAGGATGCTCAAGATAAGGTGTGGAATATTCAAGCTAAGCTTCTAGCAGCCCAGAGTAGACAAAAGAAGTATGTGGATCATAAGGTGAGAGACATGGCGTTTCAAACCGGTGAGAATATTCTTCTTAAGGTATCACCCATGAAAGGGGTGATGAGATTTGGCAAGAAGAGCAAACTAAGTCTACAATACATTGTTCCCTTGAGGTTCTTGAATGTGTAGGACCGGTAGCGTATAGATTGGCTTTACCTCCTAATCTATCAGGTGCTCATCCTATATTTAATGTGCCCATGTTCAAGAGATATCATGGTGACGGGGAATATATCATTAAGTGGGACTCAATTGTGTTAAACAATGACCTCCAATATGAGGAGGAACTGATTGCAATTCTTGATCATGATGTGCGTAAGTTGAGGACCAAGGAGATTTAGTCCGTGAAAGTTCAATGGAAGCATCCTCCAGTTGAGGAAGCTACTTGGGAGATCGAGAGAGACATGCGAGACAAGTATCCCCAATTGTTCGTTGATTCAGGTACTACTTCATTCCTTCCTTAGACTATTTTTCCATAGTTTGTCACTCGGGGACTAGTGATGGGTAAATTGGTATCTATTGTAATGACCGAGTTCCGTCGTTATAGAAAAGCCACCGGGGAAAAATTTTGGGTCGACAAACTTTTTCGTAGTAACTTGAAATTTCCCAACCTAGTTCAGATTTGGATGAAATTGGAGTCCTTGAGGTGTAGGGAAATCTGGTAATAATTGGGTGACTTATTTATGATTTTGATTACATGAGTAATTAGATAAGTCGTTAAGGAATCCGTACGACTTTACGAAATTGAATTCGGGTGAGTAGAACTCTCAAAATTGATCTTAGCGTGAACGGTATTTTCTGAGCATCGTTGGTTAAAGGTGTGTTGTGAAATGGGGGTCTTGGAATTATTAAAATAGCTCACTATTTCGTGCAAGCTGCTTTGGCGGTGGTTTTGGTCGCTCTGGCGGTGTCGCTGTAGTGGGGTGAGGGCCGCTGTGGCGGGCCAGACGCGACTTAAAGTCGTAAATAAACCCCAAAATGACTTTATTCTGCACTTTTCTACTTTGAGATCTAGGGGACAACCCATACGAGTTCTTGACCCTTTTTCACCATTCTTGAGGCTAAATGTAAGATTTTAACTCCCTGAACCCATTTTTCAATCGGTAGAACGTAATCTAATGGGTAAATATTGATTGGGGGGGGGGGGTTTGAATTTGAAACCGTGGTGGAAAAAGCCCTAGTTTGGATACTTGGAATCATGGGTATGATCTAGGGTTTTTAGAATTGTTAGTAATCCAAGTAATTAGTGATTGTTTATTGATTCTTGTGTTATTACGATTATTTGTAGACCAAGAACAAGCGAAACGAATCCGAAAAGGGAAGTATCAAGTTTCATAGGGTTTCAAGCTTGTTTCGTGGTAGGTGATGGTTGTGATTCTATGATTGTGTGATGTATGATTGTTCTTGCTTCATTATGATACATGTATGTATATGAATGTTGCATTATTGATCACACTTGTTGTAAATGAGATAGATGAATGATGGTTATCATGAAATCATGACTTAAATGTATGCTCTTGAGGATATACTTGTGATTGTGATTGTGGTGTGTTGATTAGTTTCCACGTTCCAGCATAACAAACTTGCATCGTTTTCCATGTTCCGGCATAATTATGGGATCGGTTGCCACGTTTCGGTATAATCATTGGATCGGGTACCACGTTCCAGTATGCCAATTGTTTTGGGTTTGGGTTCCATGACAGGACCTATGACTTGTCATAATTGTGTATTTTGAGAAATGTGAAGTTGTTCATTGTTCGTAAATATTGATAATATTGTATATGTTCGATATATGCATGTGATTATATTGTTGTATTGACTTATATGTGTTACATTTAGTGGGATAGCCTCGTGATCCTACCAGTACACTGTGGTTGTGTACTGATACTACACTTGCTCTTTCTTTGTGGGTGCCAATCACGACGGTGTGGGTCGTGACATTAGCATACTTATATTCAACATAAACTTGACATTTCTATTTATTGCATTCAAAGTTAGGCAAAACACCTAAGTTGATCAACAAGCAGAAATACCGAGTTTGTAGAGACCTTTCGTGAGGTAACTTCTTCTCACAAATATTTTGTTCTATACTTTTCATAACTTTGTCGAATACATACACTATTTTAGAGTCAGCACCTTGTCAGTGTCATTTTCTGAAGGACCTTTCCATTAACATTCAGTTTGGTTGTTATAGAATTAGCCGTGACCACAGTCTCATCGGTCCAATAAGGGCAAGATGACCCAAATGTTTATTTTACAACACAAACAAGAAAAATCACTTTAAACCAATTTTTATGTCTATACAAATAAATTTATTTTAATAGACATCTTTTAATGAAATATCACAATAATTTAAGTGACCCTTTTCATCAAAAATCACAATTCTTTTGAACGAGTAATATAATATTGTGGTTTTTTGCTAGTCATATCATATACTAGTAAAGAGAGACTCAACGACCACAATATCAAATATACTTCATGAATTTTGTGGGTCAAACATAATACAAGAATGTCATTAAATTTCATATCTTGTACTTTCAAATTTAAATTAGATAGGAAGTCTAATTTTATCTTTATAAAAAGTAAAGAACCCCCCACATTTTAAATATGTTCTCAAAAATATTTTTCGAGTATTTGAAATTATTTTCCATATATTTTTTCCAATGCTTACAAATTGTATTCCATCAAAATACATATTGGCAACACGAAGCCTTCTTTTGGAGATTTAATCCATAGAAACACCCATTGCCGGCACAAAAATCACTAATTTTATGTCCCTAGCGGTTTTTTTCTTCTTTCTGTCATAATTAGACGGACAAATTAGTATTTAGAATACTAATAATAAAGATTCAATCTTTATACAACTTGTTTCTAGTTTAATGATGAAGTTTTTATATTCTTCTAATCATTAGCCGAATAACCTTGAATTTTGATGAAGTTTTTATATTCTTCGAATCAGTTTCACCTTCACACAGAGTAGTAAACCAAAAAGGCTTTAATCTCCATAAAAATCAAATACAACATTGTTTAGAGCTAAAGATAAAGTTTTTATATTCTTTAAATCGTTTAGCCTTAATATTCCTGACGAAGATTTTATACTCCTCAAATCAGAATATTCATTCAAACAGAGTATTTCAAAATTGATGAAGTTTATATATTCTTCAAATCAAATGCATAGTCTAATTTATTCGGTGAAGTTCTTATATTCTTCAAACGAAAGGAGTAAAATAAATCAAAAGATTTTAGTCTCCAAAGATAATACACAAGCAAATTTCACATGGAGTAGAAAACTACAAAAGTTCTTTTTTCTTCCTCCAAACATAATACATATTAATAATAATATAGATATATTTTGAGATCGTCACCTAATGACCATCTATCCAAATATTTATGAAATAAATCTCATAACTTATAAATGATAGAAAAAGAAATAATCATGGGAAATAAAGATAGAGCCAGGTTTTTTACTCCCATTGAATCATATTCTATCTATTAGTAATGATTCCATGCAAGTCACTTTTCTTGCTATTTTTTTCTTTTCCAGTTTCCATCATATTCCAATTTTCCTTAGAAGACATTGAATTTCAACGAGAAACTAAAATCATGTTCAAATATTGTTAGGAGACAACATTTGTTCATTTTCTTCTTCTCATAACCCATCCAAGGAAAACATACTACATAAAATATACTCGAACGTATTAAAGTAGTAATGATACATCCCAAATCAACTTTGGTTCATGTTGTCGATATGGTTTTAATCCAAATATTATTAATTGTTTATCATTTTATAAATTTATTTTTTGATATATTGAGGTAGTTAATTGAATATTAGGTGTATTGTATTATATAAACACCATTAAATTTATGATATTTTGGTAAATCGTGACTTAATCATAGCCTTAAAATTTGGAATTATGAGACTTGACATATTCAGTTGGCACCAAGATTTATGAATTTAATTATAATTTGGAGAGTTTTGGATCTAGGCTAGACCTATAGTAATATGAGTGTCTATGGACTCACTTTCTTACGATGATTGCATATTTGATAGATTGCGAACATGCTGAAGCTTTACGAAAAGAAAAAGGCATAATCTTGAGGATTTGTGATGCATGTTTGACATTTAAGATATGATAAGACTTTCAAACGTCGTTGAAGGACATTTTTCTAATTAAGTATTTAAAATGGAATAGATAATGGGTAAGGGCGAAAGATAGGTACCCAATGGTGTGATGGGCATTGGTACGAGAATCAATGTTATAACGGAAAAGTTTATTACTATAGAATGCAGATTGTAATCCAAGAATGGCAAAGCATATGGGCATTAACTGATGTATTATTGACTTTAGTTCTTCTGTGTTATTGTATTTCTTTATTGAACCTGTATATTTGTGATTAGTTGAGGTGATTATATATCATACTGATATTTGATTGATTGAGATGCATCATCATCCCCTTTTATTGAAATCATATTGTGCATATACATTGACATGAGATTGAGTATAAGTTGGGCACGTGGAAATCATCCGTGCTGGGATTTTGAGATGTTATGATTATAATTTGCACACGTGGAGATTGTCTGTGCGGACATTGTTTGATTTTATGATAGTGCGTTGAGATTGTCACACCCTGAGCCTACACTGTGGACGTAACTAGTAGCCGAGAACCATTGTTGGTTCCCAAGAGAACCCTTGGCCTGGATCAATCCTCAGTGAAAGACTCACTCAACAATATAGGAACTCAAATGCAAATATTTAACTCAAATGTCTCAAAGTAATTAACTTAGAATATTAGAAAAACATTCAACTGGCCAAAAGAGGCAACTCAAGTCTTAAAAATTTAATAATGGAAATGTAGAAGACTCCTCAAAACACTACTTTCTACGAAGCCTCTAAAATACTGCGATGAAAGTTGGGACATGACCCAAGACATCCTAGCAAAACTAAAAGATAAATGGAAAAGCCTCCTGAAGCAATAAGGCTCACCAAAGCAACTCTGGAACTGCAAGTGGTATCAACGGAGTGCCTATTGATATCCTCTAAAGTCTGATTTGTGTGTTCTACTTGACCATTAGTATGAGGATGGAAAGAAGTACTCAAATATACCTTCGAACCCAAACCTTTCTGGAAAGACTTTCAAAATTGCGTAGTGAATTGTGCAACTCTATCTGAAATGATCGACATAGGAACTTCATGAAACCTGACTATCTCTTGGATATATAACTTGGCATAATCTTCTGCCGAAAAAGTAGTCTTTACGGAAAGAAATAGGTTGATTTAGTCATCCAATCTACAATCACCCAAATTGAATCATGTTGTATGCGAGATCGCGACAAACTAGTAATGAAATCCATATTGATCATCTCCCAATTCCATTCCAAAAGATCTATATTCTGAGCCATACCACCGGGCCTTTAGTTCTCTACCTTTACTTGTTGGAAATTCAGGCATTTATCGATGAATTCTGCAATACACCTCTTCATACTACTCCACCAATAGACTTCTCTCAAGTCACAATACATCTTTTTGGATCCAGGATGAATAGAGTATCAGCTTCCTCCATGATCCTCTTTTGGAGTTCATCCACCTTTGGTGCACACAATCTACTTTGATACCTTAACACACCATCTCTCCCTTGTTCAAAAGCCATCACTTTCTTCTTATGAACATTTGCCTTCAATTCAAGAAAAAGAGGGTCTTGGTCTTGTTTCTCTTTCACTTCGGACACTAGTGATGATTCAGCTCCATTCATCACCACCACTCCACCTTCATTGGAATCCAACAACTGGACTCCCAATCGTGCAAGCATGTGCACATCTTTGAATAATTCTTTTTTGCCTTCCTCCACATAGGCAGTACTACCCATAGATAAACTTACATGGGTGATAGAGAATACTCATGTCATAATCTTTGTGTAACTCCAACCATCTTCTCTATCTGAGATTAAGCTCTTTCTGATTGAACACATACTGAAGACTTTTGCAATTGGTGAACACATCAAAATGAACACCATCGAGATAGTGACGCCATATTTTCAAAGCAAACACTATAGCAACCAACTCAAGATCATGGGCTGGGTAATTCTTCTTGTGAAGCCTAAGCTGTCTAGAGGCATAAACTATAACTTTGTCATTTTGAATCAATACACAACCCAGTCCAACTCTGGACGCATCACAATACACATCAAAGCCTTGTGTACCCTCTAATAAGGTCAACACTGGGTAGTAGTCAACTGTGTTTTCAATTCCTAAAAGCTTTTCTCACAAGCTTCAGACCATTGAAACTTTATTGTCTTCTGAGTCAACTTTATCAACGGAGATGAAATAGATAAGAACCCCTCGACAAACCTTCTGTAATAAATAGCCAACCCCAAGAAACTCATAATATCAGTTGGAGATGTGGGCCTGGGCCAGTTTAGCACTGCCTCAATCTTCTGAGTGTCAACTAGAATCCCTTCACCAGAAACAATGTGTCCTAAGAACGTCACTAACTCAAGGCAAAACTCACACTTGGATAATTTGACATACAACTCCCTATCTCTGAGAGTTTGGAGAACTACTCTGACTAGCATGATCCTCCTCATTCGTTGAATAAATTAGAATGCCGTCAATGAACATGTTAACAAACATATCAAGATAAGGCTTGAACACTCTATTCATAAGGTCCATGAACGCTGTAGGAGCATAGGTCAAACCAAAGGACATAACTAGATACTCATAATGACTATAATGGGTCCTGAATGTTGTCTTCAGGATGTCACTTTCCCTTACTCTCAACTGATGATAGCCAGATCTGAGGTCTATCTTAGAAAAGCAAGTGGCACCCTGAAGTTGATCAAATAGATCATCAATTCTCGAAAGGGGATACTTATTCTCTATAGTGACTTTTTTCGATTGGCGGTAATCAATGCACATTTTAAAAGAACCATCTTTCTTCCTCACAAATAAGACTAGAGTGCCCTAAGGTGAGACACTAGGTCGAATGAAACCCTTATCAAAAAGATCTTTCAACTGCTCTTTTAACTCTTTTAACTCAATTGGAGCCATTCTATATGGCAGAATAGAAATATGTCGAGTATCAGGAAGAGTATCCGTACCGAAGTCTATTTCTCTCTCATGAAGGATTCCGAAAAGATTATCTAGAATGATATCTTGAATCTTAGTCACAACTGGAACTGACTGAATAGGTGGTGTTTCAACACTAGATTCATTAACTCAGACTAAGTGATAGATGCACCCCTTGGAAACTAACTTTCTGGCCTTAAGGTACGAAATAAAACGACCCTTAGGCACCGCTGAACTACTCCTCCACTCCATAACTGGCTCATTAGGAAATTGGAACTTAATTACTCGAGTTCTACAATCAAATAAGACATAACAAGCATGAAGCAGTCCATACCTAGAATAACATCAAAGTTCATCATGTTTAACTCAAATAAGTCGGCCATTGTGTCCTTGTGATTGACAGAGATGGTACAATCACGATAAACTCTCTCAGCTAGAATAGACTCACCAACAGGTGTGGAAACACTGAAGGGCTCAAGAAGTTGCTCGGGAAGAATATCAAAACTCATAGCAATGTATAGAGTCACGAAAGATAGACTCACTCCTAGATCAAACAATGCATATACATCAAAATTGAAGACTTTGATCATACTAGTGACAACATCAGGTGAATTCTCTTGCTCTTGGAGACTGGTAATAGCATACAGATAGTTTCCTCCTCCGCTTGTCTCTGAAGTAGCTCCTTTAGGTGCAGCTCTGTCTGGAGGAGCCGCTGAAGAAGATTGGGCTCTATTGCCCCCATTACCACTACCCTGACTGTACTTAGGGCACTCTCTCATAAAGTGACTTGTCTGACCACACTTCAAGCAACCATTGGAGCCATAACGACATGCTCCTGGGTGGTTCCTAACACACTTAGCACAAGTAGGGGTCCAGTTTGCCCTTTGTGCCACACTACCTTGAGATTGAGTAGGTCTAGCTCTAAAGTTCTGTGAATTTTGATTCCTGAACTCACCTCTATTCTTTGGTTCAGGTGCACTAGCAGATGATGGAGTAGGTCTAGGTGTCCTTTGCTGAAAAGATGAACGGTTTGCATTTTCGGTCTTTTGTTGTTCGGACTCATTACCCGTTGTCTTCGCCTTCTTACTGCGGAACTCTTCCCTATCTCTCTACTTTTGTTCCTCAACCTGTTGCACATAGATCATAAGCCTTGCTATGTCTATGTCCCCTATCAACATGGCTGCCTTACCCGCCTTAATCGATAAGTGAGATAACATAGAGACAAACAAGCTCATCTTGCTCTTGATATTCGCAACCATCTCCAGAGCATAGCGGAATAGTTGAGTGAACTTTGAGGCTGTACTCATGCACACTCATGGATTCTTGATTAAGAGTGAGAAATTCTCTTACCTTTGCCTCTCTTGGCTCACGAGGAAAGAAACGCCCCATGAAAGCACTTTCAAACACATTACAACTCACAATTGGTGCCCCTTCAGCTTTACTCTCCTTCCATCGGTCGTACCAAATCCTAGAAACACCCTTGATTTGATATGCAACTAGTTCCACACGCTCAACATCTGCAACATGCATCACCTTAAACACTTTCAGCAACTCGTCCACAAAGTTTTCCGAATCCTCAGTGACACTTGAACCGGTGAAGTCTTGAGGGTTCATCCTCAAGAACTCACGGATCCTGGATGTATCAGCCACATCCTATCGAACCCCTCTCTATTGACACACTTGGTTGGTCACCACTTGACTCAACATCTGGATAGCATCCCCGAACTTAGCATTTGTAGCCTCTCCTTGGAATTGCACTTCTGGTGCACTGAGACCCTTGATCCTGAGAATCAACATTCCTCCTAATAGGACAACCTCAAATAGCTCTTCATGGAGGCATGATCTGAAAGATACGCGCAAGCACAAATTAGAAATAAACTTTTGTAGAGTTGAACTCTATCATACGAAAAGAGTATGAAAGATGTGAGATAGTTCCTAAGTGTCGTAGACTCCTAATTATAGATGTGGCGCACTACACATCGATAACTAAAAATTTATAGACACAACTTCATAGACACCCTAGGACTATTGAACCGTGTGCTCTGATACCAAATATGTCACACTCCTAGCCTACACCCTGGACATAACTGGCACTCAAAAACCATTGCTGGTTCCCAAGCGAACTATTAGCCTGGTTCAATACTCAGCGGAAGACTCACTCAACAATATAGGAACTCAAATGCAAAAACATTTAACTGGCCAAAAAAAGACAACTCAATTCTTAAACATTTAACAATGGAAATGAACAAGACTCCTCAAAACACTACTGTCTACTTTATTTAGAAGCTCTTGTACTTATGACACCAAAATCTTGGGTATATTTAGCTTTTCCGCATTCATACTTATGAAAGACTTAGTATTTGAGGTATTCTACTTATCGTTTATCTTTTCACCTTAATTATTTAGTTAAATTGATAAAACTAGTGGGTTGGCTTACCTATTAGTTGGAAACATAGGTGCCATCACAACATGTGAATTTTGGATCGTGACAATATTTTATCTCAATTCTCCATATGATCATGGGCGGAGCTAAGAACTTAGATACGGTTCGGCCAAACTCAATAATTTTATCATTGTAAAATTCAAAACCAATAAAATTAAAATTCTGATTCAATCCATACACACACAAAAAAGGACCAACTTAAAACAAAGAGATTGACATACCCAGTCAATAGAACTATGTGTTCTAAATCTAGGGGCCTGGATGAGGCCTTGTTCTATTTGCTATGCTAATTGGTTTTTTTTTTGTCGGTTTGAAAAGAAAAGGAAAATTGATAAATTTTTAAGTTATTTATTCTCTCTTCTCCTTTTTTTTTTTTCATTCTCTTTGTCCATTATTAGACTTTGAAAAGGGAAAATTAAAGTGGAATACAAACATAAGAAAACACATGGAAGATAAAATCATTTTCTAAATATAAAGTGAAAATTTTTCTATTACCTAACATTTTAGTTAATCTTTTGGTTCAAGATGAGGATAAATTTTTTTAAAATATTTGAAGTTCAATCCAAGTTTACCTTTCACTATTATCTATCAAAATGAATGCTAATTTTTTAGAATAGTAAATTAGAGGATCAAACAGGTAAAAACTCCAATTCATTTTTTTTAGGGCCATCATACATGTCAACCATCGATGAACGGATCGGATCAACCAACTAAAGTTGGCATCAATCATATATATATATATATATATATATATATATATATATATAAAGGAGAAACATAGAGAAGGTGGTGTGGCACCTCTCTATGGCCTCCATTTCTATTTATCTTTTTTCTCCTTTTTTTGAACATTTTTAAAAATTTTCTCCTCATTTTTAATATAATTATTATTTGTATATAATTAATATTTTGTTGTAAACATATTATATTAATATGGATGTCAATAACTTCAAGATATAATTTCACCATTATGTGTAATAATACCCACACCTCCACCATCTTCTCATTTATCTTCCACACCCTTTAATCTTCCCCACATTCTCAATAACTAATATCATGTTTATTGCTATATTTTTGTATGTCTCTTAGATCAATATAAATAGAGGTCATGAGGATGTGTTATGCACTTGAAGATTTAGAAAACACTTGAATATTCTTGGAAGAATAAGAAAATTCTCTCTTGTCTCTCTACATTTTTGGTCTATTTTCTCACTTATATTATTACTCTTTTTAGTTTTGTTTTACTACATCTTTCATTCTTGAAAATTTAAAATGCTATATATAATTTTATTTATCTTCACAAAAATAAATGTATTGACACTTGTATGCCTATCATAAGATACTTGTATTCCTACCTTCACATCATTTGATATATTTTGCCTTCTTTATATATTTTATTCAGAATATTAATTTTTAGATTAATTTCATTCCAATATTCATTGATCTCTTTGTATAATAATCAAACATTGAGGTTTGGCGTATTATTATATTCGTTCTAAGGAATAAAATTCTTCAAATAAATGAAAAATATCAAGTAGTGACACAAAGGGAAGTTCAGTTATTATGCATTTTTTGCTTTAGTATAGTATAAAACAAAAATATCATGTAGTGACTGATGAGTCCACAAATTGGACTCATTTAGGGCTATATTTTAATAGAAATTGTGTCCTCAAATGCTTATTTTATCTCAATATCTGATGAAAGCCCTTAAGTTTCAGGTGTTTGAAGTTTGAAGGAAAGCATGGACGCTACATCGCAAAAAGGAATGAAAAGGCTGAAAAGAATGAAGAAATGAAGGCCTGAGGATCGCTGAGTCCACTCGATGAGTCGCCGAAGGGTCTTACTTCGCCTTTTGTTCTAGTGTGTTGAGCCCTAAAGCAAAGGAACAAGTCGGCGAAAAAAGGGAGCAGTCGACGTATCGCCGAGAAGTTTCGCGAAGCAGTACCATGTCGCCCAATGACCTAGCACAAGATGATGCTGATGGATGGTGCAAGACGGCGATGAACTACACCAAAAGGCAAATCACCGAGTTGATCGACGATTCCGACTAATGATGCTAAATTATCCACTGCAGCACAAATCAGTGAAAACTATAAATACTAGTTAGAGTTGTAGTTTTAAGAGTCGAACAACTATTATAATTTTCATATAGAATAGTACTTTTTGACATTTTTGCTCTAAGTTTGAGAGGGTTTTGAAAAATTGAAGAAGAAGAGGGATTCATCTCCAAGGATTTGGACTTGGGTCTCTTGGATTCTTTATTCTTGGCCTGTAACAAGACTTAAATCTTCATACCCATTTGAATGCAAGCTCATTTAGGTATAAATTTCTATCTCTTGATGTGTGGCTAAAAACCCCAATTCTTGGGGTGTGATTTTGTGAATATGGGTTAGATTACTTGTTGGGTCTTGCTTGCGGATAGTCTATTCATAGTTTAAATGTGATTTCGTTTAGTGGTTGTGGATGAAATTAATGAGTAGTTGCAAATATAGTCTCATATATGTGTTTTCAACTTGCGAGAGAGAGAGAGGTCGTAAGACTAAGACCACTAAATTGATGGCCAGTGCGAGTGGATCGATATGAGGTTCATCTCGAGAGAGTGAACCTTAGTCCCATATCCACACACTCAACTCGAGAGAGTGAGTGGGTTAAGGCGGAGGCATTTCTTCATGCGGCAAGTGGGTGTCCAAGAGGAACCCACTTGAAATAGGGTAAGTTGCTCGACAGAGAGCTTATCCTCCTTAAAGTCTAGCCTAGTCACAAATACTCAATGAATTTACTATCAAAAGCATGTACCCAATGATTTAGTCTATCCTGTATTCCTATCTCATCCCAAGAATCCCCATCTATTACTTAGAAATCCTTGTTTATTTTGCTGTTTTTACTTACTTGTGACAAAACTCACATTTTTAATTGACACTCTTATGTCCCCCTTTAACTTACAATGTTTTTAATTGTTAATGTCTTTACCTACGACTAGTTAGAACTAAATTTTATTTCTCTATTAATTCTCACAACCACTCTCTTGGGAACAATCCCAACCCTTGGTTGGGTTACTAAACTATTGTACGATCGTAGACACTTGTATCAGAAGTTGTGTCGTGATTACACAAATATCAAAATGGCGCTGCTGCTGGGGAGTGGTGTTACTTGAGCATTCTTAGATTAGTAGAATTTTTGTTCTTCTTAGTCGTAATTTACTAATATTATTTTTAGTTTTGTTTTTTCTCTAAGTTGTTGTATGTAGAAACCCTGAGCATGATTGAGGGAAGTGGTGGCAAGTTAGCTGGGGCGAACCAAGAAGTCGAGGGTGACTTCAAGTTAGCTGCACTTGTAACTCAATTGAACAACTTAGCCACCAAAATGTCAAAGGTGGAAAACCAGTGCAAGAGCCAAAGGAGGCACATACCTCCTTATAAGCGAGAAAGGTGTAGGAGCAATGAAAATAAATGTATTGAGGATACGCTATTAATCATTCTCCAAAAGCTTCACGAGCACGATAGAATTCTAGAGGTGATGAGGGAAAGCATGGAGGTACTGAATCAGATGAATGGCTCCCACTCAAGATCAATCAAGTTGATTGAAGACCTCTTGGACCACACATTGCCTCATCTCTACCCAAGCAGTAAATACGGGTTGCCTAGTGGCATTAGGTCTAACCCTAAAGACGAAGTTTGACTGGTAGCTCACGTCGAGCCACAACATTAAATAAGGCGCTTCTTGGGAGGCAACCCAAGGTTTTAAATTCTTTAGTTTGCTTTTATAAATAATGGTGTGTTGATTTTGTAGGTTGAAACAAAGAATGTGTTGAAAAGTGCACATTGGCGAAATAAGGATCCAGTTGGCGAATCGCAGATTGGTTGGTGATCCCGCTAGTTTCTGCCGTTTGGACCTCCATATAAAATGGAAGCCCTGTAAAACTCAGCGAGATACAAGACCATTCAGCGAATCACCGATTAGATCGGCGAGCAATACTAACGTTGCCGAATGGACACGAACTGGACGGTTTATAATGGCCAAAAGTCTTAAAATTTGAACTTCTTCACTTTCCCACACTTTTTAAAGTTCAAAACCCACACCAAGGTAGTACTCTCAATCTTCTTTCTTTCAATTAGTATTTTAGTTATTGATTGGTGCTCGGAACTAGGATTTCTTTGCTGCCTAGCATTTCAATTATATTTCAATCGACAGTAAAGGTTAGTCCTAAAACCCCAAGTTTATTATTGAACATTTTGAACTCTTTTGCAATGATCGTATCATATTGATGTGTGATGTGCCTCTTTGATAGGATTAGAATGCTTAAATGCCTATTTTAATTTGAAAATCTTGCCCGTATTGTTTGATGGTTAAATTCCCATAATTTTTGTGCTTTTTAATGAATTAGGTTGTGATTGCGTGTCGTTAGATTGATTAGGTGAAGTCTGAGTAGCCCGTGCATGTGCTAAATGACGAAAATTGCTCAAAGATAGAGAGGGTGACACCACTTTTAAGAGCAAAATTGTCAAATGGCCAACTTTGGCAAAATCGGAACAAAAAAATCTAAGTATCCTGGGGTGATGGGTAGTACGGGTCCTGTTTGAATTTCGTTAGTGCATGTTTTGATTTTGCTTTTGGGGTTTACAGGATTGAATTCGAGAAGATGGATTGAAAGTGGGCACGTTGGGTCATTTGGCGACTTGAGTCAAGCTCGCAGAATTATTCGGCGGTTTGCCCAATGTCTCCATCTCGCCCATAATATTGTGTCAAATTGGATGTTTGAGTCTATAACTTCGGTGAGCCACCATGGGTCGCTGAACGCACTCAACGACTCGTCGAAAGTACTCTTGATCGCCCTTTGTATGCTATTTTGACCCCCTAATGCACTGTAACTTTCGGCGGACAAACTCATGCTCACTGAAAGGATTTGGCGATTCTTCGAAAGGACCTTCCCATCGCCGACTTGCTATAATTTCAAGCCAATCCTTTCGGCGAGCCCAAGTTAGCTTGGCAAAGAGGTTCGGTGACTCGCCAATCCACTTGGTGAGTCTTCCTGCAATAGATTGTGTATGCTTCTATTTGATTTTTCCCCTAACTCTTCCCAATATTTTGTAGGTATGACTAAACCTAACAAAGCAGGTAGCAACACACCACCCTGAGGCAAAGAAAAAGGGATCACAATCAATGAGGATGCAACTGCATCCAGGAACAAGTCCACTAAAGTTTCCACTACTAGTGTGAAAGGCAAGGACAAGGAAAAAACGGTTGAGCTATCAGATGCAAGTTCCGACAGGACTGGTTTTTACACCAGTGACCCATCAACATATGACAGTGAGAGTAAGGGTTCTGATGAAGATGAAGTGATGAAGGCACGAAGGAATGAGTTACGATCTAAATAGTTGAACGATCCATCTCGGATTAGAAATCCTCAATCTACCACTCCAACTCCTTCAATTCCAGAGATAGAAAGCCTTTCGGGTTAGTGAGGAAGATGATAGTGAAAGAGAGAAGAAAGGAAATCCTTTTATGGTGGCTTACCTTCGTACATTCAAGAATAGTTGTGACTCCTTGGCATCTATCAATGCACCGCAGTTGTTATTATTATGAACTCAAATAAAAGGACAAAAAATTTGGATTTAGAAGGCTTGTCGCACCTTTCATTTTCAACATTTAGAATTCTTTGATTAATTTGATTGACTCTAATCGTGATTTTGACTCTATTATGATACCTCCCTCTGTCGCAATAGAAATCGAGAATGACTTTCTGAGAAGGACTTAAGTAGCTAAGTTTCCAAAGGCGAACACCCCCCTGTCCTTTATAGTATAGTCATAAAGGGCTTCTCAGAAATATTTCCTGGCACCTCCAGTACAAGGCCCCCCACCTAAATCAACGAATAGATTAAAGTCTGAGGGGTTGAGAACGATTATTGAGGAAAAATGGTTGTCCATAGATGGGGTGATCGATAGGTATCCAAAATAATGGAGTGCCTAAAATATCACAAATTTCAAATCTTCACAAAACCCCGTGGCTCTTACATATCAAGCTGGGTCAGAGAATTTTATAATGCATACAGTGCATTGGTACCTCAACGAAAAAGGCTAGTGTCGTCTTTCAAAGTAGTTGACTACGTGGTTGTCAGAGGGAGGGAGGTAGCTTGTGACAGTGAGGCTATCAACACAACCTTGGGTATGTCCAATAAGATTAATGATCACTGCCAGTACTTGATCAGAACAGAAAAGCTGGATAATATGAAAAAGTGGTTAGCCTCGCTAATCTCAGATGATAATGCTCCGAAATAGTTAGAAGGAGTTTTGATTGAAAGAAAGATCTGAACGTAGCTACAAGATACTGTTTCGGATTCATCAGTAGCACAATTATGCCATCACAAAATGAATCAGTCCTTCACCTTGCTAAGGCAGCTTGTCTTGGATGTATCATACAGAAAACTAGGATAAATATAGGGATGATCATTGCTTCTGAGATCCATATGTGTGCAAAGCAGAGTCGGACATCTCTCCCTTTCCTGGTATTAATCACTACATTATGCAAAAGAGCTCGGGTGCCTAGAGATGCAAAGATGGATGTGGAATTGGTTGCCACCGCCTCCACCAATATCCTAAAGATCGAAGCCGAATATCTTAAGGACCAAGTGGTAAAGAAGCAGAAGGAAGTTGTGGCCACTGGATCTATACCTGCAGAGGCATCTTTGCCTACTCCGGCCCCTGGGCCTTCAGGTATATCTGATGTCATAACCACTCCTGCTGACCCTCCAGGTCCCTCTGTTTCTGTGTTACCACCCAAACCTACTGCTGTTGTTGCCTCCTGTGAGCCGATCACTCAGGCATCCTTGATTCGTATTGTTACGACTTGCCCAATTTGCTGATTGTCGAGCTGCCAACATAGAAAGCTCCATTCCAGGCATGATTCAGGCTGCCATCGATGATGCTGTGAAACCACTGAGCACTACTATTGATGCTCTAGCGGCCAGGATAGCAGTGTGTGAGCGCGATCAAGAAGCCACAGAGGAGGTGACAAACTTAAAGGCCGTCATTGCAGAGCTGAGGAAAGATGTGGACTACCTAAAGTCCACCGATATGTCTATGATCATTAGAACAGTGAAAATTCCAGATGTGCCCGAAATGTCTCAGACCACCACAGGACATGGGGATGGAATGGAGCATACAACCGATCTTGAATCAGAGGCAGAGAGTGACTAAGAAATGTTTGAGGGTGCTACAGCGGACGACATAGCCGAGACTGAAGAAATCATGATAGATGATGTTGTGCAAGCTTCCTTGGCAAAAGCTTCTGCTGCTGGATCCAGTGAAGCTTGTCCTTCTGGGGTCACTCCGAGCACCGATACCCAGACAGATTGAGCGACTACTTAAACAGGATCCCATCTTTACCTCCCTCTCTGTCTTTCTTTAATTGACTTGCTGGATACTTTTATTTTCATTTGAGGACAGATGCTTTTATTTGTGGTGGGGTGAGGCCTACCTTTGTGTGCTATTTGATGTTCGTATGTTGTGTATACTTGGGCTTTGTGCTTAAATTATGGTAAATACTGTTTTCTATGGATGTTTGAGCTTGTGGTTCCTTTTATTTTAAATTGCAAAATGATTTTGACTCGTCCCAAAATTTTTTGCCACCTCTCGTGTGCTGAATATGGCTATTCCTTTGCAAAATTTAAGTCTTGGTTCCGATCAATATCGATGACTTAAATAGTGCTCTCAATCGAACGAACATGAATGTACAGCTACGATAAGGCCAAATGAAGTTGCATAGACAATATGTGAACTCTTTGCATCTCGTTGTGATTAGCTATTTATCAAATCTATTCTCTTGTGACGATCATTGTACACTAGCGAAAGTGTGGAGTCTTGTTTGATTGTAGTGTTAATGCCTAGTGTGATGAGCTTACTTTGAACCATTCATGATAGATCCTAGAATTTGCCCTGTTGGTTCGGTCAATTAAGTGATGCTATCTGTTGATATGATCTTAGGCAACTTCTAAGAGTGTGAGCCAATTTGACATATACCTCTTTTGTGACCTACCTTGTGAGTGTGTGAACCACTTTTGAACACCCCTTGAGCCTTAACCTTCTTTGGAAGAAACTTGATGAAATCATAACCTTTCTTTATCCATTACCCATAATTCTCATGAAGTTGTGGTTAGTTGAATAGCCAACTTAGGCCAAAAGCCTAAGTTGGGGGTGTGGTGAGAAGAAAAGGGCAAGTCAAGAAGTGCAAGGAAAATCTCCTCTTACCCATGGTTTTGAGAAAAATGGAACCCCTCCATATAAAAAAAAAAAAAAGAGAAAAAAGAAAAAAAAAGAAGAAAAAGAAAGTGGTGGAATAAAGTGCAAAAGAAATGGGGTTCCCAAACAATCCACGGAAAGTGAATAATAGGATGACTTATGAGCACTAAAGAAAATGATAAAGGAAAAGGAAAGGAAGTGTTGTGAGCACCACATTTCATGAGGATGAAAGTCACTAAGCCTAAATGACCATATCTTTGCACTCAGCCCCATTACAGCCTTGAAAAGACCTTTTTGATCTTGAGTGAGCTGAAACAAAAGTTGATTGGAAAATAGGGGCAAACCTATAGGTGAAATTATGCATTGTGTTCCTCTTTGTGAGTGTGAGCGTTGCATCTAATTCCGAAGCTTTAAACTGTGAGCCATTGTGTGAATATGGAATCATTCCTTGTGTGAGGGCATTTGAACACTTTGGTTGAACTTGAACTTGCATTTGAAGCAAGTATTGTGAGCATGAGGTACTTTGATATTGGTGAGTCACAACTTATATCTTTGAGTGCACATTTGATCTTTGCATAAGTAAATTGAGTCTTGTAGTGTGCATTCATGATTGAGTCTTGTGTAACATTGTTCGAGACACCTTTTTTGAACGGCTGAACTTGAGTTTACTTGAGGACAAGCAAAAGTTTAAGTTGGGGGTGTTGATGAGTCCACAAATTGGACTCATTTAGGGCTATATTTTAATAGAAATTGTGTCCTCAAATGCTTATTTTATCTCAATATCTGATGAAAACCCTTAAGTTTCAGGTATTTGAAGTTTAAAGGAAAGCATGGACACTACATCACAAAAAGGAACGAAAAGACTGAAAAGAACGAAGAAATGAAGGCCTGAGGATCACCGAGTCCACTTGGCGAGTCGTCAAAGGGTCTTACTTCGCCTTTTGTTCCAGTGTGCTGAGCCCTGAAGCAAAGGATCAAGTCGGTGGAAAAAGAGAGCAGTCGGCGTATCGCCGAGAAGTTCCGCAAAGCAGTACCATGTCGCCCAATGGCCCAGCGCACGACGATGCTGAAGGATGGTGCAAGGTAGTGATGAACTACACCAAAAGGCGAATCGCCGAGTAGATCGGCGATTCCAACTAAAGACGCCGAATTATCTGCTGCAGCACGAATCAGTGAAAACTATAAATACTAGTTAGAGTTGTAGTTTTAAGAGTCGAACAATTATTATAATTTTCATATAGAATAGTACTTTTTGACATTTTTGCTCTAAGTTTGAGAGGGTTTTGAAAACATGAAGAAGAAAAGAGTTTCATCTCCAAGGATTTGGACTTGGGTCTCTTGGATTCTTCATTCTTGGCCTGTAACAAGACTTAAATCTTCATGCCCATTTGAGTGCAAGCTCATTTAGGTATAAATTTCTATCTCTTGATGTGTGGCTAAAAACCCCAATTCTTGGGGTGTGATTTTGTGAATATGGGTTAGATTAGTTGTTGGGTCTTGCTTGCTAATAGATTATTCTAGTTTAAATGTGATTTCGTTTAGTGGTTGTGGATGAACTTAATGAGGTTGTAGTTGCAACTATAGTCTCATATATGTGTTTTCGGCTTGCTCGAGAGAGAGGTCGTAAAACTAAGACCACTAAATTGATGGCCGGTGTGAGTGGGTCAACATGAGGTTCAGCTCAATAGAGTGAACCCTAGTCCCATGTCCACACACTCAGCTCGAGAGAGTGAGTGGGTTAAGGCGGAGGTTGTTCTTCATGCGGCAAGTGGGTGTCCGAGAGGGACCCGCTTGAAACGGGGTAAGTTGCTCAAGAGAGAGCTTATCCCCCTTAAAGTCTAGCCTAGTCACAAAACTCAATGAATTTACTATCAAAAACATGTACCCAATGATTTAGTCTATCCCGTATTCCTATCACATCCCAAGAATCCCCTTCTCATTACTTAGAAATTCTTGTTTATTTGTTGTTTTTACTTACTTGTGACAAAACTCCCATTGCTAATTGACACTCTTGTGTCCCCCTTTAATTTACAATGTTTTTAATCGTTAATCTCTTTACCTACGACTAGTTAGAACTAAATTTTAATTCTCTATTAATTCTCAAAACCACTCTCTTGGGAACGATCCCAACCCTTGGTTGGGTTACTTAACTATTGTACGATCGTAGACAGTTGCATCGGAAGTTGTGTCTTGATTTCGCAAACATCAGTGACACAAAGGAAAATTAAGTTGTTATGCATTTTTAGCTTTAGTATAACATATAATTGTAGAAGTAATTTAACTTTTTTATACATTTTTTCCTCATCATATGTTATTAGATCTCTGTTTAAAAAATCCCTATTGTGATGTCATTTTTGTTCTTTTGAATACAATTCATTCACATACAATCGGAATGATAGTCTTACAAATTAATGCATTGAACATAATTTCAATCAAGTTTAATATTTTAATGAACGAAAATTCTCAATTAAATTCTTAAAAAGTAGATGATATGACCACAAAAAATATTCAAAAGAAAAATACTTGAAATATATACCTATAGATTTTTTTATCGTTCGCCTGCAAATAATTTTCTTAATTCAATATAGTACATTTTCACTGAAAGACTAAAAGTTCTTAAGAAAATTAATTATTAAAAAAAAATATACACAAGAAAAAGAAAAAAAACCACCACAATTATATGACACTCACATTTCAACTAATTAAATATCTAGAAGAATCATAGTTCGATATAAAATTCAATTGAGAGAAAAAAGAAGAAAAAATAAAATTTCATGCATATGAGTTTTCTTAGTTCATGGTATTTAAGTATGATTATAGGAATTGTTAGAATAATTATATTTTGTAAGATTTAAATGCGTTTTCATTGCTCCATACTCATTAAGATATGTAATGTTTCTATTGTCTTTGGAAGGAAAAAGTTAAGCGTTAATGAAACTTATATATCTTGCCCGTTAGCCTTTTCTATAAATTCTCAAATAGATTGAACATATTATTTTCTTTTTAGTATTACTTTATGCATTTAAGAATCTTGAAAACATAAAAAACTTCATAACTTGATTAAAAAAATTGAATACCATTACATTTATACCTACTCACCAAATGAATATCAACATTTCACAAAAAAAATTATTTAGTAGAAAAATGGATGGAAGTTATTTTTGTGTTTATATTCTCTCTTTTTCTGGGACGATACAATGAGATGTGTTTTTAAAGAAATTTCCTGATATCATGTTTTCATTTAATTATTTTTTGAGTAGCAAGACTAATTAAATAAAGAGTAACTTTCACATATAGCAAACATAAAAATTATATTTGTATGTTATAGCTATAATTTGCATAATTGCGCTCCATAGCAAATTTTATGTTTGCTATGGAACTTTTGATTTGTATAATTCGCTAGAAACATTCAATTTTATACAAATTGTTCAGTATTGTATTAATTTATTTATACATTGTAATTTGTATAATAAAATTTGTATTTGTATAATTATAAGCGTATAGGACGAAAATATATGTAGTTGTATTTGTATATACATTTTTCTGTTGCTTTATACAAACACAAACGCATTTTATACCGAAATGTATAAAATGCCTAATTGTATACCGAAAATGGCTAATTGTATACCGAATCAGATGGGAAAAAAAAGGGGATGTTTGTTGCGAATTACAATTAAAATAAACTATGACTATAACATTTAATTTGAATTAATAGTTTGCTATTTCATACAATTTTCCCTTAAATAAATAGATAACTTAATGACGAAATATATAGTCAAAGGTCTGTTAACAAGCTATTTTTATACATATTTTTTCATATTTACTTAAAGCAAAATATATATAATGTTTTTATGTAACTTTTGGTTTAGAATTTAAAAACTTAAGTTTTGAAAAAGACTTTTATGTATATCATAATTTCTTCTATTTAGATTATACGTTTGAAAGAAATATTGAAAATAAAATTGATTATATCTTTTGATGATTTTAATATTATTAAAAAGAAAGAAAAAATTAATCATGAATTTGGTGGGCATTTGGCCATATATAATTAGAAATTAAATATTTTCATTTTACTAGAATTTTTTAAAATCAGAGTTGTGTTTTGTTATATTTTTTTCACAAATGAGACAAAATAACATTTTATTTGAAATTCTAAACGTGGAGGTTTAATTTGAATTTTTCAGAGTCAAAATTAATTTTTAAATTAAGTAAAAATTATTTTAGAAAAAAGACGGGTGATATAGTCTATTTCTCCGCGCGAAGCGCGGATAAGTTCACTAGTTAGTAATATCTACTAAACAAAAACAAAAGCTTCAATAAATGTTATATCATCCGCAAATGTTTTGGATCTCAAGTGTTAACTAAAAGAACCGATATTACTAAGCAATGTCGCATGCTAGACAGTGAAATCCGTTATCGTCCAGCGGTTAGGATATCTGGCTTTCACCTAGGAGACCCGGGTTCGATTCCCGGTAACGGAATATATTTTTCACCCACCCACCGTATTTCTGTTTTAACTCGTCTTACTTTATATTTTTGTTTCACACCCGATGTCTAGTACCTACTTTCGAATTCGACTAAATCTAGATATGTGGGAAGTTCACACTGAGGGGTAAAACACTCTCTAAGAAAGGTGATTTCATATTCGGGGGACTCAAACCTAAGACTTCTAGTTAATGATGATTGAGTAGTTACCACTCCATCATAACTCTTGTTGGTATTTTGTTATTTTTTTGTATGCAAAGAAAGTACACAAAATGAATCTGAAATACAATGACGATAATATATTCAATGTGATCTTATTAATAAGATCTAAAGAAGGTGAAATGTGAAGATAGAGAGACAATTTTTGATAGATTCTCAGGTTAAATAAAATAATATAAAGCAATAAGCATGAATCAGAATTACCTGATCTCAAAGACCAAGCGAAAGGAGTTGAAGGACCTAAAGAAACAAAATGTTCTAAAACAGCTTGAAATGATTTTTCTCTGTTTTATTATCATTTTAGAAATTAGAAATTTTGTCAAAAGATTAGTTATGCAAAATTAGTACTAGAAAAGATACAATATAAATGGGGCCTTAGTGCGTTTTGTACTTTGTGGTTTACGTCGATTGGCAGAGATAGGCATGATATGATACCATATAAAAATTATGATTCGATTATTTTAAGTTTTGCTTTTTAAAAATACTATTCAATTACTATATAAAATTTGACTTATTATGATTTAATCTTTTTACATTTAATTTTGATACTTTTCGGTAAAGTAAATCGGTAACATAGTTTAGTCGACTTCAACTTATATATAATTTATGATTTTGACTTTTTAAGAAATGTCTTAATTATATCATACTAACACCACATCGAACATCGTCCCCATGCCCAAGAGGGATGGACATGTTCGCGTATGCATCTATTTTTCTCAATAAAGCATGTTCCCAAAGATGATTTTTTGCTGCCGAACATTGATTTGCTTGTGGACAAGACTATTGTTAAAGTATGCCTACTACTCTTTTCTGACGATTCGAAATTCTCATCGTTGGCTTCCTCTCCCGATAGGTCGAGCTTCCTTTTCAGCCCTCTCAGTTCATTCGAGCTGAATTACATCCACCCTTGAGGTAGAGTTTGTTTTGTAATAGGAGCCCTGTTGGGCCTTTACAGAGCTTGGCCTGCTTTCGCATTAACTCACCATTTGGTGATTTGGTTCGTAGCAGCCCAAGTATATCTAGGAGTTCCTTTTACACGCTACGCTATCCTCGGCGACGATATCGTAAAATATTCAACATTAAGTACGAGCAATTCCATTCGTTAATCAATCTCCAAAAGGGACATTTCAATCGAGATAGAGAAATCAATATTTCAACGTGTAAATAATCAGTTTTATACTAATACTATTTTATATATTTTATAGTATTATAATAATATATATAATTTTATACATAACTATATACCTTAGTATGATATTTGACATTTCAATTTTTTATTATAAATATTAAATACCATATCACTTATCAAACTCTTAAAAAATACAATGCTTACTTTCTCATATCTGTCGTGACGTCTACTTTTAAATTAAACTAACCCAAAAGATAATGTTATCATGCTATTAGATTAATCACAAACTTATCAACTCTAATTTTTTTTTTTCATTACACAAGAAAAGGCTCCATTCATGCCCTTCATGGGAATCTAGCAATTTCCAAATTCAACTTTCTTTTTTTTGGTGAGTATTGATTAATTTTCCATGATACTCTATTTGTTCCTATTTACTTGACATGATTGATATAGTGAATTTACTATTTTACCCCTATTAATTGATATGGTCCCAAATATATTTATTCATTACATTTTTCAAAGATATTAACTCAATGTTAATAAATTGAGGATATAATTGGAAAACAAAAATTGTCCTTTCTTGATTTGTCAATAATAATAAATAAATAAAAAATAAATCAAATTAGAAAATATTTGACAAGTTAATAAAAACGAAGGGAGTATCATGCATGGTTTTATGAAATTAAATTCCAACAACCATAAAGCCATTCTTTTAATCCGAAAAGTTCTTTCTTCACCTCAAAAAAAAAAAAAAAATAGAAAAAATTAACATTTCTTTGTCCTAGATTTTTTCTTTTTAATTCATTTTTAGAAGTACGTATGATATTACCTTATTATAGAAGAGGGAGTTGGGAGTTGAGCAAGCAGCACATCGTCAATATGTTTGCTTGACAGAGATAAGTTGGTCATTTTTTGTATTTTGCTGTTTTAATGGTTCGCACTAGGGGTGTACAAAACCGAATCGAAAATCGAATCAAATCGAAAAAAAACTCGACTAGTGGTTTGGTTTGACTTGGTTTGGTATTGGAAAAAAAATCCGACTATATTTGGGTTGGTTTGGTTTTAACTAAAAAAAGCCAACTCTAGACCAAACCAACCCGACATTATATATGTAATTTTAAAATTTTATTTTATACATTAAAATATTTACTTTGATATAATTTTAAAATATTTCTTATACTATTTCATAGTTTTTATCTTTTAATATATTATTTCAAGTTTAAAACTTAGAATTCGGAATGGTCCAATAAATATTATAGTTCATAGATGTTAATAATTATAATAAAACTTAAATCAAAATCAAATTAATACTAATGAAAAAAGAAAATCAATTCAACACTAAGAATGACAATAATATTGAATATTTGTTCTTTAGTTTTACATTGGTTTAGACAATTAAAATACATAATCTAATTTTAATTTTCCTTAAATAATCAGTAATGTAACTAATACTTATTAAACTTATTTTTAGCATGATTTAGTACTTTAAATTATGATCATTTTCATTATGACTTTGCAATATTTATTTTATATGATGATTTCATTATTATTTTTTATTGAATATTTTAGTGTCATTAGTACTCATCTCATATTTTGTGTTATTTTCTTAAAAAACACCTTAGATAATTGTATTTTGGTTGGACTAAAGAAATAGTTGGAGCACAAGTTAATTATATGTTTGTATGTAAACTTTACCGAAAAATCCAAAAATCTGAAAAAAAAATCCGAGGTTTATTAGTTTGGTTTGATTTATAAATTTAAAAATTTGACATAATGGTTTGGTTTAGTATTTGAAAAACCCTAACCAACCTAAGGTTGAAAAACCCAAAAAAATTCGAATTTTATTAGTTTGATTTGGTTTATAAATTTAAAAATTTTACACAAATGGTTTGATTTGATATTTGAAAAACCCGAACCAACACGGTCTTGTACACCCCTAGTTCGTTCAAAAGAATCTGAAAAATACGCCAATTTTGATATAATTTGCTGTTACGATATCAAACTTTAATGAAGACTTATTACCCCCTAGACTATTTAATACCATATTTTAAGCATATATATTTGCCCATACTCAGTCTATGTTAGTTGAGTGTGTCACACGCATGTTTTAATACATTAAATTTATTAAATTAGTCATTTCGTTCCCAAATAATTAAATTAGTCATTAGATTAATTCATTAAATAAACATATTTGAAAAAAGTCAAAAAAAAAAAAAAAAAAAAGGGAAATGAATCGTCACTTCACTTCACTTCACTCTTCACTCTTCACTGTCACTCTGTCTCGTCTCTTTCCCAAAACTCTCTTTCACTTAGGCCAAAGAATAACTCAAAGATCAAAATCATTTTAGTTGATAGCGTGTTTGGACATCTTTGCACGAGTGGTTTGAAAATTCAACAAGTTGCATTACAAATGCTCCACCAAATCCACATGTTTCACCAGTTCATTCTCAATCTAATACAGTACCTACTAAAGGGTCCAGAACAGTTGGAATGGGAGTTTTTCTTGCTGAAAATGGCTTAACAACATACAATGTAAGTCCTAAAACCTCTGTTAACTTTGTATTAACTTTAATGTTGCCTTAATGTTGTCTTAATTTTGTTCCTACATATTACAGCTAGGACTGCCAAGTAATAGGATATTACATACAGGTTCTGGACAGCCTATCAGTTCTGCTGATGTTAGTGGGGACCTTGGTGTCAAATCAAGAACTGGTGTAAGGTGGAAGGGGAAAAAATCAATGACATCAAATCAACTTGAAGTGATGAGGGATGAGATGAGAGTGAACAAAAGACAGAAAAAGGCTTCTTCACAATCCAAGGAACAATGAAAGTAGTTTAAACGTTTTGATAGTTTTTTGGGATCAAAGATGATGTAAGATTGTTAGTGGGCAAGTTATTTCACCAAACAATGTGATCTTATTTACCATGTTTGTATGTTTTGAAGTTGTGATGCTTCACTTGAACATCTATGTTAACTTGATACAATGATTTTGTTTATCACCTAATGTATGTTACATATGCTTGTTTTAATCCAATTGTGCTTTCTATTGTGCTTTGTATCCAATTGTGTTTTGTATATGCATTTTACATTAAACATAAAACACTTTCGAAGTTGTAACATACACGATAACCATTCATAATAACAAGGATATTGCATCCAACACAAAATCAAGTTCATTGACTTTAACCATACATACTAGCAAACATAAACACTTTGAGACTTACATCAACCAATAGAAATATTCAACTAGCTATTTTGATTCAAACAACAACCTACAATAACATAAGGAAATCTTTCAACTACCTATAATGATCCAAACAGCAACATCAACTACCTATTTTTATCCAAACAACAACATAGACTATTAAGAGACACAACATGAACATTCTATTAAGGCTAAAGTAGCTACTCCATTTCTTCTTCACCTCAATCAGTTTGTCTACCTCTTCACAGTTTGAAAGCATTCCTTCCATCTCTTTCAGACTAGATTGTTCTTCCAACTGGTTAAAGATCGATTGAGCTTCCATCTCCGTAATTTGTCTATCATTAAAGCCATTGATTTCTTCCATCTCCTTCATTTTCTTTACATTTGCAACTAATAGTTCATTCATGTCCTTCATTTTCTTCACCAATTTATGAATGATGAACTTAGAGTGTTCATTAACCACATCATCCCTCCACCGAAAATATTTACACTTTTGTGATTCATAGTATGGGCAAGATCAAAACCTTCTACCTGGATTATTATTAGACCAAGAAGTTTTCAAAGGGAGCAACAAACCGTGAAAGCATCGCACTTCCTCATTCAACTTTGGATCATCTTTATCAAAACAAATGCTATTCAAATCCAATTTTACATCTTCCATGGATAACCCTAACAAAAAAAATTAGAAATCAGAGAAAAGAAATTAGAAGCCTTAAATAACAGTAGAACAAATAAGATCTAGAAAAAAAAAATTTTGAAATTAAAGAAAATAATTTGTTTAATACAAAGCTTACCCTGGCCCTCCAATGGTGGTCTTTCGGTTTTGTATTCCAGCGAAGAGAAGGGTGTAAAATGAATTACCTATAAAATGAATTACAATTATAGGTTAAAAGAAATAGATATAGTTTAATCACTGTATTGATACGTGGCATTTAATGATTGGCCTAAAAGAATTATTTGGTGCCCTATGCACCTATGCGTTGTGTTTTCATGCACTTGACTAGCTGGGCAAATATATATGTTTAAAATACTATTAAATAGTCTGGGGTGGGGGGTAATAGGTCCTCATTAAAATTTGGTATTGTAACAACAAATTCAGCCAAAGTTGAGATATTTTTTAGACCCTTTTCCCAAATTAAAATTATGATAATAATAAATTGAATAAAAAAGAAAAACTACTTAACTAGACATACATTATCACCATATGACTAATCTTACCACTAGTTTCAAACAATTACATATATACAATCAGATATACAAATTTCATAAAAATAGGATTAATTCATTATCTTTACATTTAAACACCTAAATTAATAGTCAATTGACAATTTGAATATTTTTCAAGAGAGAGAGAGCCTTATCACTCTGCCAATTACATTAATAATTTGAATTCTCTCTCTCTCTCTCTCTCTCCAGCCATATCCCTCTGCCAATCACCTTACGCAACCGTAACTCTCATCACCCCCTCCCTCCCACGTCCTCCACCACTTAGCTCCACCATCTCTCTCTTCTTTCATCCTCTCAAATCACGTTTTCGTCTTCAACTAGCAAAACTAAATCTTGGTAATCAACATTATATGTAGAGGTTTGTTATTATTGTTACATTATTATCATATATCTAGTATAGTGTTCTTCCTTTTCGTGCATCTAAGATATTAAGCCTCAATTAATTCGGTATTTTAAATATGTATCTCGGTTATTCAAATCGGTTCTTCCTTTTCATGCATCTAAGATATTAAGCCTCAATTAGTTTGATATTGTAAACATGTATCTCGAATATTCAAACTGACTGATACATGTATCTGGCGAGTAATGATACACGTATCCAAAGGACAAAATCTGGCATAGAAAGTAATATGGTGACATTGGCCATTGTTGAAAAAACTCACAATTGCAAGGAACAGAGAAAAAACAAATTGATGCCAAGAAGATCAAGTTTACAATTAGAGAATTAGTTTGGTTTTATGATTTCTTTATTTTAGGAAGATTTGTTAAAATTGGTACACTAAGGAATCTCTAGATATGTTAGAGTTGTTAATTAAGCCTCAATTACTCCTCTAATTAAGGAAATAAGTTACATACATTTAATCCAAAATTAATAAAACATGTATCTCGGATATTCAACCGCCAATACATGTATCTGGCGATTAATGCTACATGTATCCAAAGGACAACCGCCGGATACATGTATCCAAAGGAATAAACATGGTATAGAAGGTAATATTCGAGACTATCGAAAAATCTAGTAATTAGGACCTAAACTAGTGGAATTTATGTAGTTTTCTCAAATAAAAACCCATAAAAATGAAAGAAACAAACAGAAAATCCTCAATATTCCAATACAAGAAATGTTTACTACCAATCAACAGGTGCATGAGATTTCCTTTGCACTAAGCTTATTATTTAAATATTACTTTCTTTATTTTATTTTACTTGATTCATTTTTACTTGATATTCTTCTAGAAAAAGTATTTACTAGAAATTTATTTTGTTTAACTAACTTTAATAATTATATTTTAAAATTTTAAATTTAACTACTAATATTTTATGTGAGATGGATATTCATTAAAAAAAATTATTTCAAAGTTGTCACAGATACACAAAATATAAATATGTGTAAATGGAATATCAAAGTTGGACAAATTTGTGACAGATACACACAAAATATAAGTATGTGTAAATGAAAATTCTTCAATTACCAAATTTGTGATTATGTCTGTCTAAAAAATAAAATCATAATCAAAACAAATCTAATAGTTAAAATCATAACTAAACAAAATCTAAAAATTTAAAACATCTTTAAAATGAGAATGAGTAGGAAGGTCTAAACAGTTGAAATTACCAATATTAATAATATTTTGTTCAATATTTATTCTAAACTTAATGAGATGAGTTATTATTATACAAAATTTATATATTTATTTTAAATAAAATATTTAAAATCATTTAATTGACAATATTTTAAAAAATAATTTTGTGAACAAATATCGGGCAGATGCTGTTCAGTAGTTATAATATAATCAGAAATAACTTACAAGATATTTTTTTATTTTTATCTTTAATAAAATAATTATAGTCACACAAATATTTAAAAATTATTTAGACCATAAATTTTAAAAATCTTTCATTTTTTTCTTAAACATCATAACAAGTTAAACATGCCATAAAAAGTATTTAGAATATATATTTTAAAAAATTTCATTTTTTCTTAAATATCACAGTAAGTCAATCATGTCCTATAAATTGAGATAGAGAGAAAGCAAAACCAAGTCTATAGTGAGTCAGAAAACTATAAAATACTTCTTTTTTCGTTTAAATTTGTTTTATGATATTTTAATTTGACAAAAAATTTATGAAAATAAGAAAAAAAATATTTTTTTAATTTTAAATTAAAAATATATTAAATATATTAAAATAATTTTTAATTTTAAACAATTTATGTAGAAATGCCACTGAATTTGCTAATTTTCGAGCTCGTACGTGGAAGATATGCATGTTTGAAGTCAGACTGTTCAATGAAGGAAAGTTACCCGAAAATGTGAGGGGTATTTTAGTCTTTGCCTTACCCAATCAGGTTAAAACGTTTCTAGTAATATTTTGGGGACAGATCTGATTTGGGCTAGTTTTTAAAATCCTAAATTAGGCTTAGAATTTTAGAAGAGGAGAGAAAAAAGGAGAAAAGAGGAAAAGGAAAAAACGATCGAGGTTTTTTTTGAATTGAGAATTTATTTTGTGAAACTGAGGTATGTAAGTTTTCATAGTGATGGGTTCGTTCACCCACACGCCAATCATGATTTACATATTCGAATTTGTCCATAAAGATCAAGAGATTTAGGTTCTTGAAGTATTGTTTTCGTTCTTGAATTAGGATGGGTTTGATGAGTTCTTGAGATAATCGTATTGATTTTAAGAGTTGTTTTTGAGTATATTCATGTGTACTTGTATTGCGGAATTGAATCTAAGAAAAACTTGAGGAAATAAATCTATTCTAGTCAAATTAAGGTCAGAAAATGAGTAGCAAAGTTCATTGGAAAGTCCTGGGGGAGGGCTGGGGCGGAGCCCTAGCAGTGCGCCACAAATTACTCTCTGAAGTTTAGGGGCTGGTGCCCCCCCCTCCCCTCTCGGCAGCAATGCGCCAGGGTCGCCTGCCCCCACCTTTTTCCGTCGTTTTACCCTCTAAGTCCTTTTAAAGTGTACCTTTACCTCCTATCGATTCTAACTACTCTTAAATACATCTAAAAATCAACAGATCATTCATAACATGAATCACAAACCTTGAATCCATAATTCAAATTCAAAGAAAGAGTTAAGAGGCAAGTATTCAAAGTTCTTCGAGTCATTTTATGAAGTAATTTTAAATCTTTTAAACTTGTTTTAAGACTTGAGCATTTGAGTTTGAGGAAGAGTAGACTTGAGTTCATTTTCTTTAAAATGATATATGGGAACTAAGTATTCCCAAGAGAAATGTTTTTACATTTAAGAAGGAGAGGAAACACCGATTTCCAAAAGAGTTCATGAGTACTATCTCTTTTAAGAGAAAACCATTTGAGTAATAATCTCAAAGTTGAGGAAGCGGAAATATTTTTTTAAAAAAAACATATGAGCTAAGTTATATTTTGGGAGTAGTATTGAGCACCGATATGGGGGAGAGTTCTAAATCCTCACAACTACCCATAAACCATGTAACCAACGTGGGCAGAAAGGATCATACTTTTTGGATGATTCCTTATTGCTTTTTAGTATAAACTAGTGGATCCACTTAGTTGAGGAGCTCAATACCTCGGCAAAGTATAGGACAATTCTAGCAGCGTGGGCTAGACTCTGTATTATCACATAGCTCATAGTAATGGTTGTCGGTTGGAGAATCTCCCAAAGAGAGTTTATTTTGTATTTTTGCATACAAAACGAGTTATATTGTATTTTCCAATACATTGAGTTATTATCTACTGTTTTAAAAGATATTCATTATATTGTATTACTGTTATTGCTTTATATTGAATTGATTTGAGGTTGGGTTGAGTTGAGACGAGGTAAGTTGTTTCTTCAGTTCCAGTTCAAGCTTATGTCATGTCTTAGGTTTCCTCTTACATGCTCGTACATTTCATGTACTGACCCCATTTAGCCTGAATCTTTTATGATGCAGATACAGGTAACCAGGATCATCAACCAATGCTTCATTGATCCAGTTGAGTTCCAGAGTTGTTTGGTGAGCCTCCTTGCTTACGGAGGATCCCTGAGTTATTTCTGTCATGTTATTCTAGTTTGGTTAGGATGATCAGGGGTCTTGCATCGACATCCCTCATTGTATTAAAGGCTTCATAAATAGATAGACAGTAGTTCATAAGTCTTTTTTCATTTTTAGTTGTTTATGTTGAAACTTGAGTTGCCTCTTTTGGTAGTTGACCAAAAAAATCTACACGATTAAATTTATATAGAAAAATAACTATTAAATTTTAAATTTATAATTATTCATTAAAATAGTTTATTACCTATTATTTAGGATATATTCAAATCCAACTAATCTAATAAAATTGCGAAACAAAATTAATTTATGACCATTTTTAACCAACACAAATCTCACAAAAATAATTAAATTTCCTTTACAATTTGAATTTCAAATATTATATTTGGTAAGAATATAATGAAGACATCTATTTAAAGAGGGGTTTACCTTTTCTTAGAAGCAAATTATATACCACACTAAATAAATCAATCTTCTTTATTATTAACCTAGTCGAAATTTCCTTTACCAATGGATTCTTCAAAACATGAGATGATCAAGTGAGTTTCTATTCAATGTTCTTTATATTTTTTAACATCTGACAATCCGTCTAGGCTTCCATCTTGGATTTACTTTTGCATGTTTTTAGCTTCATTTTTATTCCTTTCCTTTTTTTGAGATTTCCCATCTATCATAGTAGAAAATTCATTAAATGGTGAAAGTCAAGAGGGGGGGGGGGAGGGGTAAATTAAAATTCCTTTAGTCGACTCACCTGCACGTTAGTAGAATAGATAAACAGTAATAGTAATTTGCAGTAAGTAAATAACACAAAGAGTTTTATACTGGTTCGGATCACCAATGTGGGTCCAGTCCCCTTGGGTTACAAGGGTTTCCTTAAGAGCTTTGAAGAGAGCTTTGGTAGTACAACGATTCTGCAATTTTATCCTGTCTGATGTGCAAATCAGATTTCTACCTTGACACTACATCTACTTGTAAACCTACACTAAGATTCTTTCTTTTTCTTTTCTTGTCAATTGTATCACTCACGTGTTTACAAAGCTTTATGAAAGATAAAAGAGAGTTGTTCTATAAGCTCAAGTGAAGTTGCATGCTTCACTCCTAAGTCTGAGGGGGTTTATATATGAACAAACTTGTGCTCTTGTAAGGAAAACCCAAGGGAGTTATACTTCAATCAAGGATTTGAGGAATCCTTTGATTGAGGCGATTTGTTGATCCATGTCCATATCAGATATGTGCATGGTAAATCTCATTCCTTCCTTCTTGTCATATGAGACTCAATTTGTGCTTGGCTAGAAGATTTGTCTTGACTCTTGGCTTGATCTGATTTCCTTTCTTCTCTTGATGGCTTGACTCTATTCTTGGCTTGATTTATGATTGCTTGATCTTGTCCTATCAATCACGATTTGCTTGATTGATCTACTGCCAACTTTAGGCCGTCTGTTAATGATTCTTAACCCCTTTGATTATGCCTTTCATTTAGTAGTAGTTGTAGGGATCAAAATATATCACTTTACATGTTGGTGTTGTTTTGCTTGGATCTTTTCCTTATTGGATCTCCATGCTTGCGAGAATTGTGATAAGTATGTTAAGTGTAATTTATCAGAATTACATAACACTAGGAGGCTAACAATCTCCCCCTTTTTGATAATGACAATTAATTTACAATTTTAAATAGAGTGTGTAGAGACAATGATACTTCCCTGAGATATGGCTATATATGCATAGCTGCCCCTGTATATGTGGCTCCCCATGTTTTGAGGGCTTCATGAATGTGTCAAACTTTAAATTCATTTCCTCTGTTTTAAAATTTGTGGTGGCAAATATCTCCCCCTTTGGAATAATAAAAAAGAACAAAACACCAAATAAAAACAGAAACAGGTAAAAGCAACATAAAGCTAAATAGTCCAGAGGTAAGATAGTCCTCAGGAAATAGTCCAAAAGAGAGTTTTAGGGACAGAACCCTATTGAAACAAGTTCAAAACGAGCAATTAAACTGAGCATGCAAGAGTTAGAGGTTAGTGATCACCCAAAAATTACTTCAGGGTGTTGATGACTTTCCCACAGAAGGTATTGTAAGACCGTTCCACGCCTCGTGAGAGACTGGAGTAAGAGGTCTGAACTGAAATCGCAAAATCATTGTTAGAGAAACTGACTCCACCTTTGAGAGAGTCAACTTGATGAATAAATTATTAACTGTGGAGATTCCTTCCTATTTAATTCCAGTCATAGCAATGCGCAGTTTCCCTACATCAGTGGTAGTGTCCTTATATAAGCAAAAGACCTTTTCAACAGCGTCATGAAGAGTCTCCAATCCACGTTCTACTCCAAGAAGCCTAGTTTTGAGTTCATCATTGTCCTGCAATAAGAGGGCAGCCGAGTGTGCAGAGATTTTAGTCGGTTTGGAAGTCTCAGCCCTTGCCTTGATAGAGTTCTCTTTGACCCACTTGTTTTCAACCTGCACATAGCCCATACTTGAAAAAGTATGAGAGTCATAAGTAGCATTAATAACAATAGGTGTAAACATAAAGAGATCCACTAAGATCCGTGAAATAAGCAGGCCATAGGGCAGACTGGCAGAGGCATTTGTGTCTTCAGCACTTTCCCACATATATTCCCTGAACCATACCGCCCAATTGATACGTTATTTCCAAAGTAAGCAATATAGAATAAACACATCCCGAGTAGAGATATTACTCAACGAACCTTTCCTGGAATGAGAGTGGTGGCTACAATATGCGCTAGTATACTATTTTCAAAACAAAAAGACAATGGCCCAAAATCAGAGATATCAGAATTCGGTTCAGCCACAACCCTTTTTGCACCTTCTAGAGTGACTTCAATGTCTTCAGGCCAAGTTTCGTTCATATACAGAATCACACCAGAAAATTTTGTACCAAAAACATCTTCAAAAAGTTGTTCATTAACAATAATGTGATTTCCCAAGACAAAAGTTTCTAACTCACCACTGTCAGGAGATATGCAAAGATTTGCATACAAGAGTCGAACAACCTCTTCGAAAAGTTCAAAACAACACAAAGTGAAAAGCAATGATAATTTCTGAACTTTGAGATAAGAGCTTACCGGGAAATGAGAGTCCTTAAGCTGACTGAGGTTTACAACACGGCCAGGAACAATAGGGAGAGATTTGAAGTTGTCATACCTGTGCTTCTGTTCGAGTCCCCAGAACCTTTGCATGTCTGCTGGAGAGAGAGATCCCGACGCAAGAGGACGGGGTTTCTTTGAAGCTTTCTGTTTTGAAGAAGATGCCCTCTTCTTTGATGAGACAGACGGAGAAGCCATTGATCCTGTGGAAGAATCAGAGGAGAGGGACAGAATGTCCACTTCGAAAGAGCTCAAAGGGGCAGAGGGTTTTTGAGAGGTCATGGAGTGAGTTTTCATCATGGTAGGGTAAAAAAGGACGGATAAATAGAGAAGAGAAAAGGGAGAAGAAAAGTCTTTGAAAGGAAAGGAAGAGTTAGAAAGGAAAGGAAAAGATGGGTGATATAGGGAAACGGAAGAGGCGGTGGCAGGTCATAATTAAACAAGACAAAAACAAGGAAAATACATTAAATGCATAAGGAATAAAATTAATTAATGCACGTAATACCAAGGCAATTTCTAAGGAAACAAAATCTTTCTTCAAGAAGCGGTTTTGTAAAAATATCAGCCAATTGATTTTCAGAATCTACAAATTCCAATGAAAAATTGCCATTTTCAATATGATCACGAATAAAATGATGCTTGATGTCAATATGTTTAGACCTGGAATGATGCACATTATATTTAGAGAGATTAATAACACTAGTATTATCACAAAAATTAAGGACAACTTCATAAGAGAGATCATAATCAAGTAATTGATGCATCATCCATAAAAGTTGAGTACCACAACTTCCAACGGCTAGATACTCATATTCAGTGGTAGCTAACTAAAGCAACTGAAGTTTGTTTCTTTCTATGCCATGTGACTAAAGATTGTCCCAAGATTTGTCATGTTCCACTTGCACTCTTTCGATCATTTTTGTTACCTGCAAAGTCAGTATCTAAGTAACCAATTAAATCGAAATGAGTTGAGTGAGGGTACCACAGTCCTAATTTGGTGGTGCCAATCAAGTAGCGAATAATTTGCTTTACTGCAGTAAGATGAGATTCCTTTGTAGCAGCTTGAAATCTTGCACATTTGCATACGCTGTACATAATGTCTGGTCGACTAGCGGTGAGATAAAGTAGTGAGCCAACCATTCCTCTATACATTTTTTCATCCACATCTTTTTCGGGTGCATCTGTTTCAAGGCACGTGGAGGGACTCATGGGGTTCCAAAGCTTTTCCTTTTTCCAGTCCAAACATTTTTATTAACTCCTTTGTGTACTTGGTCTAACTAATGAAGGTTCCATTAGTCAGCTGCTTGATTTGAAGTTTGAGGAAGAATGTGAGTTCTCCCATTAGGCTCATTTCGAATTCACCTTTAATCAGATTTGCAAAATTCTCACACAAAGAAGGATTAGAACTTCCAAAAATAATATCATCAACATAAATTTGAACTATAAGAATATATAAACCAGATCTTTGAATAAAAAGAGTTGTGTCAATTTTCCCCTTTTGGAAATCATTTTGAAGTAAAAATGTGCTCAATCTCTCATACAAGGCTTTTGAAGCTTATTTGAGACCATAAAGAGCTTTGGATAATTTATAAACAAAATTAGGACAAGAAGGATTTTCAAACCCAGGGGGTTGTTTGACAAAAACGTCTTCTTTTATGAAACCATTTAAAAAGGCACTTTTTTACATCCATTTGAAAAAGTTTAAAGTGTTTAAATGATGCATAAGTGAGCAGAATTCGAATAGATTCTAACCTTGCCACTGGAGCAAAGGTTTCATCGTAGTCAATACCTTCTTGTTGTGAGTAGCCTTGAGCAACTAATCTTGCTTTGTTGCTAGTAACTTTTCCATGTTCATCAAGTTTAGTTTGAAACACCCATTTGGTTCCAATTACTGAGCAATTCTTGGTCTTTTGACGAGGGTCCACACTTGATCTCTTTCGAATTGATAAAGTTCTGATTTCATTGCTTGTACCCATGACTCATCTTCCATAGCTTCATTTATTCGGGGTTCCATTTGAGATATAAGAGCCACATAAGTTTGTTTTTTGAGAGAAGACCGTGTTTGAATTTTGTCATCAGGTTTCCCGAGAATGAAATTTTCAGGGTAGCTAGCATTATGTCTCCATTCTCTTGGAATGTTGGCTTTGTCGGCTGGAGTAGTCAACTCCACCTCTGCAGTAGTTGACTCTTTAGTGTTAATTTCAGTGTTGATAATTGTTGTAGCTTCAGCTGGTTTGAGAGAAGTAATTTCATCGTTACCGATTTCAACTTCCCATACTCTTGGATTAGTGTCATCAAATACCACATGTACAGATTCTTCAACACTTAAAGTTCTTTTATTAAAAACACGAAAAGCCCTACTAATAGGAGCATAACCTTAAAAGATACCTTCATCGCTTCTTGGATCGAACTTATAGAGATTGTTCTTACCATTATTGTAGATGAAATATTTGCACCCAAGGTGTGAAAATAGATTATATTTGGTTTCTTACCTCTCCATAATTAATAGGGAGTCTTCTTTAAGATTGGTCTGATTAGACCCCTGTTGAGAATATGAAAGGCAGTGCTTACAACTTCTGCCCAAAAAAGGTCAGGTAGACTTCTATCGAGAAGCATTATTCTTGTTGTATCCTGAAGTGAGCAGTTTTTCCTTTCAACTACTCAGTTTTATTGAGGAGATCTGGGTGAGGAGAAGTAAATCCGTTTTGAGCATAGAATTCCTCAAAAGCCTTGTTCTAAAATTCGCTTCCATGATCACTATGAATAGTTGTAATAAAATACCCTGCCTCTCTTTGAACTCTTCTACAAAAAGCTTCGAAGTTAGGAAAAGCTTCACTTTTATGCGTTAGAAATATTACCCATGTAAATCTTGAGAAGTTATCAACGATTCCGAAAGCATATCTTTTACCTCCAATGTTGGCAGTTCGAGTAGGACCAAATAGGTCTATATGAAGAAGCTGTAGGGGTTTAGAGGTACTTACAATATCCTTTCCTTTGAAGGATGAATGAGCTTGCTTACCTATTTGACATGCGTCACAAATATGGTCTTTCTCAAACTTTAGTTTTGGCAGACCAATGACCAATTCGAGTCTAGACAGTTTTTCAAGAGCATTCATACTTGCGTGTCCAAGCTTTCAATGCCATAACCATGGATCACTTGAGACTGCAGTAAGACAGGTGAGAGATGGAAAATCAACATTATTTAAGACATATATTATTTACTCGATCTTCGATAAGAGTTAGCTTTTTCTAAGGATGTTTGATGATACAGCTGACTGTGTTGAAGGTAACTTGAAATCTAACATCACATAGTTGACTAATGCTAAGAAGGTTATTTTGAGTCCTTCAACTAGATACACTTCGACTAGATCGCATGATGAACTGAGTGTAATAGTCCCGACTCCAGTTACTTCCTCTTTATCATTGTCTCCAAATCTAACACATCCTCCATCTATTCATTTTATAGTTTTGAAGTTTTCTTTCTTTCCGCACATATGTCTGGAGCATCCAGTGTCGAGTACCCACATTTCTTTTTTGTAGGTTTTCTTGGATTGCTCCTGCAAAACAATAAGATTAGTTTCTTTTAGGTACCCAAGTATTTTTGGGTCCTTGATGATTAGTAACTTTTGGTCTCCAAATCCATTTTCAGGAAGAATATTTTCTATAATTAAAAGATTTATGACCAAGATCACCACAAGTGAAACAAGTAATTTTAGCAGAAGTTTCAGGAGAATAAGAGCTAGAGATAGATCTATTTGATCTGTTGGAACTATTATTTGGAGAGTTTCTCCTATAGAGCGTAGTTCTATTAGATCGAACAGAACTAGGACTTGGAGATTTTCTGATGCCATTCAACTGCATTTTCACTTCCTCTAGTTCTTCTAATAGTAAGTCGACTTCAATCTGACTTCCTTCGAGAAGAATCTGCTAGTCTTTCTTTTCTTGAGCAACTTTATTGAATTCGTCAATAACTTTCTATAATTTATCAGTAACCATATCTAAAGAATTTTGTAAATCATTACAATTTGGAAAGTTAAAAGGCCTTACCTCGCTTGTTTCACTTAGTGCCATGAAACATAAATTTTCCATTTCATCACGATCATCGTCGATTGTTTCTCCTTGTTCCCATGCTCCGAGACTCTTTGGATCTTTATTTCTTCGATTATTTCTTCTTCTCCGTTCTGGATAGTTCTGTTTGATATGTCTTGGTTTTTCGCAGTAGTAAGAGCGATCATCATTTCTTTTGAAATCATTGTTCTTAAAATTCTGTTGAGGTCTCTCTCTTCTTTGTCTAAGCATTTGTCTCACTCCATGATTTATGAGAGTCATTCCTTCATCTTGATTTTCATCGATTTCCTCTCCAATGTCAGATGTCTCAACCGTAAATGCCATAGTCTTCATTTTATCATCCTTGTTGTACCTGTTAATATGATTTTGTTCATAGGCCATTAAGTTGCCTCAAAGTTCATTGTATGTCATTTTCTGCAGATCTCCATCTTCAAGAATGACAGCTTTAGTTTCCCAAGCCTTGGGAAGACTTCTGATGAGTTTTTTTTTTACTTGTAGTGCATTTGAATACACCATTCCAAGTGATTTGAGTTCGCAGAAAATTTTACTGAATCTCGAGAACATGGATTCAATGTTTTCATCTTTGGCCATTTTGAACAACTCAGATTCATTTACAAGTGAACTGATCCGAGCTTCCTTTACTTTAGTAGCTCCTTCATAAGTCACTTCTAGTTTATCCCACATTTCTTTAGCAGTTTCACATGTTGATATTGTGTCATATTCAGCTCCACTCACTGCACAATATAACAAACTTATAGCTCTAGCATTAGTTTGAATTACCTATTGTTGTTCCTTAGTGATATCAAATGATTCAGGATCAAATGGCTTTTCAGTGCCATCTTTTTCAGTAAATCCAGGAATAGGCTTTGGGCCCTTCTTGATTGCTATCCATGCTTGATGATCATTTGAAGAGAAAAAGATTCTGAATCTGTCTTTTCAGTTGTCACACCCCGAGCCTACATCCCAGATATGGCTGGCACTCGAGAACCATTGATGGCCCCAAGCGAACCCTTGGCCTAGCTTACTTACTCAGCAGAAGACTTTAAGCATTAGGAAAAGAACTCAAATGCAAGATAACTCAACTATCTCAAACTAAACTCATAATGTTTTAGAAATAAACATTTAACTTAGCCAAAGTGGTAGCTCAAAACTGAACATAAGTCAACAACAAGATAAAGAAAATTGAACTTAGTAACAATCTATCTATGAAGCCTCTAATAACTGAGATGGATGTTGGAACAAAACCCACGGCATTCTAATGAACTAAATACTAAAAAGAAATAAAAAGGGATCCTCCGGAAGCAAGGAGGCTCACCAACCAACTCTGGAGGTCAACTAGAATCAATGATACATTATATGCTGATCCTGGTTACCTATGTCTGTATCATAAGAACATGCAGGCCAAATGACATCAGTACATTGAATGTACGAGTATGTGAGGGGAGGGGGAATTCTAAAAAAAGACAAAAGCTTGAAAGGAACTGAAGAACTTACTTGGCTCAACTGAACTGAGCTGATTTCAATAAAAAGCAGTGTAAATAAATGCATTATAAAGTAAAGCTTTAAAACATGGTTTTTTTACTCTGTGTATTTAGAAATATAATAATAACTCTGTATGTATGCAAAGATACAATATGAACTCTTTTTGTATATGAAAATACAAATATTTCTTATGTACATAAAAATACAAAATACTGCTGTGGGAGCTTCTCTAACCGACAACTATCACTTAAGAGCTATCGTGATGATACAACATTTTGCCTCACGCGGCCAGGGCCGTCCTATACCTTCCCGGGGTATAGAACCTGAACTACTAAGTGGATCCACTAGTCTATGCTAAAAAGCACTAAGGAATCATATAAAAAGTATGACCCTTTTCTACCCATGGTGGCTACATGGTTTATGGGGGCTGTGAGTTGTCTGAACTCTCCTCAATATCGCTGCTCAATACTACTCCCAAAATATGATACTAGCTCTTATGTTTAAAAACATACTTCTTTCTGTGATTTGAGATAATTGCTCAAAAACTTAGCTCAAAGGCTATCTTAGAAATCAAATTTTTCTCTCTTGCTTAATTGTGAAAGCACTTACTCTTTTCTGAAAACTAGCTCAAAAGCTCTTTGGAAATCAAGATTTCCTATTCTTGTTTCAATGTGAAAACATTTTGACTCTTTGGGAATACATAGTCCCCATATAATTTGAAGAAATGAATTACATCAACTTTACTCTTTACTCAACTCAAAACTCAAGTCTTAAAACAAAGTTAAATCATTTGTAAAAGTCTTTTGGAAGACTCTATGAACTTCTCTTGACTTGGCTCTTAACTTCTCTTGACTTGACTCTTAACTGATCCTTGAATTGAATTATGGATTCAAGGATTGAGATTTGTGATAGGAAAGTTCTCATGAGGTTTAGGAGTGTTTTTGGATATTTAAACATGAGAAAAGACTAAGAAATCACTGTTTGAAAGCTGGTTTGCAACGCAGAGATGTATTTAAATTTTGGTACGAAAATAACTTTTGAGGTAGAACGGTCCGTGACCGCTCCGCGTCGCGAGGGAGGATTTTTCACATCCTAAGGAATAGGTCCGCGTTGTACCCAGATTTACCCGACTTGTTCCTTCTTCATATTCCAACCCCGATAAGCCTAAATTTGATTATTTTTTCTCCAGTACTCTTTAGATTCAGATACCCAACATATGTACACAAGAATCTAATCATAGACAACTCTAAAATTGGCCTTAAACTCTCAAGAACTCCTCAATCTCATCCCAAATTCAAAAACAAAAGTAAATTCAAGAACACACATCAAGTACATCAAACTTTAAACTTTTAGGACAAATTCATGATGAATTAAACATGTTTGGCGCGTGAGTGAACGAACCCAATGCTGTGTGAACTCACATACCTCGTAGGGATCACCTTTTGATGAAATCTACAAGCGATTCTTAAAGAACTTGACGATTCTTGCTCCTTCTCCTCCTTTTTCTTCTTCTTTTCTCTTTTCTAAAACCCTAACTCAATCGAGCGTAAACTGAATCCTATAAGTTTAGACACCAATTAATTACCAAAAATGAAATTAAGTCATGGGGTGTGGAAAAGACCATAATGCCCTTCTAAAATCCGGATTAGAGATTTCCTTATTCGGATAGCCTAACTTCCAATGGGTATATCTCACTCATATGAACTCAGAATCGTTCAAACTCGATGGCATTGGAAAGATCATTCCAAGATCTTTACTACAATATCTGTAAACACACCTAAATCATCTTGATCTAGAAGTTATGTTCATTTGAAGTTGACCAAAAACTCAACTTTAACACATTTAAAATTTTTTTCCAGATATTCTTTATACTTTCCAAAAATGACTATTTCCTCTTTTAAATTCCTTTTTAGTTCTTTCTAGTTACGGGGTGTTACAATATCTCCCCCTTGGAAACAATCGTCCTCGAATGAGCTTACTCTTAGTAGGCTAAGGGTGTAACATCTAACATTCAGTTCAAACACCCAACAAGCAATGCAAATGGAACATGCAATCTCATAAGTTAAAGAGTACTAAGAAGAGAATTAGTACCTTGTTCTGGAATTTCTCCGAATTTAAAGAGTTGTGGATATCTGTTCTTCATATCCTCATCCATTTCCCAAGTAGCTTCCTCAACAAATTGATTCCTCCAAAGGACTTTGACTGATGCTACCTCTTTTGTTCTCAACTTGCGAACTTGGCGATCTAGAATCTGAATAGGAATCTCCTCATAAGATAAGCTATCCTTGATCCCAATATCTTCGGTTGGTATGATCAATGAAGGATCTCCAATGCACTTCTTCAACATAGAGATGTGAAAGACCATATGAACCGCTGCTAACTCTTGTGGTAGCTCCAACTCATAAGCTAAATTACCTACCCTTTTCGAATTCTGTAAGGGACAATATACAGGGGAGTAAGCTTTCCCTTCTTACCAAACCTCATAACACCTTTCATGGGTGAAACTTTCAAGTATACCCAATCATCTACTTCAAAATCTAACTCCTTTGTCCTAACATCGATGTAGGATTTCTGACGACTCTGAGCCGTTTTCAACCTCTCTTGAACGACTTTCACCTTCTCCATAGCTTGATGAACTAGATCTGGTCCTATCAACCCTGCTTCACCAACTTCAAACCATCCAATAGGAGATCTGCATCTTCTCCCGTAAAGAGCCATTTGGATGCTAGAGTGGTAACTATTGTTGTAAGCAAAATCAATAAGAGGTAGGTGATCATCCCAATTACCTTTGAAATCAATCACACTAGCCCTCAACATATCCTCTAAGGTCTGAATAGTGTGCTCTGCTTGACCATCTATCTGAGGATGAAAAGCAGTACTCAAGTTCACCTTTGAACCCAAGCCTTTCTGGAATGACTTCCAAAACTGTGCAGTAAATTGTGCACCCCTATCTGATATAATCGAAATAGGGACTCCATGAAGTCTTACCACCTCCTGAATATATAACTTGGCATAATCTTCTGCTGAATGGGTAGTCTTTACCGGCAAAATGTGGGCTGATTTGGCCATTCAACCCAAAATCACCCAAATAGAATCATGCTGCCTTTGAGACCTTGGTAAACCTGTGATGAAATCCATATTAATCATCTCCCACTTCCATTCTGGAAGTTCTATATTCTGAGCCAAACCACCAAGCCATTGGTGCTCTACTTTAACTTGTTGGCAATTTGGACACTTAACAACAAATTCTGCAATGTCCTTCTTCATACTACTCCACCAATAAACTTCTCTCAAATTGTGATCCATCTTTGTGGAACCCGGCTGAATGGAGTATCTGGAGCTATGAGCTTCCTCCACGATCCTCTCTTGGAGTCCATCCACCATTGGTACACACAATCTACCTTGATATCTTAATACACCATCTCCCCCTTATTCAAAAACCATTACTTTTTGCTTATGAGCATTTCCCTTGAATTCAAGCAAAATGGGATCTTGGTCTCGATTTTCTTTCACTTCTGACACTAATGATGATTCAGCCCCATTCATCATCACCACTCCTCCTTCTGTGAAATCCATTAGTTGGACTCCCAAGCGTGTAAGTCTATGTACATATCTCACTAACTCTCTCTTTTCTTCCTCAACAGGGGCAGTACTACCCATAAACAACCTGCTTAAAGCATCCGCAACAACATTATCCTTACCTGGGTGGTAAAGAATACTCATGTCATAATCCTTGAGTAATTCCAACCACCTCCTTTGTCTGAGATTAACCTCTTTCTGAGTAAACACATACGGAAGACTCTTGTGATCAGTGAATATATCTACACGAACACCACATAAATAATGATGCCATATCTTCAAAGCAAACACTGCAACAGCCAACTCTAAATCATAGGTTGGGTAATTCTTCTCATGAATTTTCAACTATGTGGAGGCATAAGCTATAACCTTGCCATTCTGCATTAACGCACAACCCAAACCAACTCTAGACGCATCACAATAGATCACAAAGCCTTGCGTACCTTCTAGTAATGTCAGAACTGGGGCAGTAGTCAACATCCTTTTCAATTCCTGAAAGCTTTTCTTACAAGCTTCAGACCATTGAAACTTCGCTGTCTTCTGATTTAACTTGGTCAAAGGGGATGAAATAGACGAGAATCCCTCTACGAACCTTCTATAATATCCAGACAAACCCAAGAAACTCGTAATATCAGTTGGAGACGTGGGTCTAGGCCAATTATGCACTGCCTCAATCTTTTGAGTATCAACTTTAATTCCCTCTCTAGACACAATGTGGTCTAAGAATGCCATAGACTCACGCGAAAACTCACACTTAGAGAACTTGGCATACAACTTCCTATCTTTTAGAGTCTAGAGAACTATAATGAGATGACTAACATGATCTTCCTTATTCCTCGAATAGATTAGTATGTCATCAATGAACACGATAACAAACATATCTAAATAAGGCTTGAATACTCTATTCATAAGGTCCATGAATGCCGCAGGTGCATTGGTCATACAAAAGGACATGACCAAAAACTCATAATGACTATAACGGGTTCTGAAAGATGTCTTTGGAATGTCACATTCCCTTACTCTTAACTGATGGTAGCCAGATCTAAGATCTATCTTAGAGAAACAGGTGGCACCATGAAGTTGATCGACAAGATCATTAATTCTCCGAAGAGGATATTTGTTCTTGATGGTAACCTTATTCAACTGATGGTAATCTATACACATTTGAAGGGAACCATCTTTCTTTCTCACAAATAAGACCGGCGCGCCCCAAGGTGAGACACTTGGTTGAATAAAGCCCTTATTAAGGAGATCTTTCAACTGCTCTTTAAGATCTTTCTACTCTGTTGGTGTCATTCTATATGGTAGAATAGATATAGGGCGAGTATCTAGAAGAATATCTATATCGAATTCTATCTCTCTCAGGAGGGACTCCGGGAATATCATCTGGAAAGACTTCTGGAAACTCTTTTACTACTAAAACTGACTGAATATGAGGTATCTTAACACTAATGTCATTAACGCGGACTAAGTGATAGACATACCCCTTGGAAACTAACTCTCTTGCCTTAAGGTACGAAATAAAACGACCCTTAGGCACTGCTGAACTACTCTTCAACTCTATAACTGGTTCACTGGAAGTTAGAACTTGACTACTCGAGTTCTACAATCTATTGATGCATAACAGGCATGAAGCCAGTCCATACCTAGAATGACATCAAAATCTACCATGTCTAACCCAACTAAATCAGCCATGGTGCTCTTGTGATTGACGGGAATGGGACAATCACGATAGACTCTCTCTGCTAGAATAGACTCACCGACATGTGTAGAAACACTAAAGGGGTCACTAAGTTGCTCAGGAAGAACATCAAAATTGAAGACTTGGATATTACAAGTGACAACATCTGGCGAATCCTATTGCTCTCGGTGACTAGCCATAGCATAAAGACGGTTTCCTTCTCCACCTTCCCTTGAAATAGCTTATCTAGATGCAACTCTATCTAGTGGAGCAACTAAAGAAGACTGGGCTCTATTGCCCCTATTACCATTACTCTGTCTACTCTTAGGACACTCTCTCATAAAATGACCGTTCTGGCCATACTTGAAGTTACTAGTGAAGCCATCACGACAGACCCCTGAGTGGCTCCTACCACACTTAGCACATGCAGGAGTCTTAGTACCCCATTATGCCTTACTACCTTGCGAATGCGCTGGTCTAGCTCTGAAATTTTGAGATTTCTGACTATTGTACTCACACTTGTCCCTTGGTGCAGGTGCACTAGCAGATGATGGAGTAGGTACCTTCTGTTTCTGTTGGAAGGATGACCGGTTGGCATTACTCTTCTGCTGCCTGGACTCATTCCCTGTCTTAGCGCTCTTATTCTTACACTCCTCTCAATTCCTCAACTTCTCTTTCTCAACCTGCTGCACATAGACCATCAACCTTGAGATATCCATGTAACCTATCAGCATTGCAACCCTTCCCTCTTTGCTTGATAGATGGGACAACCCAGCAACAAACAGACTCATTCTACTCCTGATATCCACAACCATCTCTGGAGCATAACAGAATAGTTGGGTGAACCTCAACCCATACTCATGAATGCTTACAGAATCCTATTTAAGTGTGAGGAACTCTCGTACCTTTGCCTCTTTCAGTTCTTAGAGAAAGAAATGCCCCAAGAAGGCCTCCTCAAAACAAGCCCAACTCACAGGTGGTGCATCCTCAGCTCAGTTCTTCTTCCATTGATCGAACCAAATCCTAGAGACACCCTTCATTTGGTATGCATCTAGTTCCACCCTCTCAAAATCAGCAACGTGCATGTCATCAAATAACTTCTGCAACTCCTCAATAAAGTTCTCTAGATCCTCAGTAGTTCTTGAACCAGTGAAACTTGGAGGGTTCATCCTCAAGAACTCATGAATCTTTGAAGTGTCAGCCTCTTCTTGCGGAGCTCCTCTGTGTTTCCCAACCTGATTAGTTACAGTGTGACTTAGCATCCTAATTGCTTCCCTAAACTCAACATTGGTAACTTCTCTTTGAGGTTGCACTTCAGGTGCATTGGGTACCCCTTGCTCCTCAACATTACGCCTAACAGTACGACCTTTGATAGCTCTTCGTGGAGGCATGATTATCTAAAAATACACGCAAGCACAAATTAGAAGGAAACTTTTTAAAGATCTAACGCACGAAATGAGTGTGAAAGAAGTGAGAAAATTTCCTAAGTGTTGCAACATCCTACTTATAGATGTGGCGCGGTTAACACCGATAACTAGGACTCTACAGACACGGCTTCATAGACTCCCTAGGACTCTTGAACTATGTGCTCTGATACCAAGTTTGTCACACCCCAAGCCTACACCCCGGACGTGACTGGCACTCGAGAACCATTATTGGCCCCAAGCGAACCCTTGGCCTGGCTTACTTACTCAGCGGAAGACTTTAAACATTAAGAAAAGAGCTCAAATGCAAGATAACTCAATTGTCTCAAACTAAACTCATAATGTTTTAGAAATAAACATTTAACTTAGCCAAAGTGGAAACTCAAAACTAAACATAAGTCAATACCAAGATAAAGACAATTGAACTAACTAACTGTCTATCTATGAAGCCTCTAATAACTGGGATGGATGTCGGGACAAAACCCACGACATCCTAATAAACTAAATACTGAAAAGCAATAAAAAGGGATCCTCCGGAAGCAAGGAAGCTCACCAACAAACTCTGGAGCTCAACTAGAATCAACGATGCGCTGGATGCTGATCTTGGTTACCTATGTCTATATCATAAAAACATGCAGGCCAAATGACATCAGTACATTGAATGTACGAGTATGCGAGGGAAATTCTAAAACATGACATACGTTTGAAAGGAACTGAAGAACTTACCTGGCTCAACTCAACTCAACTTAACTGAACTAATTTTAATATAAAGCAGCATAAATAAATGAAGTATAAAGAAAAGCTGTAAAACATGGTTTTTTTACTCTGTGTATTTAGAAATACAATAATAACTCTGTATGTATGCAAATATACAATATGAACTCTGTTTGTATATGAAAATACAAATATTTCTTATGTATATAAAAATACAAAATACTGCTATGGGAGTTTCTCTAACTAACAACCATCACTTAAGAGCTATCGTGATGATACAACGTTTTGGCTCACGCTGCCAGGGCCGTCCTATACCTTCTTGAGGGTATAGAATCTGAACTACTAAGTGAATCTACTAGTCTATGCTAAAAAAACACTAATGAATCATCTAAAAAGTATGACCCTTTTCTACCCTTGGTGGCTACACAGTTTATAGGGGCTGTGAGTTGTCTGAACTCTCCCCCATATCGGTGCTCAATACTACTCCCAAAATATGATACTAGCTCTTATGTTTAAAAACATACTTATTTATGTGATTTGAGATAATTGCTCAAAAACATAGCTCAAAGGCTATCTTGGAAATCAAAGTTTCCTCTCTTGCTTAATTGTGAAAGCACTTACTCTTTTCTGAAAACTTTCACAAAGGCTCTTTGGAAATCAAGGTTTCCAATTCTTGTTTCAATGTGAAAACATTTTAACCCTTTGGGAATACATAGTCCCTATATACTTTGAAGAAATGAACTTCAAATTTACTCTTTACTCAACTCAAAACTCAAGTCTTAAAACAAAGTTAAATCATTTGTAAAAGACTTTTGGAAGACTCTATGAACTTCTCTTGACTTGGCTCTTAACTTCTCTTGACTTGACTCTTAACTGATCCTTGAATTGAATTATGGATTCAAGGATTGAAATTTGTGATAGGAAAGATCTCATGATGTTTAAGAGTGTTTTTAGATAGTTAAACACGAGAAAAAACCAAGAAATCACTGTATAAAAGCTGGTCCGCGACGTAGAGATGTATTTAAATTTTGGTAACGAAAATATTTTTTGAGGCAGAATGGTCCATGACCACTCCGCGACGTAAGGGAGGATTTTTCACATCCTGAGGAATAGGTCTGCGATGTAGACCTGGTACCCAGATTTTCCTGACTTGTTCCTCCTTCGTTTTCCAGCCCCGATTCGCCTGAATTTGATTCTTTTTTCTCCAATACTCTTTAGATTCATATACCCAGCATATGTACACAAGAATCTAATCAAACACAACTCTAAAATCGACCTTAAACTCTCAAGAACTCCTCAATCTCATCCCAAATTCAAGAACGAAAGTAAATTCAAGAACACATATCAAAAACATTCAAACTTTCAACTTTTAGGACGAATTCATGCTGAATTAAACATGTTTGGCGTGTGGGTGAACGAACCCAACGTTGTGTGAACTCACATATCTTGTAGGGATCACCCCTTGACGAAATCCACAAGTGATTCTTGAAGAACTTGACGATTCTTGCTCCTTCTCCTCCTTTCTCTTCTTCTTTTCTCTTTTCTAAAACCCTAACTTAATATCGTAAGAGCATAAACTGAATCCTATCAGTTTAGACCCCAATTAATTAGCAAAAACAAAATTAAGTCATGGGGTATGGAAAAGACCTTAATGCCCTTCTAAAATCCGGATTGGACATTTCCTTATTCGAACAACCCAACTTCCAATGGACATATCTCACTCATACGAACTCGGAATTGCATAAACTTGGAGGCGTTAGAAAGATCATTCCATGATTTTTACAACGATATCTAGAAACACACCTAACTCATCCTGAGCTAGAAGTTATGGTCATTTGAAGTTGACCAAAAATTCAACTTCAACACACTTAAAGTTTTTTCCAGATTTTCTTTATACTTTCCAAAAATTTATTTCCTCTTTTAAATTCCTTATTAATTCTTTCTAGTTACGGGATGTTTCACCAATGAGAGTAATGATGTCCATTAAAGTATGGTGGTTGGTGTGAAGAATGTCCATCTTGAAGTAAAGCGCTAGGAATCTGATAGTGTGCCATTGGATCTTTGCTCACTTGTGGTAAACACTGAAGTAGTGAGACATGCTCTGATACCAATTGAAAGTCAAGAGGGGGGGGGGGAGTGAATACAAATTCTTTTAGTAAACTTCCTGTAATAGCTAGTCGACTCACCTACACGTTAGTAGAATAGATAAACAATAAGAGTAATTTGTAGTAAGTAAATAACACATAGATTTTTATACTGGTTCAGATCACCGATGTGGTGCCTAGTCCAGTCCCCTTGGGTTACAAGGGTTTCCTTAAGAGCTTTGAAGAGAGCTTTGGTAGTATAGCGATTCTGCAATTTGATCCTGTTTGATGTGCAAATCAGATTTCTACCTTGACACTACCTCTACTTGTAAACCTACACTCATATTCTTTCTTTTTCTTTTATTTTCAATTGTATCACTCATGTGTTTAGAAAGCTTTATAAAATATAAAAGAAAGTTGTTCTATAAGCTCAAGTGAAGGTGCATGCTTCACTCCTAAGTCTGAGGGGGTTTATATATGAATAGACTTGTGCTCTTGTAAGGAAAACCCAAGGGAGTTATACTTCAATCAAGGATTTGAATAATCCCTTGATTGAAGCGATTTACTGATCCATGTCCATATCAGATATATGCATGCTAAATCGCATTCCTTCCTTCTTGTCAGATGAGACTCGATTTTGTGCTTGGCTGAAAGATTTGTCTTGACTCTTGGCTTGATCTGATTTCCTTTCTTCTCTTGATAGCTTCGCTCTATTCTTGGCTTGATTTATGATTGCTTGATCTTGTCCTATCAATCACGATTTGCTTGATTGATCTGCTTCCAACTTTAGGCCGTATGTTAATGATTCTTAATCCCTTTGATTATGCTGTTCCTTTAGTAGTAATTGTAGGGATCAGAATATATCTCTTTCCATGTTGGTGTTGTTTTTCTTTGATGTTTTCCTTATTGGATCTCCATGCCTGCGAGAATTGTGAGTAGTATGTTAAGTGTCATTTATCAAAATTACATAACACTAGGAGGCTAACAAATGGCACTATCATTTTCTAAGAATTTGTATTTATTCATATTTAAGAGCATCAAATATGTTGTCTAAGGCCAGAACATCAAGATGTTACTGTAAGACAACACGTGACTTGCATTATAGATGTATGTGATGATTTTCTAATCTAAATGGACTTTATAATCTTGCATGAAAATTAGTTCAGACAAAGAAGCACTTAATTTTTTTTTCTAATATTTCGGTTGGTTAAATTTGTTTCTTCTACTAGTTTTTAATGCATCATTTTAAAGAGCATTTGGGAGAATGAAGTTTATTTAAAATGACATGTAAAATCGGATGAATGACAAACTTTTGAGCGGTTTCTTGGTGTCTCATGTAGAAAAAGATGCATCTATTAATATAATAAATTATGATATTGTAAAAATAGTTTAAACGATTAAACTTTATCAATTAAGGTTTTGATAATATAGTTAGCAATATTGACTTTTACATTTTTACATGGTTTAAATAATTATATCAAACATTTTTTTTTAATTTTCTTATAATTAATGAAGTGGAATATGTGAATGTCTTAAGTCGATTAGTATCATCTAAAACATGGAGGAAATAAGATGAGAATGAAGTCACGTAGAACTAAACATAAACAAATCAGATATATTATTAGAAAAAAACAAATCACATCCCTGATTAGTTCATAATCAAACCTTAAATAATTTTGAGCATTCTTATAAAATTCTAAAAATGATTTAAGAACATTAATATCACATATATCTCAAACACTTGGATGCATACTGAGAAATATTATAGACACTATTAACTGAAAAATTAATAGTATCAAAAAATAGAAATAAAATTCTTCGATCATCAAACTAATACTCTTTAAGTATCTAAAGAAGTTAAATGAAGACAATAAGTGATAGTAAATTAACCTTGTTACCATGGCTTAACAAGAATTAGATCCAAGACATTTATTATTATATAAAAATCATGACTTCGAGAAAAATAGAACAAGAGAAAAATAAACAAGTAATGAACAAAGTCAATTTTCGATGCAAAAATCTATAATAATAACCTTATTTTAATATTAAAATAAACTAAAATTTACGTAATTGAAAACAATTTATTTCTTATCAATAGCTTATCATCAATAGGGGTTTGAGTCGAAAAGAAACCCAAAAAAAGGAAAAGAAAAATAATCAAAAGATACTAAATGGGGTGGAGAATGCGGTTAGAGAAAATCATCAAAATTGAGCATAAAGGCAAACTTTTCTTTTAACTTTTGAGTTCATACATTATAGTACTTATTTAAAAAAAAATAAAGATGAAGTGTTCAATACGTTTGATCCATGCAGTTTTTAGCATTCTGATTTACGATATTTAATATGAATTTTTTGGTCTTAGCAAAAAAGAAAAATTACAGTTCCATAATCTAATAGATAAAATTTGTTAATTATTTAAATAAGAACAAAAATGCTTACTTTGGTCAAATCATCAAATATTTAAGGGACCATTTTGAATCCATCAAGATTAAAGTCCTTTGTAGATAAACTTTAAAGTATATTTCTCGATACGTTAAAATTATTCTAAAAATTAACAGGAGGATGAATAATTTTGGTATTCAATCAGTGAAAACGCCAAATTGATTATTTAAATACATTTTAATGACTGACATTTATTTTGTTGTCTTTTGTGTGTAGTATCAATAATTCGAGGTAGATTAAAAGTATCCATTTAATGAGTTTACACTTTAAGTAATTAGCACTGAACGCTTTGTAGATTGAAAATTATGAATGCAAAAATAATAGCTTTTGAAATTTATCCAAATTTCACCTAACTTCAATTCTAAATATTTAAAAAGCATAGGGTTAGGATAAATTTGCAATGAAATAATTTGATCAATCTCTTCCAATGATTCTTTTCATTTGTAATCATCTACTACTATTTGTAATTTTTTTAAAAATAATTCATTTGACTCTCTCTCTCTCTCTCTCTCTCTCTCTCTATATATATATATATATATATATATATATATATATATAATCTATAGAAAATCTATAATTTATATATATATATATATATATAATCTATAGAAAATCTATAATTTATTTCATTTAACATCACAACCAGAATTTCCAAAGAGAAAGATACAATTTTTTTTTTTTTTAATAAAACCCAATATTTGTCCCTTCATACGAAAGAAAGAAGTATGTAATATGTAATCTCATAAAAATTTTTCATGACCAACACTAATTTGTTGCAGCTCCTTTGTTTGAATCTTTTGACAATGGGTAACCACTTATCATACTGCAAATGAAAATGCCACATAAAGTTAGTAATAAATTAACTCAAAAAATTTCATAAACGAATATTTGCTGAAATGAAAATTTACCTCCGCCTGCAATCGGTCGCAATCATTACGAAACTCAATAAGAAGCTTCTTTTGTTCTTCTTCAGCAGTGGCAGAGCAAGTTTTGTTTCTCTCTATCAGTTTACTTTGGAATTCATAATTGAATACAAGTGTTTTTCTTTTGTTTTCAAGATTTTTGAATCCTTTCTTGATCCACTCACTAAAAATTAAAAGCACCATAAATATATCGTGAAGCCTATAAAACAATAAAACATAAATTTTTTTTATAAAGAACATTGAATAGAAACTCACTTGATCATCTCCTTATTTGAAGAATGCATTGGTAAAGGAAATTTCGACTAGGTTAATAATAAAGAAGGTTGATTTATTTAGTGTGGTATATAATTTGCTTCTCAGAAGAGGAAAACCCCTCTTTAAATAGATGTCTTCATTATATTCTTACCAAATATAATACTCCCTCCGTCCACTATTAATTGTCACACTTTCTATTTTTAGAGACAAACTATAAAAACTTTGACTAACATTTTACAATATATTTTTTCATAATATTGATATGCAAAAAATTGCAATGTATAGTACTTTTCGTATAGTTTTTGAATATCTAATTTTTTTTTTTAAAAAATCGAATTAATGTAATCTAATTTAACTTTGAAAATTAGTCAAATTGACTTTCGAAAAGCGCAACATGACAAATAAAAGTGGACGGATGGAGTATTTGAAGTTCAAATTGTAATGAAAATTTAATTATTTTTGTGAGATTTGTGTAGGTTAAAAATGGTAATAAATTAATTTTGTTGCTCAATTTTATTAGATTAGTGGATTTGAATATATCCTAAATAATAGATAATAAAATATTTTAATGAATAATTATAAATTTAAAATTTAATAGTTATTTTTCTAAATAAGGTTAATCATGTAGATTTTTTTTTTTTGTCAACAAGCAAAATTTTTATTCAACCAAAAATATTTTTTGTCAAATCTACTACCCCTATTGGGATTCAGCGCTACCTCTCATCTATCTTTATCTATACATTTGGTTATAATCAGTTTCATTTTAGTCAAATAGGCCTACAAAAAGCATTATTATAAAGGGTAGGGAATTTACTTCTTCGGTGAATACTCTAGTTTCTATGTCTTTGACATTATATATATATATATATATATATATATATATATATCATATCATGATCCAAAAATAAATGGTCATGATGGCACCTACTAAAACAAACTATTAGGTAAGCCTAACCATTAGCTTTGAGCAAATAATAATTGCAGTAGGGAGCATAAGATAAAGAGGAAAAAAAATAAATCATTATAAGAAGAAGCAACTAAAACCCTGAACTGGCTAAAGGAACCCTTGAACATCATTGAGCAATAAGTAATGCGGAAGCTATAATATATAGTAATGGACTAAGATACAAAATAATGAAGTAATCTTTTATAAGTAAAGGACACTAAAATATCTGAGTTAAAGTGTGAAATAAACTAAGACTACTAACATCTATGAATCTTAATTGTGTTTAATGGAACCTCTAAAACAATTGAGCTAGATAAGTCTATCGGGACAAGGTCCTAGGCTGCCTAATAGGTAACACAATTGAAGTGAATAAAATATGTTGAATTATAAATGAAATCCTAAGACTGTGAGAAGGACACACCACAAGCTGAAAGTGGAGAAACTTTGTGGAACATCTGCCCCTTGCCAACGCAGAACTCCGTATCATTTCATAAAAGTTGTGTGGATCCACTAGCTAAGCTACTTAAGACAATCTTGTGGGGCATGTGGTTTGGAACTAGAGATTTCTACTAGAGAATACCCTATTTACACCTCCACTTCAAAGTTCTCTCAATGCTAAGTTAAATTCAATTGAATAGATAAATTCAATTATCAAAGCATAGCATTAGAAAAGACAATAATCATAACATCAATCCAAATCAAAAAGTCATATAAGAGCAGTTTCTTTCAAATAGTGGCTGAATCCTAATTTATAACACCAATACAAATCATAATTTACCTACGGCTTAAGTTAGTCCTCATCCTAATTTATGAGGGGAGTTTAGTGGATGCATGAATTCAAATACTTAATCACATCTTGTACTTCAAATATATAGAGGACGGCTTTTTTTTTTTTTTTTTTTTTTATAAAAATAATGGTAAGATTCAAAGATATTTTTTCCCCACAATATCATGAAATTCATGACACCATCATATTAAATACATTCTGGAAGGCACTTGATCTACAGAACCAAATTTTCAAAAAATTGTAGCAAGTGAAGATACCATGTATAAGGAGGAAGTTACTAAGGTAATAAATGATGTAACCAAACATGGGCATGAGTGGAACACCAAGTATAGAAAGGTAATGTTAGAAACACTAAATAATAGGAGTAGATTGCAAATATGCTATTATTGTGGGGATCCTTAGATCCATAAACTGTCTGACTAAGCCAGCTTTCATTGTGCGGCCATGTTAAATCAAATACTACACAAGAGGTAACCCATGATTGTATTATATTAAAAAAATATTAAAAAAGACTCATGTCAAGACCAAAAAAAGATAGTTTGTGGGGGAAAACTCACTTACTGATAGGTATTTGTGTTGTTTTGTAAGTTTTACGTACTAAGCAGAATAGGAAGTACACATAGAAATGTACAAGTATCCAAAAAAATCATCACACAAGATTAAAAAAAATTCTAAATAAACTTTCAAGGAAGAGTACATTGTTCATTACTAAAAACTAAAGATAAAAAAATCTAAACCCTAGAAACTACTATTAATAATTCCAGGAAATTAGAAATTGAAAAAAAAAAAAAAACAGTAGGCTCTTTGAAGTTTGTCCGATGTTTCATCTAACAGCCCATCATAGGTGTGATGGTCCATTGCATTTTTCGTAATCGTGAGTGAGTATCATGGTATGAATGCCCTTAACGATGTTCTGCCTGGCGCCCCATCACATATGTGATTATTCATCACACCCCGAGCCTACACGCTGGACGTGGCTGGTACTCGAGAACCATTGTTGGCCCAAAGCGAACCTTTGGCCTGACTTAACTCTTAGTGGAAGACTTAGTCATAAAGAAGATAAACTTAAACTATAAACTTAAAAGATAACTCAGAATGTTTTGAAAATAAACATTCAACTAGCCAAAGAGGCAACTCAAGTTTCAACATAAACAACTAAAAATGAAAAAGACTTATGAACTACTGTCTATCTATTAATGAAGCCTCTAATACTATGAGAGATGTCGAGGCAACAACCCTGATCATCCTAACCAAACTAAAATAACATGACAGAATAACTGAGGGATCCTCCGAAAGCAAGGAGGCTCACCAAACAACTCTGGAACTCAACTGGATCAACAAGCGCTAGTTGATGATCTTGGTTACCTGTATCTGTATCATAAAAGATGCAAGCCAAATGGCGTCAGTAAATGAAATGTACGAGCATGTAAGAGGAAACCTAAAACATGACATAAGCTTGAACAGGAACTGAAGAAACAACTTACCTTGTCTCAACTCAACTCAACATCAAATCAATTCAATATAAAGCAATAACAGTAATGCAATATAATGAAAATCTTTTTAAAAAGTAGATAATAACTCAATATATTGGAAAATACAATATAACTCGGTTTGTATGTAAAAATACAAAATAAACTCTGTTTGGGAGATTCTCTAACCGACAACCATTACTATGAGCTATGTGATGATACAAAGTCTAGCCCACGCTGCTAGAATTGTCCTATACTTTGCCGAGGTATTGAGCTCCTCAACTAAGTGGATCCACTAGTCTATGCTAAAAAGCAATAAGGAATCATCCAAAAAGTATGACCCTTTCTACCCACGTTGGCTACATGGTTTATAGGGGCTGTGAGTTGTTAGAACTCTCCCCCATATCGGTGCTCAATACTACTCCCAAAATATAACTTAGATCATATGTTTTTTTTTTTAAAAAACATTTCCTCTTCCTCAACTTTGAGATTATTACTCAAATGGTTTTCTCTTAAAAGAGATATTACTCATGAACTCTTTTGGAAATCAATGTTTTCTCTCCTTCTTAAATGTAAAAACATTTCTCTTGGGAATACTTAGTTCCCATATATCATTTTAAAGAAAATGAACTCAAGTCTACTCTTCCTCAAACTCAAATGCTCAAGTCTTAAAACAAGTTTAAAAGATTTAAAAATGACTTCATAATATGACTCGAAGAACTTTGAATACTTGACTCTTAACTCTTTCCTTGAATTTGAATTATGGATTCAAGGTTTGTGATTCATGTTATGAATGATCTGTTGATTTTTTTGATGTATTTTTTTGAGTATTTAGAATCGATAGGAAGTAAAGGTAGACTTTAAAAGGACTTAGACAAGTAAAACGCCGAAAAAAGGTGGGAACAGGCGACCCTGGCGCACTGCTGCCAGGGGGCGCCAGCCCTTAAACTTCAGAGAGTAATTTGTGGCGCACTGCTGGGGCTCCGCCCTACCCCTTTTGGTGCATTTGGTGCGCGCCGCCCCAGCCCTCCCCCAGGACTTTCTGACGAATTTTTCTACTCATTTTCTGACCTTAATTCGACTAGAATAGATTTATTTCCTCAAGTATTTCTTAGATTCAATTACGTAACACAAGTACACATGAATATACTAAAAAACTACTATTAAACTCAATATAATTATCTCAAGAACTCATCAAACCCATTCTAATTCAAGAACGAAAGCAATACTTCAAGAACCTAAATCTCTCAATCTTTATGGACAAATTCGATTATGTAAATCATGATTGGTGTGTGGGTGAACGACCCCAACTCTAGGAAAACTTACATACCTCGGTTTCACGAAATAAATTCTCGATTTGCATAAAACCTCGATCGTTTTTCCTTTTCCTCTTTTCTCTGCTCTTCTAAAATCCTAAGCGTAATTTAGGATTTGTAAAACTGAACCAAATCAGATTTGACCCCAAAATATTACTAAAAATGATTTAATTTGATTGGGTAAGGAAAAGACTAAAATACCCCTCACATTTTTGGGTAACTTTCCTTAATTGAATAGTCTGACTTCAAACAGACATATCTTCCTTGTACGAGCTCGAAAATTAGCAAATGCAGTGGCGTTGGAAAGAGGATTCCAAGACCTTTCATTTGATATCTTATGGGCAGCCTAAAAATTATTTATAAAGAGTCATGCCATGACAAAGAAAAAGACACTTTGTGGGAGCAAACTCACCTTACTAATAGATTTTTGTGTTTTATTTTTGTAAATTCTAGGTACTAAGCAAAGTAGGAAGTACACATATAAAAATGCAAGTATCGAAAAAGAATCATCACACATGATTAAAAAATTCTCTAAATAAACTTTCAATGAAGAGTACAATGTTCTTCACTAAAAACTAAAGATAAGAAAACCTAATCCCTAGAAAATACTATTAATAATTCCATGAAATTTGAAATTAAAAATAAACAGCTGGTCCTTCGATGTTTGTCTGACGTTTATCTGACGGTCCATCATAGGTGTGATGGTCCATTGTATTTTCCGTTATCGTGAGTGAGTAGCTTGGTATGACTGCCCTTAACGATGGTCTACCTGGAGGCCCATCACATATGTGGTTAATCATCTGCTGGACTATCAGAACCTACCTTTTTGGGGTGCCCCTATTAACCTCTAACGATGGACATGACGGCCTATCAAACATGTGACAATTCGTCTAGGCTTCCGTCATGGATTTACTTTTGCATGTTTTTAGCTTCATTTTTATTCCTTTCCTTTTTTTGTGATTTCCCATCTATCATGGTAAAAAATTCATTAAATGGCACTATCATTTTCTAAGAATTTGTATTTATTATAGGTAAGAGCACAAAATATGTCGTGTAAGGCCAGAACATCAGGATGTTATTGTAAGACAACACGTGACTTACATTATAGATGTATGTGATGATTTCTAATCTAAATGGACTTTATGATCCCTCATGAAAATTACTTCAGACAAAGAAGCACTTAATTTTTCTAATATTTCGGTTGGTTATTTGATTCTTCTACTAGTATTTAATGCATCCTTTGAATGAGAATTTGGGAGAATGAAGTTTATTTAAAATGACATGTGAAATCGGATGAATGAAAAACTTTTGAGCAGTTTCTTGGTGTCTCGTGTAGAAAAAAATGCATCTATTAATATAATAAATTATGATATTGTAAAAATAGTTTAAACTATGAAACTTTATCAATTAAGGTTTTGATAATATAGTTAGTAAAATTGACTTTTACATTTTTACATGTTAATTATATCAAACATTTTTTTATTTTCTTATAATTAATGAAGTGAAATATCTGAATGTCTTAAGTCTGTTAGTATCATCTAAAACTGTAACATCTCGCAATTTGAAATAACTAGGAAGAAACTAATAATTGGAAAGAGTTATTTTTGGAAATAATGAAAATCTGGAAATTTTGTTAAGTTAGAATAAGTTGAGTTTTGGTCAACTTCAAACGGCCATAACTTCTAGCTCAGGATGAGTTAGTGGTACTTCCAGATATGGTAGAAAAGCTTTTGGAATTATCTTTCCAACACCACTGAGTTTGCGCGATTCCAAGTTTGTATGAGTGAGTTATGTCCTTTGGAAGTTGGGCTGTTGGAATAAGGAAAGTCCAATCCGGATTTTGAAAGGGTAGTTTGATCTTTTCCTTGCCCAATTATTTTATTTCGTTTTTGGTAATTAAGTTAGGGTCTAATCGGAATTAGATCAGTTTATGCTTTTACCAAAATTGCTAGGGCTTGGACAAAAGAGAAAAGAAGAGGAGAAAGGAGAAGAGAAGCAAGATTCGTCAAGATCGTCAAGTTTAGCTTGTGGATTTCGTCGGGGGTGATCCCTACAAGGTATGTGAGTTCACATAGCGTTGGGTTCTTTCACCCACATGCCAAACATGTTTTATTTAGTGTAATTTTGTCCTAAAAAGATTGAGAATTTGATGTTCTTGAATTGTATTCTTGAATTGCTTTCGTTCTTGAATTTGGGATGAGATTGAGGAGTTCTTGAGAGTTTAAGATCGATTATTAGAGTTGCTTTGAGTTAGATTCTTGTGTATATGTTGTGGGTACCTGAATCTAAAGAGATATGGAGAAAAAGAATCGAATCTAGGTGAATTGGGGCTAGAAAACGAAGAAGGAACAAGTCGGCAGAATTTGGGTACAAGGTCCGTAACACGGACCTGTTCCTTAGGATTGTCATAATTATTTTCGCGGAGCGGAGTGGTCACGGACCGTTCTGCCTCAAAAGTTATTTTCGTGACCAAAATTTAAATACATCTCCGTGTCGCGGACCCACCCTCAGACAGTGATTTCTTGATCTTTTCTCATATTTAGCTATCTAAAATCATTCCTAAACATCATGAAATCTTTCTTATCACAAATCATAATCCTTGAATCCATAATTCAATTCAAGGAAAGTTAAGAGTCAAGTTAAGAGAAGTTAAGAGTCAAGTCAAGAGAAGTCAAGAATCAAGTTAAGAGAAGTTCATAAAGTTTTCCAAAAGTCTTTTACAAATGTTTTAACTTTGTTTTAAGACTTGAGTTTTGAGTTGACTAAAGAGTAAAGTTGAAGTGCATTTCTTCAAAAAAGTATATCGGGACTAGTATTCCCAAAGAGTAAATGTTTTCACATTTAAACAAGAAAGAAAACTGAGATTTCCAAAAGAACCTTTGAGCTAGTTTTCAGTAAAGAGTAAGAGTAAAGTTCATTCTTCAAAGATTATGGGAACTAAGTATTCCCAAGAGTTAAATGTTTTCACATTTGAGCAAGAAAGGAAACTGAGATTTCCAAGAGAGCTTTTAAGCTAAGTTTTTGAGTAATTATCTCAAACCAAAGAAAGAGTTTTGTTTATATAAACATATGAGCTAAAGTATATTTTGGGAGTAGTATTGAGCACCGATACGGGGACGAGCTTGAGTTCAGATAAGTCGCGTCTCCATAAACCATGTAGCCATCATGGGTAGTAAAGGATCATACTTTTTAGATGACTCCTTAAGATGCTTTTAGCATAAGCTAGTGGATCAACTAAGTTAAGTAGTTCTATATGACAATAAAGTATAAGACAGTTCTGGCAGCGTGGGCAAGACGATGTATCACCACTTAGGCTCATAGTGGTGGTTGTCGGTTAGAGAATCTCCCACATAAACTATATTACTTTATTATATGAGTAAAGTTGAGTTTGTTATTGCATTTTCTTTAACGAACTAAGTTGTTTTCTACTGTTTTAAAAACTTTCGATATATTGCATCTGTTTTATTGCTTTATATTGAGTTAAGTTATTAAGGAGTTGAGTAAAGCCAAGGTAAATGTTTCTTTCAGATTCCTTTCAAGCTTAAGTTATGTTTAGCATTCCAACTCGCATAATCGTACATTCAATGTACTGATGCCAGTTGGCCTGCATCTTATTATGATGCAAACGCAGGTAACCAGGATCAGCATTCAGCGCATCGTTGATCCAGTTGAGCATTAAGAGTTTGTTGGTGAGCCTCCTTGCTTCCGAAGGACCCCTTTTTATTGCTTTTCAGTATTTAGTTCATTAGGATGTCGTGGGTCTTGTCACGACATCCATCTCAGTTATTAGAGGCTTCATAGATAGACAATCAGTTAGTTCATTTGTCTTTATCTTGTTATTGATTTGTGTTCAGTTTTGAGTTGCCACTTTGGCTAAGTTAAATGTTTATTTCTAAAACATTATGAGTTTAGTTTGAGACAGTGAAGTTATCTTGCATTTGAGTTCTTTTCTTAATGCTTAAAGTCTTCCACTGGTAAGTAAGCCAGGCCAAGGGTTCGCTTGGGGCCAGAAATGGTTCTTGAGTGCCGGCCATGTCCAGGGTGTAAGCTCGGGGCGTGACAAAAACATGGAGGAAATAAGATGGCACTGCAGTCACATAGAACTAAACATAAACAAATCAGATACATAATTAGAAAAGACAAATCACATCCCTGATTAGTACATAATCGAATCGTAAATAATTTAGAGCATTCTTATAATATTCTAAAAATGATGTAAGAACATTAAAATCACATATATCTCAAACTCTTGGATGCATACTGAGAAATATTATAGACACTATTAACCGATAAATTAATAGTATCAAAAAATAGAAATAAAATTCTTCGATCATCAAACTAATACAAGTTAAATGAAGACAATAAGTGATAGTAAATTAACCCTATTACCATGGCTTGACCCAAGACATTTATTACTATATAAAAATCATGACTTTGAGAAAAATAGAACAAGAGAAAAATAAACAAGTAATGAACAAAGTCAATTTTCGATGCAAAAATATATAAAAATTACCTTATTTTAATATTAAAATAAACTAAAATTTACGTAATCAGAAACAATTTAATTCATATCAATAGCTTATCATCAATAGGGGCTTGATTCGAAAAGAAACCCAAAAAAAGAAAAGAAAAATAATTAAAAGATAATAAATGAGGCAGAGAAAGCGGTTAGAGAAAATCATCAAAATTGAGCATAAAGACAAACTTTTCTTTTAAATTTTGAGTTCATACATTATATTACTTATTTTAAAAAAAAATAAAGATGAAGTGCTTAGTACGTTTGATCCATACAGTTTTTAGGATTGTGATTTACATCGAATAGAAACTCACTTGATCATCTCCTTATTTGAAGAATTCATTGGTAAAGGAAATTTCGACTAGGTTAATAATAAAGAAGATTGATTTATTTAGTGTGGTATATAATTTTCTTCTCAGAAGAGGAAAACCCCTCTTGAAATAGATGTCTTCATTATATTCTTACCAAATATAATATTTGAAGTTCAAATTGTAATGAAATTTTAATTATTTTGTGAGATTTGTGTAGGTTTAAAATGGTAATAAATTAATTTTGTTGCTCAATTTTATTAGATTAATTGGATTTGAATATATCCTAAATAATAGGTAATAAACTATTTTAATGAATAATTATAAATTAAAAATTTAATAGTTATTTTTCTAAATAAGGTTAATCATGTAGATTTTTTTTGGTCAACAAGCAAAATTTTTATTCAACCAAAAATATATATTGTCAAATCTACTACCCCTATTCGGATTCAGCGCTACCACATATCTATCTTTATCTATACATTTGGTTATAATCAGTTTCATTTTAGTCAAATAGGCCTACCAAAATAAAGGGTAGGGAATTTACTTCTTCGATGAAAACTCTAGTTTCTATGTCTTTGAAATTCTATATATATATATATCATATCATGATCCAAAAATCAATGGTCATGATTTGTTGTTGTATGTAGGTCTGAACATGATACATACAGAGCATCGATAAAAGCTCCTCTTATTTATTTTCAAAGAACTCTAATAAAGGTGATACATCTTGTTGAATATGCAATTCTTTCATTACCTTATGTTTTAATTTAATGAAGATAGCTCTCCTAACAACAATTTTACAAGTGTTTGAAAGGTTAGAGTTGAGTTTTATCTATGAAAACCAATTTGGAAAATGTTGTCCAACTCATTCTTCTCTATATATAGTTCATTTGTTTTCATACCCTGAAATGAATTTTACTTCTTTCATTAATCGTTCCTTCTTTTTTGTGCAACTTGTTTTTCTTTTAACATTTTTTATCTAACTGATAGTGATATCAGGTAATTTTCTCTCTCAATGGGATGTTTCCTTTTTCCCTATCATTGTGATTGATGACACTGTTCTTATGTCTCCTATAGTCATGAATTTCATATATAATTCATATTTATTGAGTCTCAACTTAAAAGAGGTTTACAGATCTATTCTATTTACTAAAAAAATTTTAAACTTGATTATTCAAAAATAAAAGAAAGTTCACATTGATGGCACAATTAAAGGTTTCTTCTTTTGGAATGTTGATTTTGAATAATGGAAAGCTTATTGAGTATTTAGGCCAACAAACAACAATGTATGGTTTTTAAAAGTTCAAATGCCACAACATCCAAGGGTGTGACCTAGTGGTTAATGGAGTGGTTGAGAACCCGAGGTCTCAGCTTTCTAACTCAGCGGAGACAAAAAATACTATGTGATTCTTCCCATATATCCTTGCCTTGATGGATAGAGTTACCTGATACTTGTTATTGGTGGAAGGTGGCAAAACTAATGCCCTTTCACCACTTCTAAGTCCTATTTAAAAAAAATAGTCGTTGTTATTCTATGACAACAATATATGGGGGACACATTGGTGACATGAAAGACTTGGTATTCATACAGTGTAACAAAGAGGTGAAGACAAAAAGTCAAGGACTCTTATGAGTACTGAAGCAAAAATAGGTCATTTATTTGCGAAATGGTTGCTCTGAATCATGTTTGAGCACCTTTTCTATCAATATATAGAATTAGCAAAGACACATTACGACAAGACAACTAGCTGAACTAAAAAAGTAATCCAACAAATCCAGTATCACGTTAAAGACATCAAAACAATACACTACAACAATCCAACATATCCAGTCATCAAAACTATGGTCTAAGAAAATTTGAGATTTCTAGGCTAATAATAGTATATTTAAAAGAGAGAAGTTCCTTAATTGTATTTAATTCCTCATATATTCCTTTCTTTGCCTAAATCTTGGTGAAATATCCAAGATTGTGTATTCATTTTCTCAACTGGCAAGGTTGAACACACATACATCAAATACATCAATTCTACCTTCCAAGTTGAACCACTTAGACCTATAATATGGTGACCCCTCGAAATCATTGAATTGCTTCAAGAAGTCACCACTATTCATTCCTTTTATTCTTTGTTCCTTCTCTTTCTTTTATGATATTCTTAAATAATAATTTATTGGTCCGTTAGTTTTTATTTCAACTTCTTGCTCCTATTATAATATTTATGGAAAAGGGTCTAAAATACTCTTAAACTATTCAAAATAGTTTAAATATATCCTTAAACTATTTTTCAGCTCAAAATTACCCTTCATGTCTTACTATTGGACCAGACTTACCCTTCTGTTTAACTGAAGAGTTATCTGACATCCCAAGTGTGTATTAATATGCCACATAGACCTCCACATGTACACGCCCACACCACCCACCTCCACATAGAACTCAACTTTTGAGTACGACCTCCTTGTATCTGGAGGATTCGAGTTTTGTGAGTTATTAGTAATAGTTTTTTAGCAGTCGTAGATCTTGTCCAGACACTCATCTTCATACAGTAAAGGCTTCATAGATAGATAATTTTGGAGAGTCTTTGAGTTTGAGATGTTTTATTTAAAATTAATGTTTCATACTCAGTATATCTAGAGAGTTTTGAGATTTATTACATTGTTTTTGTTTTAATGTTTCTTTCAATTTGATGCTTAAGTATGTTTGAGTTAGTCTTCCATTTGTAGTCAGCTAGGATTAGGGTTCCCTTGAGGGCCAGTAATGGCTCTCGAGTGCCGGCCCCTTCCTGGATGTAGGCTCGGTTCGTGACAAACTTGGTATCAGAGCATATAGTTCAAGTGTCCTAGGGTGTCTATGAGGTCGTGTCAAGTAGGATCTTTTCTATGGTTGTCAGGGCCCCACTTCAATAAATGAGGGACTACATGTCAAAACCCAAACCATCGTGATTGGAACCCACACAAACCCTCCGATGGTAGAATCATTACTACAACCCAAACAAACAAATTTTATGAAACTAAGGCATTTAAAAATACGAAAGCAGGTTTAAATGACTATAAAAATTGAGTCCCCATAAACTCCAAGGTTTTAACAAACAACTAACCAAACTAATGCGGAAGAACAACCCTTAGAACCTGAAAGTGATTGTACCAAAACACTACCAACGACAAGTCTAAGAGCAAGGGGTACAACCCTGAAACTAAACAACACCTTACACAAATAGTGTGAGTCCGAAAAGAATAGACTTAAACAAGAGAGATCCATGGAAGCCTGAAAGAACTGACTCACCCTTGAATCCGGTTACACTCAATAGTCACCTAGCTGAGGTCTATCAATAGCAACCTGAAGATGCCCTGTACTCAACAAAGAAAGAGCAAGTGCATTATCAGTACACAACGACAGTGTACTGGTAGGAACACGTGGCTATCCCATTAAGTGTGACATACAGTAGTCTATACAACAGTATAATCACATGCACATATCGAACATATACTATATCATCAACATATACGAACAATGAACAACTTCACGATTCTCACATATCACATTTATATCAATTTAGAGCAACATAGCGTCTTCCAATATCAATCAACATTAGATATGAACGAACTCATCACAAGTAGATACACAACACAATTCAATGGTCCTCACACGAAATCCAATTTAATGGTCCTCTCATGGAACCCAATTTAATGGTCCTCTCATGGAACCCAATTTAATGGTCCTCTCATGGAACCCACACCCAAACAGTTAGCATACCGGAACGTGGTATCCGATCCCATAATTATGTCAGAACGTGGCAACTGATCCCATAGTTATGTTGGAATGTGGCAACCGGTCCCAAAGTTATGCCGGAATGTGCCAACCGATTCATGTTAGTTATGTCAAACGTGGCAACCTATCCAAGTTAATTATGCCAAAACATGACAACCGATCCATTCAACACACCACAATCACAATCACAATCACAATTTTATCCTCAAGATCATACATTTAAGTCATGATTTCATGGTAACCATCATTCATCTATCTCATTTACAATAAGTGTGATCAATAATGCAACATTCATATACATATATGTATCATAATAAAGCAAGAACAAACATACATCACACAATCATAGAATCACAACCATCACCTACCTCAAATCCAAACTTGAATTCCCTAAGGCACTTGAATCTTCCCTTTCCGAATTCTTCCCGTTTGTTCGTGGTCTAAAAACAATCATAATAACAATCAATAAACAATCACTACTTACCCAAATTGCTAACAATTCTATGAACCCTAGATCAAACCCATGATCCCAATTATCCAAATTAGGGTTGTTTCCACCATAGAATCTATAACAAGACCCTCCCGCATCAATATTCACCCATTCTATTACGTTCTACGAATCGAAAAGTGGATTGGGGGAGTGAAAAGCTTACCTTTAGCCTCAAGAATGGTGAAAAACGAGTAGGAGTTGCCTGTGGTTTGTTACTTAGCTCTAAAAGTCGAAAAAGGCATAATAAGGTCGTTTAGGGGTTATTAACGACCATAAGTCACGTCGAGCCCGCCATAGCGGCACCCACCCCGCTACATCAGCCCCGTCCTGGCAGTAGAAATCCCTCCCTAGCGGCTTGCACGAAACCAGTGAGCTATTTTAATAATACCATGACCCCTATTTCACAAAACACCTTTAATCAACGATGCTCAAAAATACCGTTCACACTAAGATCGATTACGGGAGTTCAACTCGCCCGAATTCAATTTCGTAAAGTCGTATGGGTTCTTTAACGAGTTATCTAACTACTCATGTAATCAAAATCATAATTAACTCACTAGTTGTCACCAGATTTTGCTGCACCTTAACAACTCTGATTTTGTCCAAATCTGGACTAGGTTGGGAAATCCAATGTTACTACTCAAAAGTTTTCTAACCCCAATTCTTTCTCCATTGGCTTTCCCTAACGACAGAATCAAGTCATTACAAAAGATACAATTTACCCATCACTCTTTCCCGAGTGATCAACTAGAAAGATTGGCTAAAAGAATAATAGAGTAGTATCTAAATCGTCGAAATTCTGGGGATACTTGTCTTGCATGCCCTTCTTATCGAATCTTATTACCCCCTAAGGGTTTCACATCTCCAACCTCAACCCAACCAATTGAATACCTACACATCCTCCTTTACAATGCCTTAATGAAGTCATCTCAACACTCGAGTGATAAATATTGTTGTATGTAAACTTAACTAACAACAAAACGATTCCCAACAACCACCAAAGTTGATCGTACACACCTCTACCACTTGTTATCAAGGATATCGACACAATAACCAGGACTAACCATTTCTCCCATAAGCATGAAACATTCTAAAGCAATGTTCGCTACAATTAGAAGTGAACATGAACCAACCAGCACACACTCATAATACCCAAACAATCATAGTTCTCAATAATATCTCCATCCCACAATATCAATTCCTATGAGCTTAAGTTATAACAAATTTGATCTTTAGAAATCAGATACTTATCGAGGGATATGTCCAAGCATACAACCCCTCCTACAACACTATCGAAATGCTAGATTTAGTAATTGTAGATTACCTCTTAAGAACAATAGAATTGGATCCAATGATCCCCACATTCAACCATACATAATCGATACCTGACCTCGACGACTAGAGGAATATTAAGATTATCGGACAACCACAAATACGTATGGTAGCTCTTCTATAAATTCTTATAAGCAAGGTGGTACATATAGAACCACTAAAATACTTTAACAACTCCAAGACAACACCAATTATGTCATTTGAAATAACCAAATCTTCCCAATCTTCCCACTCAACCAAGAGAATATCGCAGGATTTGGTACCCTTGATCCACCACTATGGATCCACCTACAAAAGTGGAAACACACTAGAGCATAGCTAGTGAATCATACCCACAACACTAACAACCATCATAAACACTTCGACCTTTTACCTTATCATAAACCAACACTTTTAAAAATGAAACCTTTCTTAGGTACTTAACAATCAATAGTAGTAAACTTGCGACTCAACCCAGGTGTAAGTCCTTTCAAATGCTCAATTCCGGATACAATTGATCATTTCTCACCTTGCCAATTCATACCTTGACAAAATACATCACCACAAATATAGACTCACAATGAAAAATCTAACACAATCCCTTTCTCTATCAACATTAGCTTGTATCATGAAGATTTTTATGAATTCATAGATCTCCGTTTATCATTGATCGCATCTCCATCGATCTTACAATATATTTCGCTAAAATTTCAATCATACTCATTACTAGACTAAAAAACAAACCCAAGCACTTATCATCACACTCAAGCTAATGTCTGCACACTCCTTTCTCAAGTCTTTTTCAATAATCTTTGACCAACTTGATGGATCCGTGACACTATTACCATAGCCAAAACAAAATGGATGAAATCACGCTTCTCTGAACCCAATTATCTACCCCACTAAAGATATCTCTTTAGCCTTTGCAATCAAATAAAATATTCTTGCTCTAGCCTCTCTAAAGGTTGTACTACATCCCACTACATTTTCCTTTATTATAACTCTAGCTCTTTAACATTCTATTCGAGTGGTGTCCCACCATATCTCAAAACTTTCCATACAATCACATCACTCACCAAATATTAGAAAACCACAACCTTAGATACTCGTAAGTCATAATTACTACACCAAATTTGCTTAACCACAATCTTATTATATAGTTGCATCCCGTTACAATCCATCACGAACTCTTATTACCATTACACTCAGTCAGCCTTGACTATCACCACGAAGCCAACCTTTCATCAACATGACACCTCAAACTCAAGTATACTCATCCAATTTAGAGGACTAACCCAATTTATACGCAATTTCTTACTAACATCTTCAATTGCCTCCACCCATGAGACTTTCTTTATCCATAAGCTTGTAATTTCAATATTAATCCACTCCCTTATGGCTCAAGATAAAATAACCAGTCCTCACACTACCCTGCCTCTTCTTAACAACAAGAAAAGAAGCACCCCACGGGGAAGCACTAGGACGGATGAAATCTTATCAAAAGGCTCTTGCATTTGAGCCTTAAGCTCTTTTAATTCTACTGGAGCCATGCGATACGGAGGGATGGAAATGGGGCGAGTGCTAGTTTCCAAGTCAATGCAGAAATCTATTTATCTATCCGGAGGCATACCAAGCAAATCCGTAAGAAACACTTCCTTAAACTCAGACATCACAGGAACAGACTCAATAGAGAGAGACTCAACGTCAAGCTCCCAGACCTGAGCCAAATAAGCCAAACAACCCTGCCCTACCAGTTTCCTAGCCCGAATGAAGGATATGAACTTAGCTAGCTTAGGCTTGTACACCACTTCCCACTCTAATCTTTCCCTATCAGGGATCTCTAGAGTTACTGACTTAGTATTACAATTAAGCCCGGTATAATAGGGGCACAACCAAGTCATGCCTAAGATTATATCAAGTCAGTTATATCCAGCATAACAAAATCAACCCAAATCTAAAAATCCATAAACATAATAGGATAACACGATATACATGGGTGATTATGACTGACTCTTCAACTGGGGTAAAAACATGGATGAGGGCATCAAGTATATCACAAACCACATCAAATCCCAAGGAAAATGAACTAGCACGTTCGAATAAGTAGAACCCAGATCACACAAAACAATAGCTATCCGGGCACAGACAAGAGTAGCACTAGTGACCACTGCATCACACACCTCAAAACTCGGTCTTGCCCGAAAAAAGCATATAACTGAGCCTTGTTGTATTGATGGACAACCTCCTCGCCTGGCTGCACTACTCTTTTACCTGCATTACCATTTCCCCGGCCTCCACGGCCTCGCTGATTTCTTTCCCATATTCCCAAGTTCTCCATAATTTTAACACACCTTATAACTTATATTTCATTGTTGAACACTGAATTAGATTGCGAGGTTTAGTTCGGGTAAACTTCGAGTTCTGAAACTGTGACTAGGAAAATAAGGGAGACAGGGCTGAGATTCTGTCTCGCTTTGTCCCGCTCTGGTTGAAGAATCCTCACCCTGGCAGCCTTGCCTTGGCAAAAATCCCGCCCCAGCGGCCTCAACAGAACCAGAACCCCTATCAACAATTTTCTGGGGTGCATTTCTTTTCTAAACTCCCCAAAGGTTCCTAGCTATAACTAGGCATTTAAGAAAATCCCTTTAGTTAGGACAATCATTGTCTACCCCCCGGTCAATCCAATGAAGTACGCATTTAGAACCTTTTTACATTGTTTTAACAATACTACACACATATCCCCAGGATACACCCCGACTCTCACACGGTTATCAGTTGGTCACAACGCACATCCAGATTTCTTTAATTAGTTCATTCCATAAGTGACAATCAGCCATGCCTTATATGATCCCTAAGGCCGGATACCAATTGGAACCTTCTTAGTTCCAATTAACTTGTTTGTGTCCCTTCGGTTGGGACTACGATGGCTAGTTCACATTTTTGAGATACCAATTGGACTCAACTCATACCACAAGAGACAATAGTAGCTAGCGAGCCACATAAAACTGCTAATTTCAATCATAGAACTTGGTCGTACCCAAATCTTAACCGCCTCAATCTTTAACTGATGGTAACCAAACCTTAAATCAATCTTAGAGAACACCGATGCACCTTGCAATTGGTCAAAAAGGTCATCTATCTGAGGCAATGGATACTTGTTCTTAATGGTGACCCTATTTAACTGTCTCTAGTCTATACACATCCCCCCTTGCTAGTGATGGTGTTACTGCTGTTGTTGCTCTAGCTCGGACCATAGAATGAAAGAGGAAAGATACCAATTGGATTCAAGTCATAGCACGAAGGAGTTGAAAGAAGTGAGTTTTTCCTAAAGTCCTATAGCCTCTTGAAGAAATGTACGGACGTCTTCGTACTGTTCCACAAGACTCTACTAGACTCGCTTTGCTACAATGAGATCAATGAACCTAGGACTCTGATACCAACTATGTCACGACCCAAAATGTCATGATTGACACCCACACAAACCCTCTGGTGGGAGAACCATTACTACAACCCAAACAAACAAATTTCATGAAAACTAAGGCATTTAAAAATACGAAAGCAGGTTTAAATGACTATAAAAATGGAGTCCATATAAATTCCAAGGTTTTAACAAACAACTAACCAAACTAATGTGGAAGAACAACCCCTAGAACCTGAAAGTCATTGTACCAAAACTCTATTAACGATAAGTCTAAGAGCAAGGGGTACAACCCCGAAACTAAACAACACCTTACACAAATAGTCTGAGTCCGAAAAGAATGGACTTAAACAAGAGTGATCCATGGCAGCCTGAAAGAACTCACTCACCCTTGAATCCGATCACGCTCAATAGTCACCTAGTTGAGGTCTATCAATAGCCACCTGAAGATGCCCTATACTCAACAAAGAAAATGCAAGTGCAGTATCAATGCACAACCACAGTGTACTGGTAGGATCACGCAGCTATCCCATTAAGTGTAACATACATTAGCTAATACAACAGCATAATCACATGCACATATCGAACATTTACAATATCATCAACATATACAAATAATGAACAACTTCACGATTCTCACATATCACAGTTATATCAATTAAAAGCAACATACTATTTTCCAATATCAATCATCATTAGATATGAACGAACTCATCACAAGTAGATACACAACACAATTCATTGGTCCTCTCACGGAACCCAATTCAATGGTCCTCTCATGGAACCCATAATTATGCTGAAACGTGGCAGCCGATCCCATAGTTATGCTGAAATGTGACAACCAATCTCATAGTTATGCCAGAATGTGGCAAGTGATCCAAGTGAGTTATGCCTGAACGTGGCAACCGATCCAAGTTAGTTATGCCGGAACGTGACAACCGATCCATTCAACACGCCACAATCACAATCACAAGTATATCCTCAAGATCATACATTTAAGTCATGATTTTAGGGTAACCATAATTTATCTATCTCATTTACAACTAGTGTGATCAATAATGCAACATTCATATACATACATGTATCATAATAAAGCAAGAACAAACATACATCACACAATCATAGAATCACAACCATCACCTACCTCGAATTCAAGCTTGAATCCCCTAAGGCACTTGAATCTTCACTTTTTGGATTCTTCCTGCTTGTTTGTTGTCCAAAAACAATCATAAAACACAGGAATCAATAAACAATCACTAATTACCCGAATTGCTAACAATTTTATGAACCCTAGATCAAACCCATGATCCCAATTATCCAAATTAGGGTTGTTTCCACCATAAAATCTATAACAAGACCCTCCCCCATCAATATTCACCCATTCTATTATGTTCTACGAATCAAAAAATGGATTCAAGAAGTGAAAAGCTTACCTTTAGCCTCAAGAATGGTGAAAAATGAGTAGGAGTCGCATGGGGTTCGCTCCTTAGCTCTAAAAGTTGAAAAGTGTATAATAAGGTCGTTTAGGGGTTTATTAACAACCTTAATTTGCATCGAGCCCACCACAGCGGCACCCACCCCGCTACAGCGGCACCACCCTAGCAGTAGAAATCCTGCCCTAGCGGCTTGCACGGAAACCAGTGAGCTATTTTAATAATTTCAAGACCCCCATTTCACAACACACCTTTAACCAATGATGCTCAAAAAATACCGTTCACGCTAAGATGGATTCTGGGAGTTCTACTCGCTCGAATTCAATTCTGTAATATCGTACAGGTTCTTTAACGAGTTATCTAACTACTCATGTAATCAAAATCATAGTTTATTTACCCGGTTGTTACCAAATTTCCCTACACCTTAACGACTCTAATTTCGTCCAAATCTGGACTAGGTTGGGAAATTCAAAGTTACTACTCAAAAGTTTTCTGACCCCAATTCTTTCTCCATTGGCTTTTCCCTAATGACAAAATAGGTCGTTACACTACAGACATTTAGGAAAATTTTCCCTTCTTTCATACTCTAAATCGTGAAGTAGAACTGTGTCATAAGGAACTTATTCAAACTCGTGTATTTCTTAGATTCATTCGACTACCCCTCATACTCAAGGTAGTTGAAAAGTAAAGTCAGTTCCAAATTGATGTGTTACTCTCATAAAAAGTCTTGAGGAAGTCATGAGAATGTTGAGAGATTAAGAGAAGCCCATGAGTGAGCTTAAGGATTGAGATTTAAAAGAATGTACTTTTATTCATATGAATCGTGCTATCAAGCTAAAAGTGAGATGTATTCCTAGATTTTTTTTTCTCTACACCTTGTTTCAGATGAGACCCTTTTGCGAAAGTGTATTTTGGAGCTTGGGTAGCATTTTCACCCAAAAAAATAGTACGAGTTATGAGATTATAATCAATAGTAGTAAGAGTGCACAAAGTTAGAAGAATGCATGCAGAGGGTCAGTCATTTCAACATCATTACGAAGTTTCTTATATCAAAATTGTGTTCATGACCTATGCTCATACACTTTAGAGAGATTCACATCTATGCTCACTTTCAGAATGAGGGGAAAAGACTTTAGCCAATTAACGTCGAGCTTAATCCATAAAGTTGGGGATATCAGTCTCATGCTATGAACCTATTCATAGAAGCAATCATGTCTCACAGTATGTTCAGTCTCACAAATCCATGAATTACTCTCAATGTCTAGCAACATAATGTTATGCCATGCATATTCTTATATCAGATATCTCGATTGAACCGTGCTTATGATATTTCACCCTAAAGTCCTTTCAATAATCCTTTTTAGTTTTGAAGAGTGGTGTTGTTGATAGTAGTTGTGTGATGATAGAGGAGAGGATTATTATTTCTTATTGTGATAATGATGGTGTATTTAGTCCATCTAAGGTTATGAATGTGGATGAAGGAGGAGATAAGGTTTTACAATGAGTACTAAGTCAGGTTCCTGGTGGTAATGCATGAAAGTTCAGTTGGTAGAGATGATGAAAGGATTAGAAGTTCTTAGAAAGATGGTTAGTAGACGTCTATAGAGTGGTTAAGGTTATAATCTTGAATGTGATGTTGTTAACATGTGGACAGTACGCCATACATTAGGTGTTTTGTGATATGAGCTCAAGGTTAGATGAATGTAGCGGTAAGGAGCAGTGTTCTTGGGATGAGATTTCCTACAGAGGTATAGAACCCAAATCTTGTGATTTGAATTAGAATAATCACCCTATGTTAAGTACTTTGTGATTCCGAGTGAGACTTAAAGTAAGAGTAACCCCTTTCCATTCTCAGACCAGCCATCATTCGAGGACAAATGATCCCAAAGGAAAGATATTGTAACACCCCAAAAATTTCAAAGTTAAGACTCAAACCATTCTTTATTTACTTGTAGGGTCATATGGGGTGATTCATAAATTACCCATATATGTAAAGGTAAATTCTTTAGTGTGGGAATAATTTGTATATGAATTAAGGTCACTAGAAACTCCTAGCAAAAATTAGAGTTGAAAGTTTCTTATCGATTAAGTTTTGATGTAGGATTCTATTTGGGTCAACTTCAAACGACCATATCTCTTAGAATATAAAGAGTTACATGGCCCATAACCTATCAAATTAAAGGTATTTGAATCTTCTTTCCAACGCCACCAATTCCGCAACAATCCAAGATTTGAGTACAAAATTATGACCATTTTAGTAACCTAATACAGTGCTATGACGAATTAGCCGATGGAAAAATATTAAAAATGGTCGTTTTAGTCTTTTTATAGTTAAAAAACCCCTAAACAAATTTATTGACTAATTAAAGACCCAAACAATCATATTTTAATCTCTTAATACATCATTCTCTTCTCTCTCAAACCCTAAGGCAAAATCCTAAGGAAAAAAAAATCAAAGTAGAACACTCCATTCAAGATTCTTTCCATTTTTACAAGATTCTTCTTACAAGGAAAGTCCTCCTCCAAGAATTCTATTCTTTCCAACTCAAATTCCTCCATACAATTATGAATCCCTAATAAAAATCATAATTCTTGGCCATAGAGATTTCAAGAAACTAATTCATGAATCTCAAGAAAGGTTTTCTTGATTGTATACCTTCAAGTTAGGGTTTCAAGGCTTCTAATCAAGTTCTTCAAGATTCTTGAAGAACCTTGTTCTTTCAGGTATGTAAGGCAATCATAGTGTTGGACTAGTTCGTCCTCACGCCCTACATCTACTTTCAAATCAAAAAAAGAGAAATCTAGGATTCTACCCCTAGATTTGAGTATTCTTGAGATAAGTTGATTTTGAGTTCTTGAGTTCATGTTTCTTTTAAAAAAATATTCCTAATTATTGAGTTTCGATATTGTTATTAAGATCCTTGAGTTGATTTTTTCATGTCTATATTTTAGCATGAACCTTATTTTGAGTTATAAATTTTGAATTGAGTTCTGAAACTGAATTTTGAGAATGTCAAGATGAGTTATGAGAAAAGAGTTTCTAAAACATGATTAGTATGACAATCGAGCATGCCATCATTGTATGAGAAGTAGAGGTGTTCGTGGTTCAGTTTGGATTGGTTATTGGTTAAAAATAAAACCAACCCAATCTAGTTGGTTTTTTAAATTTCTAAAACCAAACCAAACCAGACGAAAAATATAACCGTCGGTTTGGTTATTGACGGTTTGGTTCATTTTTTCTGGTTTTTTTCCAGTTTGAAAGTAACAAATTTTAAAGGGCGTACGTATCTTGATAGACACAAACACCTACTACATGAACAATCCACTAAAAAACTATTGTTTGTTCAATTAAGCAATTAAACAATACTAAAGTTATCATTACATGAACAAAATGATTCAATTAAGAGAATGTGTAACTATTTTATAAAAGGTATGGTAGGTAAAGATTAAATAAATGAATTTTGATGGCCTTGGACTTATGATTGTAATAGATGGGCTAAAATTTTCGTGTTGCACTTGAGAAAATGGTAAAGTTAAAGACTTAAGTTACATAAAATTTAACAAAATATTTATATTTTATTAATGAATAATATATAAATAATTATACAATTTATATGTCTAATTTATAGGTTCGGTTTGGTTATTTTTGCAATTATTTTTTAGTAAAACCAAAACCAAACTAAATAGTATGATTTTTCAAAATGTAAAGCCAAACCTAACCAAATAAACCTAAATATAAGTTTTTTTTAATCTATTTGGTTCGGATTGCAGTTCGGTTGGGTTTTTTAACCATAACCATGAACAACCCTAATGAGCAGTATGATATCTAGATATACCATTAATGTTTATGTAGTATGATTTTCTGAGTCATCAATGATCATATTAAAATATGTTTTTGAAAAAGTGTTTTCAAGTATGAATTGAGTAAGAGTATAAGGGGACTATGTATTCCCAAAGGTATCAATTTTTACATTGATAAAAGAGAAACTGGTATTTCTAAATAAGTTATGAGTGCAGAAGATATTTCAAGAGCACTTACCTCTTTTAAGAGGGTAGTTTGAGCAATTATCTAAAACCAGAGAAAGAGTTATGTTTTTAAACATATGATATAATTTATATTTTGGGAGTAGTATTGAGCACCGATATGGGGGAGAATTCAAACAACTCACAACCTCCATAAACCATGTAGCCAATGTGGGTAGAAAGGGTCATACTTTTTAGATGATTCCTTATTGATTTTTAAGCATAGCTTAGTGGATCCAATTAGTTGAGGATATTCTATATCTCGACAAGGTATATGATAGTTCTTGCACTGTGGGTGAGACGTATCATCATGTAGCTCATAGTGATGGTTATCAGATAGAAAATCTCCCAATAGAGTTAAAGTGTATTTTTATATATCACATATTATGTTGAGTTCGGAGATGAGAAAGTATTTTGTAAAGCTTTATGTCACTCCCCAAACCTCACCCTGGGAGCAACTGGCACTCAAGAACCATTGATGGCCCCAAGTAAATCCTTGGCCTGACTTAACTCTTAAAGAAAGAGTTAATCAACATAAAATGTACTTATATAAAATCTTAAAATGTACAGTTTGAATAGATAAACTTAGAATGTTTTAGAAATAAACATTCAACTAGCCAAAGTGGCAACTCAAATCATAACATAAACAACTAAAAATGAAAAGACTCATGAACTAATAATGTCTAACTATATATGAAGCCTCTATTAACTGAGATTGATGTCGGGACAAGACCCACGACATCCTAATAAGCTAAAATGATAAAACAAAATAAAGGGATCCTCCGAAAGCAAGGAGGCTCACCAACAACTCTGAAGCTCAACTTGATCAATGAAGCACTAGATGCTGATCCTGGTTACCTGTATCTGCATCATGAAAGATGCAGGACAAATGGCGTCAGTACATGGACTATACGAGTATGTGAGGGGAAATCTAAATTAGGCATAAGCTTGAACTGGAGCTGAAAGAAACACTTACCTCTCTCAACTTAACTCATTTCAATATAAAGCAGTAAAGAAAGATGCAATATAAAGAAAAGCTTTAATTAGTTGTATTTAAATACATAACTGTAACATCCCTCTACTAGAAAGATAAAGAATTATAAAGAAAATCATTTTTAGAAATAATCAAATTTGGAAAGTTTGACAAAGTTAAGCTAAGTATGAGTTTTGGGTCAACTTCAAACGATCATACGTCCTAGATCAGGATGATTTAGGTGTTCTACAAGATACAATAGGAAATATATTTGAATTATCTTTCCAACACCCCTGATTTTGATAAATTTGGAGTTCGTATAAGGGAGATATGCCCATTTGAAGTTCGGCTGTCTAGATAAGGAAAGTCAAAACCAGATTTTTGAAGGGTATTATGGTCTTTTCACTACCCAATTAATTAAATTCATTTTTGATAATTAAGTTGTGGTCTAAACTGATTTTATTCAGTTTATGCTTCATAAAAATAAGATAGGGTTTTGAGAGAAGAGAAAAGAAGAGGAGGAAGGAGGAGAAGAAGCTTAGAATTGTCGGGTTCTTAAAGATTTTCTTGTCGATTTCGCCAAGGGTTAATCCCTACGAGGAATGTGCGATCACATAGCATTGAGTTAGTTCACCCACGTGTCAACCATGATTTATTTCAGAAAAATTATATTCTTGAAAGTATAGAATTTGAGTTCTTAATGGATTATGTTGAAGTTTCTATTGGGTTCTTGATTGTTGGAGTAGTTGAGAAGTTTGTTGAGTTAGATCATGAAATTTAATGTTGTTTTGAGTAGATTCTTGCATATTTTGGTTTTGTGGTCGAATCTAAGTGTTTGGGGAAAGAACCAATCGAAACTACAGGGTTTAGAGTTGAAAAATGAGCAAGAAAAATCAGAGTTTTCTAGGGAAAAGGGGTGGGATGCCGCACCACTCAGAGCGCCCCAAAAAGTGTTCTATAGTTTTGGCTCTGGGGCACCACACCTGCCAATGCGCCCCATCCCCAGTTCTGTAGTTTTGCCTTTGGCGCCCGGCGCCACTCAGAGCGTCAGGGACGTAAGGTCTTCTACCCTTTCCCACTTTTTTCCATTTGAGTTCCCTTTAAACGTACCTATGTTTTCTAGTTGATTTCTACACTCTATGGTATGTATAAACAACATGAAATCATCCATAACATGAGATCATGATCCTTGAATCCATAATTCAATTAAAGGAAAGTTAAGAGTCAAGTCAAGAGAAGTTCATAGAGTTTTCCAAAAGTCTTTTACAAATGTTTTAACTTTGTTTTAAGACTTGAGTTTTGAATTGAGTAAAGAGTAAAGGTTGAAGTTTATTTCTTCAAATGATTATATCGGGACTATGTATTCCCTAAGAGTAAATGTTTCCACATTTAAACAATAAAGGAAACAGTGATTTTCGATAGAGTCTATGAGCTATTTTTCAGTAAAGAACAAATGCTTTCACAACTAAGCAAGAGAGGAAACTTTGATTTCCAAGAGAGCCTTTGAGCTATGTTTTGAGCAATTATCTCAAACCACAGAAAGAATTTATGTTTTTAAACATATGAGCTAGTATCTTTTGGGAGTAGTATTGAGCACCGATATGGGGGAGAGTTCAGATAACTCCCAGCACCAATGAACCATGTAGTCATCATGGGTTGGAAAGGGTCATACTTTTTAGATGATTCCTTAGTGCTTTTTAGCATAGACTAGTAGATCCACTTAGTGAGTTAGGTTCTATGCCGTTGGCAAGGTTTAGGACGGCCTTGGCAGTGTGAGGCGAAACAATGTATCATCACATAGCTCTTAAGTGATGATTGTCAGTTAGAGAAACTCCCACATAAGTATTTTGTATTCTTATATACACAGAAGTAAATTGTATTTTTATATACATCCAGAGTTTATATTGTATCTTCGCATCATACAGAGTTACTATTGTATTACTAAATACACAGAGTTGTTATGCATGTTTTAAAAACTTTCTTTATATTGCATTTATATTATTTCTTTACATTTAAATTAATTAAGTTGAGCCCAGGAATGTTCTTTCAGTTCCTTTCAAGCTTATGTCTTGTTTTAGAATTCCCCTCACATGCTCGTACATTCAATGTACTAACACCATTTTTCCTACGTCGTTGTTATGATGCAAAAACAGGTAGCTAGGATCAACATCCAGCGCTTCGTTGATCCAGTCAAGCATTCAGATTCTTATGGTGAGCCTCCTAGCTTTCCAGAGGATCCCTATTTATATTGCTTAGTAGTTTTCAGTTTTTAGGATGATGGGGGGTCTTGTTCCGACATTCCTCATAGTTTTAGAGGCTACATAGACAGTTAGTTAGTTCATTCGTCATTATCTTGTTATTGGCTTATGTTGAATCATGTGTTGCCAACTTGGCTAGTTGAATGTTCTTTTAAGACATTCTAAGTTATTTCATGAGTTTATCTTTTGAGACTATTTTCCTATTATTTAAGTCTTCCGCTATGAGTTAAGCTAGGCCAAGGGTTCGCTTGGGGCTAACAATCCAGTGCCAGTCCCGCTCAGGGTGTAGGCTCAGGGCGAGACAAAAATAATAACTTAGTTTTGTATATGAAAATACAAGTAACTATGTGGGAGATTCTCTTAACTGACAACCATCACTATGAGCTATGTGATGATACAGTGTTTCGCCCACGCTGCCAGAACATTCCTATACCTTGTCGAGGTATAGAAATCCTCAACTAAGTGGATCCACTAAGTTATGCTTAAAATCAATAAGGAATCATCTAAAAAGTATGATCCTCTCTGCCAACGTTGGCTACATAGTTTATAATGACTTGAGTTACTTGAACTCGTCCCCTATCGGTGCTCAATACTACTCCCAAAATATAACTTGCTCATATGTTTAAAAACATAACTCTTTCTGTAGTTGGAGATTATTACTCAAAAAGTCTTTCTCTTAAAAGAAATGAATCTTAGAACTGCTCATGAAAACTCTTTTGGAAATGGTTATTTCCACTCATCTTAAATGTGAAAACATTTACTCTTGGGAATACTTAGTTCCCATATATAATTTTAAATAAATGAACTTGACTCTACTCTTTCTCAAACTCAATGCTTAAGTCTTAAAACAAGTTTAAAACAATTGAAAAGACTTTTTGAAAAGACTCCAAGAACTCTCAAGACTTTACTCTTAACTCTACCTTGTATTTGAATTTATGGATTCAAGGTTATGATTCATGTTTATAGATGATTTTTAGATGTTTATAAGTCATTTAGAATAGTTAGAATCAATAGGAAGTGTTAGAACACTTTAGAAGGACTCCGACGGGCTAAACGACGGAAAACGGGTGGGGGCAAGCGACCCTGGTGCACTGCTGGCGCGGGGAGCCAACCCCTGAAGTTCAGAAACCACATTATGGTGCACTGCTAGCATGCCATGCAAGCCTTGCTGGTGCCTCAGTGGAGCGCCATGCAACCCTTCCCCCAATTCCAATCTTACGAATTTTTCTTCTCCTTTTCTAACATTAATTCGACTAGATTCGATACTTTTTCTCAATTTCTTTTTAGATTCAGCTACCCATAACAGTTACCCAATACAGGTACACAAGAATCTACCAAAAAAAACTCATATAATCGATACGGTTATCTCTAGAACTCATCAATCCCATCCTAATTCAAGAACAAAATCAAATTCAAGAACACTAATTAAGAACATCAAACCTTCAATCTTTTAGGACAGAAATTTCACTGAAATTAACATGATTGGCACGTGGGTGAACGAACCCATCACTATGTGAAATCAAATACCTCATAGGGATTAAACCCTTGGCGAAATCCGCAATCAAATCCTCAAGAACTCAACGAAATCTTGGCCTTTCTCCTCTTTTCTTCTCTTTTCTCTTCTTGGACTCTTTTCTAAAACCCTTGTGTGAATTATGATTGTGTAAACTGAACCAAATCAGTTTAGATCCCTAATTAATTACTAAAAATGAATTAAATCTGATAGGGTAAGGAAACAACCAAAACAACCCTCTTTAATCTGGGTAGCTTTCCTTAACTGGACAACCTAACTTCAAACAGGCATATCTCCCTCATACGACCTCAAAAATTAGAAAACTCAGTGGCGTTGGAAAGAGGATTTCAAGACCTTTCATTTGATATCTTATGGCCCACCTAAACCATCCTGTGCTGAAAGTTATGGTCATTTGAAGTTGACCCAAAACTCACAACTTAAGTATAACATGCAAATTTTCAAATTTTGCTATTTCTTATTTTGTTTCCTTCTAATTCTAGTTCTTTCAAATACCGAGGTGTTACAATATCTCCCCCTTGGAAACATTCATTCTCGAATAAGATTACTCTAAGTAGACTAAGGGTGTAACATCTAACATTGAGCCCAAACACCGAACAAGCAATATATAACACAACATGTGAATTTAAACTAAATGCCAATAAAAGGGATTAGTACCTTAATTTGGAATTTCTCTGGACTTAAAGAGATGTGGGTATCTCTTCAACATATCCTCCTCAGCTTCCCAAGTAGCTACCTCAACAAAGTGATTTCTCTACAGAGCCTTGACTGATGCTACCTCCTTGGTTCTCAACTTGCGAAATTGGCGATCTAGAATCTGAACATGAATCTCCTCATAAGATAAGCTATCCTTAATACCAATATCTTTAGTAGGTATGATAAGTGAAGGATCGCCCATACACTTCTTCATCATAGAAATGTGAAATACTGGATGAACTGGTGCTAGCTCTTGCGGTAGCTCCAACTCATATGCCACGTTACCAATCCCCTTGGATATTCTATAAGGACCAATATATCGAGGACTAAGCTTCCCCTTCTTACTAAATCTCATAACACCATTCATGGGTGAAACATTCAAATAAACCCAATCATTTACTTCAAACTCTAAGTCTCTTCTCCTAATATTTGTATAGGATTTCTGACAATCATATGCTGTCTTCAATCTCTCTTGAATAATTTTTACTTTCTCCATACCTTGAAGAACTAAGTCTGGTCCTATCAACGCAGCTTCACATACCTCAAACCATCAAATAGGATATCTACATCTTCTCCCATAAAGAGCCTCATAAGGAGCCATTTGGATGCTAGAATGATAATAATTGTTGTAAGCAAACTCTATGAGAGGTAAGTGATTATCCCAATTACCTTTGAAATCAATCACACCAGCCCTCAACATATCTTTTAAAGTATGAATTGTGTGCTTTGCTTGACCATCAGTTTGAGGATAAAAAGCAGTACTCAAGTTCACATTTGAACCCAAACCTTTCTGGAATGACTTCCAAAATTATGCACCTCTATCTGAAATAATGGACACTGGAACTCCATGGATGCTGATTACCTCTTGAATGTATAAATTAGCATGATCTTCTACTGAATGGGTAGTCTTTACTGGTAAGAAAAGGTTTGATTTAGTCATTTGATCTACAATCACCCAAATCGAATCATGCTACCTGCGAGACCATGGTAAACCTGTAATGAGATCCATATTGATAATCTCCCACTTCCATTCCAGAATTTCTATATTCTGAGCCATAGCATTGGGCCTCTGGTGCTCTACCTTGACTTGTTGGAAATTCGGACACTTAGCAACGAACTCTTCAATGCCCTTCTTCATACTACTCCACCAATAGACTTCTCTCAAGTAGCGATACATCTTTGTGGAATCTGGATGGATAGAATATCTGGAGCTATGAGCTTCCTCCATGATTCTCTCTTGGAGTTCATCCACCCTTGGCACACACAATATACCTTGATACCTCAATACACCATCTCCCCCCTTGTTCAAAATCCATCACTTTTTGCTTATGAGCATTTTCCTTCAATTCAAGCAAAATAGGATCTTGATCTTGTTTCTCTTTAACTTCACTCACTAATGACGATTCAGCCCCATTCATCACTACTACTCCTCCTTCGTTGGAATAAATTAGTCGAACTCCTAATCGTGCAAGTCTATGCACATCTTTTTCTACTCTTTCTTGTCTTCCTCAACATGGGAGGTAATACCCATAGACAACCTACTTAAAGCATCTGCAACGACATTAGCTTTACCTGGGTGATAGATAATACTTATGTCATAATCTTTAAATAACTCCAACCACTTCCTCTGTCTGAGATTAAGCTCTTTCTGACTAAACACATACTGAAGACTTTTGTGATCGCTCAACACATCCACATCAACACCATAAAGATAGTGATGCCATATTTTCAATGTGAATACTACAACATCCAACTCTAGAACATGGGTTGTATAATTATTCTCATGAATCTTAAGTTGTTTGGAGGCATAAGCTATAACTTTTCCATTCTGCATTAACACACAACCCAATCTAACTTTGGACGCATCACAATATACCACAAAACCTTGTGTACCCTGTGGTGAGGTCAATACTAGGCAATAATCAACCACTTTTTCAATTCCTGAAAGCTTCTCTCACAAGCTTCAGACCATTGAAATTTAACTATTTTCTGAGTCAACTTGGTCAATGGGGATGAAATAGATGAAATCCCTTCAACGAACCTTCTATAATAGCTAGCCAATCCCAAGAAACTCATAATATCAGTTGGAGACGTGGGCCTAAGCTAGATTTGTACTGACTCTATCTTTTGAGTGTTAACTCGAATCCCATCGCCGAAAACAATGTGGCCTAAGAATGCCACATACTCATGCAAGAATTCACATTTAGAGAATTTAGTATACAACTCTCTATCCTTGAGAGTTTGAAGGACTATTTTGAGACGACTAGCATGATCTTCCTCATTCCTCGAATAGATTATAATGCCATGAATTAACATGGTAACAAACATATGTAAATAAGGCTTGAATACTCTGTTCATAAAGTCCATGAATGTTGTAGGAGCATTAGTCAAACCAAAGAACATAACTAGGAACTCATAATGACCATAGCGGGTCTTGAATGTTGTCTTGGGAATGTCACTTTCTCTTACTATCAACTGATGATAGCCAGATTTGAGGTATATCTTTGAAAAACAAGTGGCCCCCTGAAGTTGATAGAAAAAATCATCAATCCTCAAAAGTGGATACTTATTCTTTATAGTAACCTTGTTCAATTGGCGGCAATCAGTACACATCCGATGAGAACCATCTTTCTTCCTTACAAATAAGACTAGAGCGCCCCAATGTGAGACGCTTGGTCAAATAGAACCTAGCTCAATAAGATCTTTCAACTGCTTTTTTAACTCTTTCAACTCTGCTAAAGCCATTCTAAATGGTGGAATAGAGTATCGAAAAGAATATCTATACCAAAGTCTACTTCTCTCTCGGGAGGGACTCCAGGAAGATCGTCTAGAAAGACTTCTGGAAACTCACTAACAACTGGAAATGATTGAATAGGTGGTGTCTCAACACTAGAGTCATTAACTCAGACTAAGTGATAGATACACCCCTTGGAAACTAACTTTCTAGGCTTAAGGTACGAAATAAAATGACCTTTAGGTAGTGCTGAACTACTCATCCACTCAATAATTGGCTCATTAGGAAATTGGAACTTAACAACTTGAGTTCTACAATCAACAGAGGCATAACAAGCATGAACCCAGTTCAAAGTGACATCAAAATCTACCATATCTAACTCAACTAAGTCAGCATGGTGTCCTTGTGATTGATAGAAATGGTACAATCATGATAAACTCTCTCACATAGAATAGACTCACCAACAAGTGTAGAAAAACTGAAGGGCTCAAGAAGTTGCTCAAGAAGGATATTAAAATTCATAGCAACATAAGAAGTCACAAAAGATAGACTCGCTCCTGAATCTAGCAAAGCATAAACATCAAAAGTAAAGACTTCGAACATACCAGTGACAACATCTAGATAATTCTCTTGCTCTTAGCCACTAGTGATAGCATATAGGTGATTTTCCCCTTCGCCGGTCACTGAAGTAGTTCCTCTAGGTGCAACTCTGTCTGGTGGAGCAACTGAAGAAGATTGGGCTTTATTACCCCTATTTCCACTGCTCTGCCTGTTCTTAGGGCACTCTTTCATGAAGTGACCCTCTTGACCACACTTGAAGTAACTAGTGGAGCCATCGAGACACATTCTTGGATGGTTCCTACCACATTTAGCACATGTAGGAGTCCAATAACCTCCTTGTGCTACACAACCTTAAGATTGTGCAAATTTAGCTTTGAATATTTTATGAATTTTGATTATTGAACTCACCTTTATTCCTTGGTGCAGGTGCACTAGCAGATAATGAAGCAGGTCCCTTTTGATTTTGTTGGAACGATGACCTGTTTGCATTACTTTTCTGCTGTCCGGACTCATTTCTTGTAGTCTTAGCTTTCTTGTTTCAGAAATCCTTCCTATCTCTCATCTTATCCTCCTCAACCTGCTGCACATGGATCATAAGTCTTGCTATGTCCATGTCTCCTATCAACATAGCTACCTTACTCTCTTTGCCTTATAGACGAGACAACCCAGATACAAAAAAACTCATCATGCTCCTTATATCAGCAACCATCTCCGGAGCATAACGGGAAAGTTGGGTAAACTTAAGGCTATACTCATGCACACATAAATTCTTGCTTAAGAGTGAGGAATTCTCTGACCTTTGCCTCTCTTAGCTCACAGGGAAAGAAACGTCCCATGAAGGCACTCTCGAACATAGCCCAACTCATAATCGGTGCCCCCTCAGCTCTACCTTCCTTTCATTGGTCAAACTAGATTCTAGCAACACCCTTCAGTTGGTATGCATAACCTCAAACACATTCTGCAACTCTTCCACAAAGTTTTTTGTATCCTCAGTGACACTTGAACCAGTGAAGCTTAGAGGATTCATCCTTAAAAACTCACAAATCCTAGAAGTATCAGCCACTTCCTCTCGATTCACTCTTTGTTGCCCAGCTTTGTTGGTCACAACTTGGCTTAACATATATCCAAATAGCTTCATGGAACTCAACATTAGTGACCTCTCTTTGGGGTTTCACTTCTGGTGCATTAGGTATCCTTTGTTCCTCGACATTCTTCCTAGAAGGACGACCTCTGAAAACTCTTTATGGAGGCATGGTCTGAAAGATACGTGCAAGCACGGGTTAGAAAGAAACATTTATGGAGATGAACTCTATTGTACAAAATGATTATGAAAGAAGTGAGATATTTCCTAAATGTCGCAACCTCCTAATTATAGATGTGATACGCTTCACACCGATAACTAGGACTCTATAGACATGACTTCATAGACACCTTAGGACTCTTGAAGTTTGTGCTTTGATACCAAGTTTGTCACGCCCTGAGCCTACACTGTGGGAGCGACTGACACTCGAGAACTATTGTTGGCCCCAAGCGAACTCTTAGCCTGGCAATCTTAGGGAAAGAGTTACTCAACATAAATTACACTTAAATACAATCTTAAAATGCACTTTCTAAATAGATAAACTTAGAATGTTTTAGAAATAAACATTCAACTAACCAAAGGGCCAACTCAAGTCTTAACATAAACAAATGAAAATTAAAAAACTCATGAACTAATAATGTCTAACTACCTATGAAGCCTCTACTAACTGAGATGGACGTATGGAAAGACCCACAACATCCTAATAAGCTAAAATGATAAAACAAAATAAAGGGATCCTCCGAAAACAAGGATGCTCACCAACAACTCTAAAGCTTAACTGGATCAACGAAGTGCTGGATGTTAATCCTAGTTACCTGTATCTACATCATGAAAGATGCAGGTCAAATGATGTCATTACATGGAATGTATGAGCATGTGAGGGGAAATCTAAATAAGACATAAGTTTGAACTGGAACTGAAAGAAACAGTTACCTCAACTTAACTCATTTCAATATAAAGCTGTAAAGAAAGATGCAGTATAAAGAAAAGCTTTAAACAGTAAATAACAACTCAGTCTATTGAAAGACACAATAATAACTTAGTTTGGTCTATGAAAATACAAGTAACTTTATGGGAGATTCTCTTAACTGCCAACCATCACTATGAGCTATGTGATGATACACCGTCTCACCCACGCTGCCAGAACTGTCCTATACCTTGCCGGGGTATAGAACTCCTCAACTAAGTGGATTCACTAAGCTATGCTTAAAAGTAATAACAAATCATCTAAAAAGTATGATCCTGTCTACCTTCATTGTATGGAGACTTGAGTTATCTGAACTCGTCCCCATATCGGTGCTCAATACTACTCCCAAAATATAACTTGCTCATATATTTAAAAACATAACTCTTTTTGTGGTTTGAGAGTATTACTAAAAAATTCTTTCTTTCAAAAGATATGGTACTCAAAATTGCTCATGAAAACTCTTTTGGAAATTGGGGTTTCCTCTCATCTTAAATGTGAAAACATTTATTGTTGGGAATATTTAGTTCCCATATATCATTTTAAAGAAATGACCTTGGCTCTACTCTTTCTCAAACTCAATGCTTAAGTCTTAAAATAAGTTTAAAACAATTGTGAAAGAGTTTCTGAAAAGACTCGAAGCACTCTCAAGGCCTGACTCTTAACTCTACCTTGAATTTGAATTTATGGATTCAAGGTTATGATTCATGTTTATGGATGATTTCTAGATGTATAGAAGTCATTTAGAATAGTTAGAATCAATAGGAAGTGTTAGTACACTTTAGAAGCACTCAGACGGGCTATATGATGGAAAACGGGTGGGGCATGTGACCTTGGCTCATTGCTGGCATGGGGCGTCTGCCCCTAAAGTATAGAGACCTCATACTGGTGCACTACTGGTGCACCACGCCAGTCCTACTCGCGCATCAGTGGTGCGCCGCCCCCCTTCAAGTCCAATCCGACGAACTTTTCTTCTCGTTCTGTGACTTAATTCGACTAGATTCGATTCTTTTTCTAAATTTCTCTTTAGATTCAGTTACCCAATATATGTACACAAGAATCTACTAAAACCAACTCATAAAATTGATATGATTATCTCAAGAACTCATCAATCTCATCCTAATTTAGGAACGAAAGCAAATTCAAGAACACTAATCAAGAACATCAAACCTTCAATCTTTTAGGATGAAAATTTCGCTGAAATCAACATGATTGGTGTGTGGGTGATGGACCCAACTCTAAGTAAACTCGACGAAATCTTGGCCTTTCTCCTCTTTTCTCCTCTTTTCTTTTCTTGAACTCTTTTCTAAAACCCTAGCATGAATTATGATGGTGTAAACTGAACCAAATCAGTTTAGACCCCTAATTAATTACTAAAAATGAATTAAATCTGATAGGGTAAGAAAAAGACCAAAATACCCTTCTTAAATCTGGGTGGCTTTCCTTAACTGGACAGCCCGACTTCAAATGGGCATATCTCCATCATACAAGCTCAAAAATTAGCAAACTCGGTTGCCTTGGAAAGTGGATTCCAAGACCTTTCATTTGATATCTTATGGCCACCTAACTAATCTTGTGTAGAAAGTTATGGTCATTTGAAGTTGACCCAAAACTCATAACTGAAGCATAACTTGCAACATTTCAGATTTTGCTATTTCCAATTTGGTTTCTTTCTAATTCTAGTTCTTTCAAATATCGAGGTTTTACACTTTAAATGATTGAAATCCTTTATTTCTTTACATTCAACTTGAGTACATTGTTATCTATTGCAGTCATTTCTTTTATTTATTTTTTATTCAACTATATTACATACTCGTACATTTAATGTACTAATGTCATTCAACCTGCATCTTTTAATGATACAGATACAAGTTCTTAGGATCCTCAACAAGATTCTGTTGAGATCATTTCATCCAATCGTCAGCTTTTGAGTACGACCACCTTGCTTCTGGAGGACTCAAGTTTTGTGAGTTATTAGTAATAGTTTTTCAGCAGTCATGGGTCTTGTACAGATACTCATCTTTATACAGTAGAGGTTTCATAAATAGACCATTTTGGAGAGTCTTTCAGTTTCATATGTTTTATTTAAAACTAATGTTTCAGGCTTAGTATATTTAGAGATATTTGAGATTTATTATACTGGTTTTTTACATGTTTCTTTTAATTTGATGCTTTATGTATGCTTGATTTAGTCTTCCGCTTGTAGTCAGTCAGGATGAGGGTTCGCTTGAGGGCCAGCAATGGTTCTCGAGTGCCGGCCACGTCCAGGGTGTAGGCTCTAGTCGTGACAGTATACCATATTAAAAATTCTCATGTAACCAACATCAGCTTGTGAAGTTTCATAGTTCAAATTTCAAGCAATCTTTTATAGTTAATAATGCTTCATAGTTCAAACTTCAAACAACCTCCCCCATCCCTAAGTTGAACCAATAAAAAAGTTTAGATGTCATTTTCCCTACTTGTCAATCATCCTTCTTATTTCTGAACACTAGTTGCCTCACTTCAGTTCCATGCTTTTGTTTACTTTTCTATTTTTTGTTCTTGTCTTCAGATAAGTTGAAAACAAAGAATTCATTACGCATAAATGAAGTTGATAAGGAGGCAGGCTCCAACCAAATTGCAACCAACACTTTTATATTCCGTGATTTAGCAGCTGCAACAAAAAAAAATTCTGAGGTGATTATCTTCTTGGATAAGGAGGCTTTGGTAGAGCTTACAAAGGGTGATCAAGTCCAACTAGGTCAATTCTCATCAACTCTTTTTGCCTTTTGCTAAAAATGGAATGTAACAAACAAACCAATAGTTTTGTTTGCCTCTAATCTACTAGATTATATTGCACTCACTATTCTCCAAATAATGTTGTTGCATAATCTTTAAAGTGAAATTAGGTCTGGTGAAACAAAGCTTCTTTGGGTCTTTTTTAAGGAAAGAATGAAATGAGGGAAAAGGGTGAAATTAGGGCTCTTAGAACGTCTATGTGGAGGTGGGTGCGGGTGGACATGCACATGTAGAGGTCTATGTGGCATATTAATACACACATGGGATGCCACATGCTCGTCTGTTAAACAGAAGGGTAAGTCTGGTCCAATAGTAAGTTACAAAAGGTACTTTTGAGCTGAAAGATAGCTTAAGGGTATATTTAATCTATTCGAAGAGTTGAAAGGTAGTTTTGACCCTTTTTCGTAATATTTAAGTTGTAAAATTAAAGTACACTATGAGGTAAATTTATTTGTAAATTATTTTTGGTGCAACCTGCATTCATGATTGAAATACTAGGATAAAAAATAATTTTAAGGACAAAAACTTTTCATAATTGAATTATTTTTTATATGCAAATTTACTATAGATTACTATTTATTATAATTTTAGCATGTTACAAGCTTCTTTTGATTCAAAGAACTTGCTATTAATTGGCACGACATTAACACGTGCAATGCTCATTCATAGAAACTATATATATATATATATATATATATATATATTATTTGTGATTTTTTTGAACATATTAATATTTTTCAACAAAAATCAATTATAATGTAATAATATTTAAATAAAGTAATAAAATCCAAAAACTCAAACTAATTTCCAATCCTAGTCTCAGCTAAGTCATTTTCACTTTAGCTGCTTTTTTCTATTGGTTTTGACTATTAATTTTTTCTACAAAAGGAAAATGGGTGCGGGTGCTTCAGATCGAATTGAATGAACTTATCAATGGATCTCTTCATTTTCCGTAAAAGGAAAATGGAAGAATAATTTATATACCAATAGGAGATCTCTTTTTTTTTTTCCACAAAATTTTTGTGTCACATAAACACAACATCAATACATGAGAGTTCACCAGATGAGTATGCAAACACAGATAACTGAGAGATATTTAGACATAAAACATGTTTAGTTTCCAGATTAGGGGGCTAACGATAATTTCAGTAATTTGTTATCTTAATTACATAACATTCGTCCGGGGATTTACTTTGACGCTGCAAAATGGGAGTACTTCCATTCTTGTACAGGTTGGCTTACCAATCTTGATTTTTCCTCTACTCTTTCACCGACCCAACTGTGCTTGCTTCAATTGAGACTACGAATCAATCGCGTCCCCAAATATTTTGGGAAGTTCAATTTTCTCTTCTAGAGTTCATTGGATTCTTTTCTCTCTCGCTGTTTTGGGGAAAAAGCAGAAACCCCACCAATAGGAGATCTCTATTTTTTTTAATTTGTACAACATAATTATTTTTCCTAAAAGGCAATTGATCAAAAATGTAAAAGTGTCATTATTTTTTCTTTTAAAAAATATAATAATTTGAAAATCATTCATAAAAAAATCAAAGAGAACTTAAAGTTTTGTAAAATTTCATCCACATAACAAGCTTCATTAAAAATTTAAAGGGGTCTGGTCACTTACAAGTTCTTGATCAAAAGCTCTTGAAAGAATCTAAAAAAATTGAATCATTATAAATTGTGTCCAGTAGGTTTGCTCGTTCCATTCTCTACCGTTCTTACAGTCACTTCTCATTCTGTGAAAGAAAAAAAGATTTGAGAAAAAAAAGGAATGAAAAAACTTATTTTTTCAATTCCTTTTATGAATGTAATAAAAAGAGAATCGAAATGAATAAAAAAGTTGAAAAATTCAATCTTTGAAGAACAGAATATTTTTAATTTATTTATTAAGAACTCACCTGATTTTAGATTTGTTGATTATAAACCTGAAAGAACCAGATAGTTGAAAGTCTTCAGAGTATCAACAACACTGTAGTTGAAAGCAGCAAAAAGGTAGTAGGTTTTGAAAAAGAGAAATAGATTTTATACTCTATTGAGATTCTTGTTGACCATCCAATATTTTATACTTAGTGACGTATTGATCTGTATTTATGTGACATAAGAGCCTATAAATGAGAAAACACTAATTATAAAACAAATATTTATTTTCAAAATTTGAGTTGAAAAAGTATAATTAATGACAGAGATTTCATCAATGCGCTATATTTTTTAGTGAATTTTCATTTATCAGTTCGTCCTACATGTCATAACAACCATTTGTCATGCTTTTTTTTAATGTTATATATCTGAAATATTTAATATTTTCACTTATAGAGTAGTGCTTTTTATGTCATTTGTAAGTATACTTTTTTCTTTGCATGTGTGTCGCACGTGTATATCGAGTAGTAAAATACATCATTTTATTTAAGGCGGAATGACTTAGGAGACCCTTGTACTTAGATCTGTTTGTAAGTTGGACCCTTATACTTGCGACTTAGCCGATTGAATCCTTAAACTCACTGATTTCTCATTTTAGAAATCTCGATGAAATATGTTGATTTCTATTGTCATTTTTAACCCTAGTACTTTTTTTGCCACTTTCAACTCCTTTGTTATTGATGCTCTCAATACTTTAAGGGATCGTTTGGTAGAAAGATTGATAATGCAGGGATTAGTAATGCAGTGATTATTTTTTATCAAGTGTTTAGTTCATTATTTCCCACCTAATTTTGTGTGTGGTTTAAGACTCTACAAGAAGCCTATTTCCAATTATATCCTTGAATTATTATGTAATTTTGTTTATTTTATATATAGCATTATGACATATTTTCATGTTCATTCCATTGGTGAGCTTCAGTGCATTTCATTGGCCAATATTTCTCATCACATTATCCTCTCTAATATGACTATTTTGAGAAATGAATTGTGTAGTCCCCAATACTTGTATTGGATGGTTTTGACATTATTTAAGTGATACATCACCCCTCCCAATTAAATGTCAAATTTGCAGAAACAACAAACTTCTTCACTCCTCCCAACTTTCCAACGACACTTCCTCTTCTATCTTGTTAGCATTTTTTTGGCTCTCTTGAAGTCACCTTAAGCACAATATTTTAAGTTATATCGTAATTTGTATAAATTTGCAAGCCTATCACCATGGAATAATTTTATATATGCGGTGTTTGGAAATATGGGTGAAACTCATACATTTTTTGTCCGAACTTGAGGAAAAATACCTGAAATACAAATATATAAAACTTCAGACATTTTTTTTGCTAATCTGTCATAGATAATTCAAATAGACAACATTTACTTTAAAATTTAAACAAGGCAGGTAGTCTTAGGCCACATTAATAAACTTAACAAATAACACAAGCAAGAGAAATTCACCTCTTATGATATTTCCTACTTCATGCAGACAACTAGACATGCTGAATAATAACAGACATTTGCTTCTTCTTGCTGGTGAAGTCTAAAAGATTAGAATTTAGTATTCCCTGAAGTAAATGAAATGCGATTCTTGGGAGTAAATTTTGGAGGTTTGAGACTTGATTTTCAATTGGATTTTGAAAAGACAGGTATCTTTCTCTTGATTGAGTTCTTTTGAAAAGCTCAACTGAATTCTCTTGCTGCAACAAGAAATGATACTTCATCTGGAGACTCTGATTCATAATTACGGCCTCGAGTCTCCTCATTTTGCTTGAGAACAGCAGCATAACAAATTGCAAGTATCCTATAGAAAAGCAAAATGACATCTGTATTTGGTTCTTCCATCCAACATTCCTTTCTAAGGCAGTTATCCTCTGCCTTATAAAGGATTTGCAGTCATCTTCATTACCACTCGACCATGTCTCTGAAAACTTCTTTGCAGCTGCCAGTTTTACGTCACTAGCACATGTTCCATACTGAATACCAACAATAGAGCATTTTAGGAAGTCCATTCGATTGCATGTCGAAGTGCCAATTTTGTCCGAGAGGATTATATCAAGTTATCAACCTGCCCCAGCTCCTCCTCTTCATTTAAGTTTAAAGTACAAGCTTGAGCAAGAGTCCCTATCTCATCATCATACATACTGATACATTGATTTATGAATGATACATGTTAGAATTTCACAACATCAATAAGGAATTAAATAACCATACAAGATAAGTTCAATTAGCAAATGCAAAAGGCCAGACAACTCATCTGGCTCGCTTAGATTAGTTGAATTACTGGTATTGTCAAAAGGTTGCAGATACCACCATTTTGGCATGTCGAATTTTATAGTTAGTTCAAAACCAATGGAACTAACACATGATATCAAGAGGAGGCAAAAAAAGAGAAGGAGGTTGGAAAGCAAATCACATGGTCCAAGACCAAACCAACATATTTCCATGCTTTAACTCCAATTATTCACATTTCAATATGTACAGAGAAAAGGAGAAGTGAGAATCAAGTACATCAATTGACAAAAGCAATCCAAATAAGCACATTTACATACATCATTTCAGTTTATCACAAGTGACACCACATTCAAGTATTTCCATAGATTCTAGTTACACAAAAGATATTACCTTCGTGTCCGTCTTAGGCCAACCATTTCAATATAGGACATAACAGAGGTATCAAAAAGTAACACTGCAATCAAACCTTTGAAGGTCTTCAGTTAAGAAAAAATAGCAAAATGGACTCTCCACTTATCTTGAAGTATACAGTACTTTAAAGTTTATCATTGATGACCATAAACATCATAGTTTGATGCTCAAGTTCACCCATGCGTATAAATAATTCCATCTTTTTGACATCATCACAAAGAACCATTGTTGCTTTGATGCGTTGCTCTGTGGAATACAACTCAAATATGGGAGATTCAATAATGGAATAAGTTTGATCACGAAGATCAGATTTGTCGCGATTTCCAATCTTGTCAATCAAGGCACCCATTTGTTTGTCTTGACTATCAGTAAAAAAAATTATAACCTCCACCATACTTTAAGAAATGTCTCTGAATCACTCTCCGGAATCTTTCTACTTTTCTTGCAATTCTCCTTTTCATTGGCATTAGATGATATTTTGGTATACCCACCTTTTTTATTGGTTTGTTGAGATTCAGCTTCTTTAGGTTCAAATGCATCAACATTTTCATTTTGAGATGCTCTAGGAAATGCAGCAGCTCCAGTAACATTTTCAGTTTCTCCCAAAGTCATATTAGGTCTATGACTAGAACTAGCTTCTTCACTACCTTTAAGTTCAATAGGAAATCCCAAACTCATGTTGTGAAACAGTCCTGAAGATTGACTCCTTTGAATTTCCTCAACAACATCTAACGGTCCTTTTGCAAACTCTTCTGTTGCTCTATCCCTGCCAAAATTTCCTCCCAATCCACAAACATCAGCCATTTTTTGGTATCCATATTTTTTGCATTTGGATCAACCTAGAAAATAATCATAAACGAAAATATATGTGGCATCAGGCAGATAGTGTAAAATAATTATAACACCTTTTATAAAATATTAATTACCTTTAGAAAGTCATCGCAAAATTTGGGATCATCAACTATCTTAGCTCCACTTCGACTCTTTAGCATGGCTATACTCGCATAACATTTCTTCCAATATCTTGTTTTAGATAAGACATATGGTTCACCTTACAATCTGCTGTAGGATGATGTTTGCGTAAATAACATTCTAGCTCTTTTAGGTATCCCGGCCTAAAGGTTCCATTATCACTTCTCCAACCATTAATACATAAATCTTTTAATCCATCTATAAGAGTCCATTCTTCTACTACAGTCCGTGTCCTTCGGGTCAAAAAAGTTGAATTTCTTGATCTTTTTGATGTGTGTGAAGATGTTTGACTGCTCATTTTGACATTATATTCTTGTAGAATAGATTTAAAAAATAATAAAAAAAAAGGAAGAGATTGTAATAATAGTGCACATATTTAATAGTTGAACAAATCTATAACCATGTCATGAGGTAAGAATTGATTCTGGAAACACTTGATATAAAGAATAAAATGCAGGAGAAACTAATCTATTTATAAAGTGGTTGGCTCTCCAGATTATTAGCTTAAAAACTTTTGCATTAAACAGGTGGTCATGCAAAGATTCACAAGTGAGATTATGTCGAGAAACTGACTAGCTTCATGACAACAACATATCTAATGTAGCCTTTTCGAAAGCATATACATTTCAGTCAAACGGACTTCGTGTTTTCTTTCTTCTCAAAAAATGTTCCTGCAACATATCTACCTTGTATGTTAGGAAGCTTTATTATTGTTAAATCCATAAATCCATCTGCATTTGATCAAAACTAACTAAAGTAGGTTTTCTTTTCCCAAAAGTCCAAAAGAAAAGAGAGTGAACTAAAAACAAAAGAAACATCTGGAACGAAATTACCTGATATAACTAAACAGAAAATAAAGACAGTACCACGAAAGAGTACAATACATCAGAAAAGGTTGAAGTATGAGCGCATTTTGGGTTCGCTATAGAGTTAAAGACGTACGGTGTATAGAAGTAACCATTTTTTATTAAATTTTTCCTGCATAAGTTTTAGTAGTCATAGTCCTTCAAGAAAGCATAATTAACACATATTAAGAAAATCACAAATTTCATAATAACATATTCTAAAAGTTTCAAGTACAAAAAGGAATCAAGACTCCAAATTAACTAGTGTAAGATCACTAGTTCACTGAAGCACAATAGCTATTCTAACTTCTGATAAAATGTTCACCTTAAAAGCCCAAACTAGCTAAACTAATCACAAGAAAAAGTATAATGTGCCATCACTGATTAGATCTTGCATTCCATATTGATTGAGATAACTCATCTCTCCAAGTGGTCCACTCTTTAGACGATTCAACAACATCAATATGTTCAGGTTGATTCTCCACTTGTTTTTCCATATCTAGGTCTAACGGATCAACATCCATCTCTCGACGGATAAAATTGTGAATCAAACAACAAGCACTTATAATTCTGTTATGAACTTTAACAGAGTACCACAAAGAGCTCCTAAGAATTCCCCAACGCCCTTTCAAGACACCAAACGCCCTTTCAAAAACATTACGAGCCCTAGCATGCTTCATATTAAAAAGTTCTTCTCGATATCAAGGTGGGAGTTGTCACCTTGCCAATCCCTTAACCAATATTTATACCTCTGTAGGGTGAAAGAAAACCTTTTCCGTATATATATATATATATATATATATATATATATATATATATATATATATATATATATATATATATATATATATATATATAAAGAAAACCCTAGGCCCACCTACGTGGCACCACCACAAATCAAAATTCCCTTTTAATATATTTATTTCCAAAACTAGCCTTACCCTTTCATGAAAAGATGTGACTTTTATGAAAAATTGCGACTTTTATGAAGAGTTGCATCTTTTATGAACAATTGTGACTTTTATGAAAGGTTGTGACCTTTCCGAAGGGTTGTAACTTTTCCAAAGAGTTGTGACATTTTTAATAAGGCACAATAATCATTTGTTCACACTACCCTTTGTTGTCTATAAATATAGGGATTTCCTCTCATTTCAATACAACAAAAATTCTGAACTTCTTCTTCTTCTTCCGCACAAAGAAATAGATAACTACACAATAAATTAATTGTTCAAATTCAATATGAAGTATGAACAGATTCTCAAGTTTACTACAAGTTGTAAGTAGTTTTCTTGAAGTAATAAATGTGTTTTCTCAACACTGTGATTGGAATAGAAGTGTAGTTTCAAATTGAACTTCATCACTCTAGTATGTTGATTTTAAAAAAACACTCAAACAACCTGAATAGTTTTGTGTAATATTTTTCTCTTTCAAGTATATATAATAAGTTGAATTGTTTTCCAATATGATACATTCTCGCTTTAATTTTCCATTTTATTAATTACTTATGATACATTTAAATGAGAACTTTAAAATGATATACGTAAAGCAAAAGGTAGAGCTGAAATTTTTGCATGTCAAAATTAGAATATTTGTTCACTTTTTTTAGCCTTTTAAAATTTATTTATCCCTTCACCAACGATTATTTATTTATTAGAAAATTTATTATCTCAGGTTGATGTTCATTTTATTCCCTAAAAATATCAAATATTAACACTTCCTGAAAACAAAAGGATAAATTATAAAATAAAATTAAAGATGATTGATTGAAGGATAAATGATAAGATGTTATAATTATTATTTTTCTTTACATTATTAATGTTTGTTACTACGTAATCTTGTATTTAAGAAAATATAGTGTTTTAATTTTAATTATTGATAGATTTGAAGTATTATTTTATAAATTTTGTGATATTAAAATCCTTGCGCGATGCACGGGAAATTTTACTAGTTACCTATAATATTAACATAAGATTTAGTTACTTTTCTATTCTTTTCATGTACAATTACCTTTTCAAACAATAAAATACATCATTCTTCTTGTGTTTTAATATAAATATATAAGCATATATAGATGGCATACCCTCAGGAATTTTTAAACCATTGTGTCGCACTATAGCATCTCGTAATATACAACCATCAGTAGTTGATACTTCCCAACCAGGTAACACATAAGTAAAATTGAGATTTCTATCACAAACTTTCAATATATTAGTAGCTATATCTGTTAGGGTATATACTATTAATCATGAGTTTAGATATAGTATTCTAACAATTTTCAAGATTAAATATCTCAGTAGGAGATTTTTAGGGTATATACTATTAACCATGCATTTAGATATAGTACATTATAACAATCGTGATGGTTAAAAATCTAAGTGGGAGATTGTTGGGATATATTATTAACCATGTGTTTAGACATAGTATTTATTGTATAATAATTGTTTATTCATTTTTAATAGCTCATATATTCATTTATGGTGTCTTTTTACTTATATAGTAGATGATTTAGTGCGTAGAGTTGTAACTTATACACATAGGATTAAATCATCGGTTCTTATAAGTATAAAGTTTTTTGTTCACAATCTAAGATGGGAATTGGACATGTCATCGGTACGATTGTAGCACAAGATTATATGTAGTTTATCTTGATTATGGGAATGGTATAGTTCCAACTTCTTGTGCTAGTGTATTTTGTATGTATTGAACGGGACCGAGTAGAGATAGTTGCTTTAGACTGACTCACAAAATTATGTTCTCTGAACTATTTAATGTACTTATATTCTTAATCATGATATAGCTACTATGATTTGTATATGTTAATTATAGTTTTGATTTATTAAAAGGTGAGATTCTAAGATGGGTCAATAAGTTTGGTAGATTGGATGATAATAATATATATTAGTGAAATAATAAGTTAGTTGACGGAATCCATGTCTTGATATAGAGATTGATGATATGTCTTTTTGAGAAACTTACAAGTTTTTATCGTGTCAAACCTTGCAAGTGGATTTATGAATCCAACACATGAATTAAGTTAAGCAGTGCTCTAAAGGAAATTGATCATTGAATTAAATTCATTAGTAATTTTATTTATTGATTAGTATATGTAATCTTAACATGGGGAATTACATATGTGTTTAATGGAGAATTTTGAAATATAAATAGAGGAGTGCAATTACGAATTTCTAGTGGAATAATTTACAATTTATTATGGTAAGAATAATTCAAATTAATTATTTCAAATTATTTCTATAATAAGAAGCCTCGGTAATTAATTATGTGGTTCCTACCACTCCCATATTTAACTATAACTCAGAATCTATTCTAAGCGGAAAAGAGAGAAGTATGTATTGTTCTCTATTCTAAGGAAATGGAGAAGTATATATCTTTTTCTATTCTAAGGAAAGGGAGAAGTACCCGTATTTTTCTATTCTAAGGAAAAACTAAGTGTTTCTTCTCCTCCTTGGACTAGGAAGAAATCTTTATAAATAGGGATTCTTCTAGCCCTTGAAGGTGAATAAGTGATAGTGTCCATGTCAGCCTACTTGTACTAAAGTTGACGGGCTTCAATACAAAATCAAGAATATGTTTATCACGATAGAGGTGACCAAATTCAAGCCAAAAAAAATAAGATTGGGCCACACGAAGCCCAATAAAAGAGTCCAAAAATTGAACGCTTAAAGTCAAAAGTTCCTATATTAAAAGTTCCGTAGTTTAAAGTTTTCCAAGTTTAAAAAGTTTCCTAGTTTAAAGTTTTCCTGATTTCCTAGTTTAATGTTTCCTAGTTTAAAAGTTACCTAGTTTAAAGTTTTCCTCGTTTAAAGTTTCCATAAAAGTAGGATTTAAATTCCATTCTATTTGGGATGGGTTTTCCCTATATATAGGGGTTGATTTTATTATTTTGAACATACATGATTAATATTATTTGAGAGGTTTCTCTTCTTTACACCTTTGTGTGTGGTGAATATGGATTTATCTTACAACCTTATAAGAACGATTCTTTAAGAAGTAAGATTAATTCTTAATTTGATATCTTTGGTTTCTATTTCTAAATTAAAGAAGGTGATTAGTCTTATACTAATTGTTGTCTCTGATTTCTTCATAATAGGGGTCTAGATCACTTTTAATCTAAGTTCTTGAATTGACTCTATTAGTATCATAATTCAACTTAAACCGCTAACTTTGAATACTAAGATCAATTAGGGTTCTTAGCACTTTTTCTTGAAATTGGGAATTTTATTCTTGAATTTCTCATATCTTTCAATTTCCGTCTTTAATCTTTATAATTTCGCTACCGGATTATTTTCTTGTTTATTCTCGTAATCCAATTCTTATCAAGTGGTATCAGAGCGGTTCTCAAGGTTCCGTTCTAGATAATCTTGGGAGTTTAAAATAAAAAACTTTTTGTAGTTGCCTAAAAGTTAAGCTACAAAGCCAAAAAAAAAAAAAGCACAAAAAGAAACAAAAATTATAAAAAAAAAAAAAAGAAATTTAATTGCTTGGGGATCAAAGTATTTTGAAGAAACTCTGGATTTGTTTTGACTCTTGATTTTCTATCTCAAAAAAGGAAAATCAAGAAGAGGGGAAATTTGATGTTTTTTTTTTCTGGTCATGCAAATTGGTCTTTTTCTTGTCACATCAATCCAAATTCGTCTGGATATTGATAAATTTTTTTCTTTCTACATCTTACTTCTAAAAGGTTGTTACTAATAGGGTTAATATATAAATCCTGAAGGATCCACCCAAAGGTAGTAATTTGAGTGGAAAAAGTTGAGAGAGTGAGATCAATAGAGAGAGAAAAAGCCAAACTGAGAGGTATTTCTTTCTTTAATATTTTTGAGATGTCTCAAACAGGTAAGGAAATTGAAGTTGAAACTCAAAATGACAGCAACTGTGTTGATGTGTTGATCAAATTATTGGAGGAGAAGAATGTAACTGTCGCTAATTTAAGGAGAGAAACTGCTTTCCATACAAGGTGTGTGATCAATGGTAATATTTGCTCTATGATTATTGATAGTAAAAGTGGTACTAATGTTGTAAGTTCATATGTTGTGGAGAAGTTGAAACTTATATACATTAAGTACACTACTCCTTAAAGTGGCGATGGTTGAATGATTTTAATGAGATTAAGGTGACTAAGCAATGCATGATTTCTTTCTCCATAGGAAGATATTATGATAATGTTCTTTGTGATGTCATTCCAATGCAAGATTGTCATATCATGCTTGGGTGGCCATGGTAATTTAATAGGAATACAATTCATGATAGAAGAAAATATAGAGTTTCTCTTGAGCTAAACAAAATAAAATATACACTTGCACCTTTAACTCCAGCCCAAGTTTATGAAGATCAGAAATGCATGAAAGAAGAAATGAAGAAATTTGAGAGAGAAAAGAGTGAGAAGAGAAAGGGAGTTCATTCTGACATTCCAAGAAAGGAAAAAGGAGAGCTTATGTTGTGTGAAGAGAATGGGATGTCAACTGAGAAAAAAAAGTGAGAATGAGAGAAAAGAAAGGAGAGATGACCATGAGAGCAAAAAGGAAATGGATGATAGTGTGGTCGAGAGAGAACAACAAGAGAGTTTGAGTGAGGTTATTTCTTATTCTAACTCTAGTATTCCTACTTCTTCTTCTAGTTGTTTTGACTCTCTTGTAGATACTCATGGGAAAGTATGCATTGAAAAATCAAAGTCATTGGCTGAATTTAATTCTAAAGTGGTTGATACTACAAGTCCAATTGAGAAATTGTATGTTGATGAGAATGATAAAGGTAAAGAGAATTATTTTAGATATGTCCAAGATAAGGCACATAACAAAAATTTCAACAAGGCAATTGTGGATCTAACATCAATGAGAAAGGAAAAACGAGGTGATGTTATTCCTTTGCTACACAAGACCAAGTATGGTATGTACATTTAGTTCATTCACATTCTTTGTATTCCTAAAACACATAAAGTCTTCTTGGAGGTAATGAACTACACTATTAATTCTTATGTTGGTGACTTCATTGATTTTGATGAGGATGATATTTTGATGTATAATAAGTCACTAATTCAATCGACAAGTTCAATAAAAGTAATTTGAGATCTTTTCAATTTGAGCATGACATAGTTGATTGTGGATTTCCACTTGTTGAAAAGAGGTGTGATGTTTGTGCGTGGAAGATTGTGAATGAGTTAGTTGATTCTTCTCTTATTCAAGTGTTTTTGTGTGATAACTTGTTGGAATATGATTCTTTATATGTAATGAGTCATAATTCTTCAAGTGTTGGTTATTGTGAGTTGACAAGGGTGTTTGCTACTAGTGATGATGAGGTACATGATTATGAGCACTTCAATGCTTATTTGGATACAATGTATATTGAAGAATGGGTGACTAGTATTTATATGGAAAAATCTTTGGGAGGTATAATTGAAGATTATTGGCTATATCAAAAAAGTGTTCAATTGGAGGAATTTTATATTGTCTTTGTCATGCCCATTGGAGAACTTTATTGATAGAGCTAAATTGAAGTTGCATGCATCATTCGCAATGACATCTAGACAAGGAGTTTGTTGTGTTTTTATAAGTAGGAGAATTTTCTATTGGGATGGTGATGTTCACATGCTTTATAAGGGTGTATTTATACATGCTAGGATTAATTGGGTTAAGTGGCCGCATGATCACTATCTTGCTTTGTTCCTACCATTGTTGCTTTCGAGTAATGGATGTTGTTTGCTGATGCATGTCATCTTGATTTTAAGAGATTTAAATTCGAGGACGAATTGTTTTCAAGAAGAGGGGAGTGATAGCATCCATGTCAGCCTACTTGTACTAAAATTGATGGGCTTCAATACAAAATAAAGAATATGTTTATCACGAAAGAGGTGTCCAAATTCAAGCCCAAAAGAAAGAAGATTGGGCCACATGAACCCCAATAAAAGAGTCCAAAAGATGAACGCTTAAAGTCAAAAGTTCCTATATTAAAAATTCCCTAGTTTAAAAAGTTTCCTAGTTTAAATTTTTCCTGTTTTCCTAGTTTAATGTTTCCTAGTTTAAAAGTTATCTAGTTTAAACTTTTCCTAATTTAAAGTTTCCATAAAAGTAGGATTTAAATCCTATTCTATTTGGGATATGTTTGACTATATATAGGGGTTGATTTTATTATTTTGAACAGGCATGATTAATATTATTTGAGAGGTTTCTCTTCTTTACACCTTTGTGTGTGGTAACTATGAATTTGTCTTACAACCTAATAAGAACGATTCTTTAAGAAGTAAAATTAATTCCTAATTTGATATCTTTGGTTTCTATTCGTAAATTAAAGAAGCTGATTAGTCTTATACTAATTGTTGTCTCTGATTTCTTCGTAATAGGGGTCTAGATCATTTTTGATCTATGTTCTTGAATTGACTCTATTAATATTATAATTAGTCTTAATTTGCTAACTTTGAATACCTCAATTAGGGTTCTTAGCACTTTATCTTGAAATTGCAAATTTTATTCTTGAATTTCTCATATCTTTCAATTTCCGTCTTTAATCTTTATAATTTCGCTTCCGCATTATTTTCTTGTTTTTTCTGGTAACCCGATTCTTATCAATAAGTTTTATATACAGTACTTGTCCACCCAATTATTAAGAGAGTTCAAAAGTGAACTTGGGATCACTGTAGAAGATCGCAGAAGTGACGTCCAGTTTGTGGACTAGCTTGTGGATTCGTTTGAAGGTTCTAGCTTGTGGATTTGATTGAAGGTATTTGTTCACGCTTCAAAAGGTAATCCTTGAATTAAACTTTAGAAAGTTTATGTGATCCAAAATGATTCTATATTTTCTAGCATAAACTATGTGTTGTCTATTATTCATGTAAGTAGATAGATTATGGTATGCTTCCGTTGTGCATATAGTTTTCCAACAATTGGTGACAGAGTCATGCTTACGTCATTATAGATAACTAAAGTATATATCATGAGAATTTTTTTCGCAAGAAATTTGAAAAGTTTATGAAGTGTTAGTGGCAATTTTGGTTTCGAAATAGCTTTACAAATTCATAAAATTCACGAGTTTTGATTGGTATATCATTGAAAAAAAATACCAAAAAGGAAACGGTGGCGGTGACCTATTTTTCTTAATTTGTTTTCTGTGAAAAGAAAATCAAGTGTCCAATTCCTTGTTCATGTAAGATGTAGTAGTGAGAAAAAAATTTCCAACTATTGATTGAAACCACATTGTTAGCAGAAGTTCTCCTTGATTCTTGGAATCATGTTGGACTTGCACTATTATAAATTAAAAAATAATAAAACAAAACAAAAGTGGGAAAATTTATCCTTACCTAGCAGTAAGCAATTGACGTGCTTGGTGGAAAAGTATAAACTTTCTCGTGACATTACAATTTTATTGATACTGTTAATTTTTTGTCTTGTTAGCTATAAATGTTCTGTGGTCCATTGAAATTATTAGTTTGTCTGATTGCCTAGTTTGATGCACCAGTTAGAGCTAATTGGAATTAGCTTGATTTTATTCTACAAAATGTTTAATTATATGAGCATATTATTTCTCCTTCTCATGTAAATATATTAACACATCTAGATATTAAGAATTTTATAATTAATAAATGGTTACCATTATATGGTTTATTTATTTGGAATTATTTGTAATTCTTAATATTCTAAACACTCTGTCATATTCACCTTCATTCTTTTGAAATGTAATGCTTAAATCAATTGGAGTTTTCACATCGTTAAAAGTCAAGTACTTGAACTTGTCCAGTACTCTTTCAATATAATGAGATTGAGGTAATGTTTCACGACTCGAGCCTACACCCTGTACGTGGCCATGACTCGAGAACCATTGTTGGCCGCCAAGCGAACCCTTATCTTGGATGACTACAAGAGGAAGACTAACTCAAGCATACATAAGCATCAAATTGAAAAAAACTATTTAAAAACAGTTTATTGAATCTCAAAACTTCACTGAATATACTGAGTATGAAACATAAATTAAATAAAATATTTGAAACGGAAAGACTCTCAAAAATTGTCTATCTATGAAGCCTCTACTGTATAAAGATGTATAAAGATGAGTGTCTAGACAAGACCCACGACTGCTAAAAAAACTATTACTAATAACTCACAAAATTGGAGTCCTCCGAAAGCAAGGAGGTCGTACTTAAAAGATGACGAGTGGATGAAGTGATCTCAAAAGAATCTTATTGAGGATCTTAAGAACCTAAATCTGCATTATAAAAAGATGCAGGTCGAATGACATCACTACATTGAATATACGAGTATGTAGTATAGCTAAATAACAAATAACTGAAAGAAAGGACTGTAATAGATAAAACATTAACTCAACTTAATGTAAAGGATTAAAGGAATAAAATCATTTAAAACTTTACAAAAATACTTACTCATCTCTGAACCTCAACATAATAAGTGATATGATAAAAATACACTTTTAACTCTATTTGTGAGATTCTCTAGCCAACAACTATCACTATGAGCTACGTGATAATACAATGTCTCACCCATGTTGCCAGAACTGTCTTATACCTTTCTGGGGTATAGAACTTCGCAACTAAGTGGATCCACCAAGCTATGCTTAAAAGCAATAAGAAATGATCTAAAAAGTATGATCCTTTACCCATGTTGGCATACATAGTTTAAGAGGATTTTGAGTTCTCTGAACTCATCCTCATATCGGTGCTCAATAGTACTCCCAATAATGTATATAACTCATGCTCATATGTTTAAAAATATAACTCTTTCTCTGGTTTGAGACAATTGCTCAAACTACCCTCTTAAAAGAGGTAACTGCTCTGGAAATATCTTTTGAACTCATAACTCATTCAGAAATCTCAATTTCTCTTTTATCAATGTAAAAATGGATAACTCTAGGAATACATAGTCCCCTTATACTCTTACTCAATTCGTACTTGAAAATTTTTTCTCAAAAAACATATCGAAATAATATTTTATATGATCATTGATGACTCTGGAAGTCATACTGCCTAAATATTGATGATATATCTAGATACCATACTACTCATACATTGATGGCATACTCGATTGTTATACTATTAGAACCTCTTTTCTCAAAATTCATATTTACTTTCTCAAAACTCAGTTTATGGACTCAAGTGTTGGCTTTAAAAACTTTTCAAAATTTGTAACTCAAAATAGGATTCATACTGAAATATATAAATGAACAAATCAACTCAAGGATTTCAATAATAATATAGAAACTCAATAATTAGGAATAGAATTTTTAAAAGAAACATAAACACCAGAACTCAAAATCAACTTATCTCAAGAATACTCAAATCTAGGAAAAGAATCTTAGATTACTCTTTTACTGATTTGAAAGTAGATGTAGGGTGTGAGGGTGAACTAATCCAACATTACGATAGCCTTACATGCCTAGAAGAACAAGCTTCTTGAAGAATCTTGAAAAAGAACTTGATTAGAAGCCTTGAAACCTTAGCTTGAAGGAGGACAATCAAGAAAACCTTTCTTGAGATTCTTGAATTAGTTTCTTGAAATCTCTATGACCAAGAATTATGATATTCATTAGTGATTCATAATTGTATGGAGGAATTTGAGTTGGAAAGAATGAAATTCTTGGAGAAGGACTTACTTGGAAGAAGAATCTTGAAAAACATTGAAAGAATCTTGAATTGAAATCTTCTACTTTGATTTTTCCTTAGGGTTTTGGGTTAGGGTTTGAGAGATAAGAAAATGATGGATTAAGAGATGAAAATATGATTGTTTTGGGTCTTGAATTAGTCAAGAAATTCATTTAGGGCTTTCTTAGAGGTAAAAAGATAAAAATAACCCTTTTTAATATTTTTTCGTTGGCCAATTCGTGACTGCAATGTACCATATTACTAAAATGGTCATAACTTTTTACTTAAAATTTGGATTGACGTGATATGGGTGGCATTGGAAAGAGGATTCAAATACCTTTAATTTGATAGGTGATGGGCCACGTAACTCTTTATATTCTAAGAGATATGGTCGTTTGAAGTTGATGCAAAGAGAATCTTACATCAAAACTTAATCATTAAGGAAACTTTTAACTCAACTTTGTGCTAGGTGTTTCTAGTGACCTTAATTGATATCCAAATTCATTCCCACACTAAAGAATTTACCTTTACACACATGGGCAATTAAGAATCACCTGATATAATCCTACAAGTAAATGAAGAATGATTCGAGTCTTAAGGATTCAAGGTTATGATTCATGTTTATGGATGATATCATGATATTTAGACGTACTTTAGAGTGTAGAAAGCAACTAAAAAACATAGGTATGTTTCAAGGGAAATCAAATGGAAAGAAGTGGGAAAGGGTATAGGACTTGGCGACCCTGCGTATTGGGTGGCGCTGGGCGCCAGACCTCAAACTACAAAAGCTGGGTTGGGGTGCTCTGAGTGGCACGGTGCTCCAGAGCCTAACCTACAGATTCTGATAAGGGACACTCTAAGTGGTGCGGCTCCCCACCCCCATTCCTCAGAATTTTGACGATTTTTCTTGCTCGTTTACTTGGAAATTTCTAGGGTGTTACATAATGCTAGTCCTTGAAAAGTTTTGAGAATCCTGATCCCTAAGATAAAATCAGCAACTCCTAAGTCCTTCATATCGAACTTGCTAGACAGCATGCACTTAGTAGCATTTATATCGTCAATATCTTTACTCATTATTAGTATGTCATCAACATACATGCAAACAATGACATCATGAATCAGAATGTTTTTAATGTAAACACATTTATCACACTCATTAATCTTGAATCCATTTGCCAACATTCTTGATTGAGCCCATAAAGTGACTTACCAAGTCTGCACACTTTCTTTTCTTTATCAAGAAGTACAAAACCCTCAGGTTGTTCCATGTAAATTTCTTTTTCCAACTCTCCATTTAAGAAGGTTGTCTTAACATCCATTTGATGGATTTTAAGATCATGCACGACCGCTAGTGCTATTATAATCCTAATAGATGTTATCCTCGTTACTCGAGGGTATGTATTAAAGAAATCCAGACCTTTCTTTTGTCTTTATCCTTTGACTACTAGTCTAGCCTTATATTTTTCAATTGTCCCATTGCCTTTCATTTTCCTTTTAAAGATCCATTTTGATCCTAAAGGTTTATTTCCTGGAAGAAGATAAGCCAATTCTCAAGTATGGTTATTCAAAATTGATTCGATCTCACTATTGACTGCTTCTTTACAAAAAGTTAACTCAGAATAAGACATCGATGCTTTAAATATTTGAGGCTCATTTTCAAGCAGGAATACCACAAAATCTAGTCTAGAAGAAGTGGATTTTCGTTGACAATTACCGCACCTAGGATCCTCGCTAGGTGGTGTATTTTTCATTGATTCTTCCTGTTGTCGTTTAGATCTTTCACTTGTCGACTCACATTCAGTTTTGTATAGATAAATGTGTTCAAAGAACTCAACATTATCTGACTCAATTACTGTATTAACATGAATTCCATGATTATCAGATTTGTGAACCAAAAACCGATAGGCTTACTATTCACAACATATGCAATAAATACATAATCCACTGTTTTAGGTCCAATTTTCAACATCTTGGTAAAGGAACTTGTGCCTTGGCTAAACACCCGCACACTTTGAAATATTTCAAGTTGGGTTTCCTTCCTTTCCATAACTCATATGGAATTGATTGTGTTTTGCTATGGGGTACCCTACAGAGTATCTTGTTAGCCGTAAGGATAACTTCCCCCCACAAGCTTCGCAGTGAACCAAAACATATTAACTAGACATTTATCATTTTCTTTAATGTTCTATTCTTCCGTTCCATCATCGTATTTGATTGTGGTGTGTAGGGTGAAGTAGTTTGATGAATAATACCATATTCCAAACATATCTCTGTAAAAGAAGATTTGTATTCTCCACCCCTATCACTCCGAATCATTTTTATCTTTCGATTGAATTGATTCTCCGCTTCATTCTTGTGTTGCTTAAATGCATCAATTGTTTCATCCTTACTAATAAGAAAATATACATAACAATATCGAGTGCAATTGTCAATAAAAGTTATAAAGTACTTTTTCCCACCGTGAGATGATATTGACTTCATATCACATATATATCTATGTGAATTTAGTCTAAAGGATTTGAATTCCTGTCAAGAAACTTATAAGGATGTTTAACAAACTTACATTCAACACAAATTTCATATTTTGATTTATCACACTTGAAGTCGGGCAATACTTTTAAAGTAATCAGTTTTCGCAAGGCTTTGTAATTTACATGTCCCAAACGAGCATGCCATAAATCATTTGACTCCAATAAGTAAACAGAAGTATAATTCTTATTAATATTGTCAATAACCATTACATTTAGTTTGGAAAGGCCCTTTATTATGGTAGCTCTTTCCTAAAAACATCTCGTTCTTACTTATTACAGTTGTGTCACTAACTAGGACACAATTAGACCCATTTTTAACGTACCATAGAAACTAGATTCTTCCTAATAGTAGGAATTTGTAAAACGTTTTTCAATGTCAACACCTTGCGGATGTCTGTTTCAACATTATTTTCCAAGTTCCAGCAATCCTCATTGTTGTTGTGTTCCCATGAACAAATCTTTATCAAACTTAGCAGGAGTATACATTGGAAAGGCCTCTTTTGCAGAGCAAACATGTCGAGTGGCACATGAGTCGAAAAACCACTGCTTGGGATTACCAACTAAGTTTCACTCCAAGATCATTGCATATAGGTCATTTGTGTCTTCCATCTTCTCCACGATGTTCGCTTGACTTTTGCCTTTATCCTTGTCCTTTTTTGGAGCACGATAGTCAGAAGACTTCTTACTAGCCTTACCACAATTGTAACAGTTTCCCTTGAATTTCTTCTTGGCAAGCTCTGAATTTTGTTCGTTGGACTTCTTTCTCTTCTTCCCTTTGGTGGGAGCTTCTTCAACAATATTAGCTCCCATAATTGTCAAGTTCCCACGAGACCTTTTTTTGGCTGTCTTTTTATCTTTCTCAATCTTGAGCCGAATCACAAGATCTTCAAGCTTCATTTCCTTGCATTTGTTCTTTAAATAATTCTTGAAGTTGTTCCATGAAAGAGGTAACTTCTCAATCATTGCATCTACTAGAAAAGCTTCATTAACTACCATGTCCTCAGCAATCAGATCGTAGAAAATAAGTTGAAGCTACTGCACTTGTGATACAACAATTTTTCTATATGTCATCTTATAGTCTACAAACTTTGCGACCACAAAACTTCTTCAAGCATGCATCTTCAGTTTTATATTTATTCTCAAGTGCATTCCACAATTCTTTTAAAGTTGTCAATGCACTGAAAACATCATATAATTCATCCTCTAAAGCACTTAAAATGTAGCCCTTACATAGGAAGTCTGTCTGTTTCCATGCTTCAATAATCATGAATTTTTCTTTGTCTAACATATAAGCAGCAGGTAATGGAATTTCTTCATTAGTAAATATCTGCAAACCAAGAGTGGTAAGCTAGAAAAATACCTATTCTTGCCATCCTTTGAAATTCATACCAGAGAATTTTCCCGATTTCTCTGCTGGTGGTACATTAATTCAGATTGGTGCAACAACAGCCACTTGTAACATTCCAAAAAAATTGTAGACTAAACTAGAGCTTAAATGTGAGGGTTAACGTCAAGGAAAAAAGGTTAGAATCAGGAAAGGATGGCAAGGTCAAAAAGAGTGGTTAAAGGCAATCACCTTTGGTGTAGGCACTGCCCCACCTACCACTCCCATCACCATGACTTGTGAGAGGGCTAGGCAGTAACCTTGCCAAATCTTCTAAAAATAGCCTTCCCTCTTCACGAGCCACTTCACGGTTTGTGGTCATGACCACGGCTCGTGGGAAGGCTCGTGGGAGGGATTTGGTGATGTGAGGGGTGAGAGAAGTGGCTTAGCCACTGCCTCAAGGTCCACGAGAGGGACCACAACTCGTGGAGCCCCTTGTGAAGTTGCCTTGGGCATGTAGGCTAAAAGGCATGGAAACCTAGCCACTGCCTCAAGTCCATGAGAGGGACCACGGCTTGTGGGGCCCCTCGTGGCACCTGGGTAACTCACTTTAAGTAAGGGTTATTTTGGGTATTTTCCTTTTTGAGCCCTATCAAAGTGAGGTCATTTTATATTATTTTTATACAACTATATAAGTCTTTAAATTCAAAATATACCCAATTACTTCATATTTTCCAAATCACCCAAATATCTTCCCAGAAGTTCATCTTTTACAAAATTTCTCTCTCTAGAAAACTCCAAGGAAGAAGAAGAAGAAGAGGAAAGTGAAAGCTAAGGTTGAAGGATACTCCTCTTCCACTCAAATTCCTAGGGTTTCTTCATCAAGGTATGGTAGTCCTTCATCCATGGATAGTTTTCATCCATGGAGTCCCTCCAAACTCAATTTCAAAAATAGTAATTTCCCCAAAAGTTAGGGTTTTACTCCAAGTCATGGATCCCTTTTCAAAAACGTTTCTATTGGTTTAATTACTTGTTATTATGATTGAATTGATGAATTATTATAGTTTTATGGTGAAATCTCCCAAGAATCCATGAAACCCCCATATTCCCAATTTGTGACTTTGTGATGTGGGTGAATTATAGAAAGAAGAGTATTATGAGATTATGCTTATAGTAATAATAGTAATTGAATCATATTATCATTCATGTCTAATGTAGTAAATCTATATATGTTGATTGAATGTGATATATGGTCCTTGAAGGGCAAAGCATGAGAATTATGAATGTTTATGAGGCTTATGTATATGCATTTAGACCACTTTGAGAGTAAAGTGAATATGATTATGATCTAGTTGTTGTGTTGATAGGATGATTATACTCATGTACATGTTTTTGGTTGAATATGATATGATGTGAAAGGTTTGTCACATGTAGTGATTCTAAGGTTGGAAGACTAGTCTCACCTCTTGAATCTATGAGCTATAGTATGAATTGTGTTGGATTGAGTGTGAAGACACTCTTCCATGAATATGCACTTAAGTCAAGACTTATTATGTAATCTACGGGAATTAATGCTTAGCACCGAGTGGATATGCATATGAGATGGAAGCTTATATGATAGTTGAGTCCGGTTTCCCAATGAAAGATTCTACACTAGTTGATTCCGTCTTTCCAAATGGGTTCCTTCTACCTTACTTGAGTTTGGGTTCCCAAAGTATGTATCTCATAAGATAGAAACCTTATACCTTAGTTGAGTCCAGGTTTCCAGAGGCAATCTCCTTATCCCATAAACTATGTGCCCACATAGGTCTTTAGCTATTGGATCCACCTAAGCTAAGAGTATGATTCTACCTTAGGCAGGTAGGACAAGCCATTTTCAGTGTGGGGCAGACCGGATTCCATGGTAAGCTCACATGGTCTATGTCGGTTAAGGCTAATCTCCCACGATGATAATATGAACAAGAATAAGAGTTATGAACTATGGTTACTCAAGAAGCTTTCCTTAGTGTTGGTAGGATTATGAGATCTTATACATGCATTGCACAAGGATGCTTGAGGGTATTTATAGTATGTTTCCATTATGATATGATGATATATATGTTGAATATGCTTATGACTTATGCTTTTACACTGATTTTCATAATGAATCTTAAACTTGGTAAAGTGCATGCTTTTCAACTAAATTGTCTCTTTTAGCATGCTTTCAAGGTTTTTATGCATGGCTATCATACTTAGTGCAATTTTTGTACTAACCCATATTTTCTACATTTTTTTCCAAAGTGTAGGTTTTAGTCCTTAAGGCGATCTTCTTTTGGTTCAAGCTTGGATCGACTATTCTCCTAGCTTGTGGTGAGTCCTCATGATTCGAGGACGTGTGAGTCATTTGTAGTTTCTTTCTAGTATTTCATTTTCGGATTATGTTAAAAGGGCTATGACCCTATTCTTGATTCAAAGATTATATTAGATGACTAATTGAGACAAGCCTAGACTTCCACTTGCTTTAACAAACGACTTCTATTGTATGGATAAAGTTTTTTTTAAAAAAAAAATCCGCATCATTTCTTTTATCTTGTGTTATGATATGCTAAGGGCTTGTATGAGACCCCTTGGGGGTCAAGTACGCTGTGTTACATATAGAGGATACTCCTGGGTCGTGACACCACCGAAGTCGTAGCACTATCAATTGCCATTTTTGATAAACGAAAATCGATACAACTGATTTAATAAGCAATAATTTAAATAGTAAACTTAATAGGAGTATAAAAGCACTAAGGTCTTTGTCTCCACCATAAATACAAATTAACAAGTAAAAATAATTTCCTTAAGATTGTTATGCAATCTGTATTCTAAACCAATACTACTGGTAACAAAACTTTGCAGAAACAATAAATTCCAAATTTTAAATCACGTAGTGAAGAACAAAAATTAATTAACAAAATCTAATGACTGTAAAATGTACCATAATCTGTAACAATCGTGTGAAACGGAAAGAAAATAAAATCGAGCCCACTGAATGTACAGTGTCTCCTTAAGAAAATTATTTCCCTCTAGTATTCCAGGTTTGAATTGGAATATATTCTCCCAGAATAGAACGATTTTATTCACCCGTGTATTGATGCCCAAAACAATGGTGACAACGAACCACTCAACGATAGTAAAGTACATGAATAAAGAATTTGTGTAGAAGAAGAAGAAGAAGTTCAAAAATTACGTCAGTGAAAAGTCTGAGAACTCACATGTATTTATAGCCAAGAAGCACTGATTTCGAAAGGTTGTAACCTTTCAGAAACCACATAGCCATTCATGGAAATTTGGAACCTTTCAAACGGTCATGGTTGTTCCTGAAAGTTACAACCTTTCAGAACAGTCATCTCCAATGGTGGGAAATTAAAAAAAAATGGGAAAGACGTTTTACACACGGGTCGCGTGGATCCGAGTTGGGTCGGGTCATTTTGGCTAAATATTTAAATAGTTAAATAAATAATTCAGTGTAATACCTCGTATCCTAGAAAACAAAAATGCAGACTTTTCAAAAGTTGCAGGTGCAACCCACGGTTGTGACCCTTAGATCGTAGGATGACCCACGGTCTGTTCTGGATGGCCACTTGCAACCCTCCCCAGAATCAGCCTAAAATTTATTCTAAGTGTCAACCCACGGCCTGACCCACGGACTGTGGTCCTGGTCCATAGATCAGACCCCTCGACAACACCTCCAAGAACCCCGTCGACGATTGACCAGCACGGACCGTTGGTCCATCCACGGTCCGTCGGTCAGTCCCGTCGGTGGCCCCGACAGCTTTTAAGTTAGGGTCATTTGGTCTTTTTGCTATGCGTTGGACCCCTAAACTATGTATTTTAGGTCAGTTTAAGCCTAATAACTTAATTAGAATCTACCCTAGTCAATTCACTCTCCAAGAAATCGATCAAACTAGAGAAAAAGAGAAGAAAATGTCGAGCAACCCTAGTTCAAGAATGCAACAGGTTTTCATCCATTTCATCCCTGAAATTGAAAAATTTCTCCGCGAATTCTTAACTAGGTATGTGGAATTTCACTAGTGGGTTCCTTTTACCCATTAGGTCCTTAGATTTCAGTTAGAATCTTGATTCCCTTAATATTATCTAGACCTAGGGTTTCTTGAATGTTAGAGATTGTTGAATTTTAACTTTTAGAATGATCCTAAATCAAATTATCATGTTATTGCTTAGTTTCCTTTACAAAATTCAGAACCCTAGCTATGTAGTTCTTTTAGTTCATGAATTGCATATGCTAGGTCAGATATTTCAGATATACATGCTTCAGATTTGAATATTTCATTATTAGTACATTAACGTTGCATTTTTCAGTTAGCATGTAAGTTTTTGAGCTATCCAGTATTACAAAAATTCAGTAATAAATTGTTAACAACATCATCAATTGGGAGAAGTTTAATACCAAGTGGACTATGGTCAGTCACCCTCAAGTCCCAGAACTACATGCCCCATAGGTTGTAAATCCCCTCTGTGGGCATCATTTTAGTGATCACGCCCGTCATGCCTCTATATACCTCTGGCAGGGTATATTGGGTCCTCTTAATCGGGCGTATACATCGGACTCCACATTTAGCTTATGTGGTTTTATATAGGCAATTATTAGCTCCTTTATAGTCAGATTTTATTGCATTGACCATGTTATCAGTCACAGTTCAGTATTCAGTCTCAGTATGTTAATAAACTTGGTCATTGCATTCAGTTATTTCATGTTCACTATTCTCGGTTTAATGTCATGTTTATCTCTTATCATTGCTCAGATATATGCTTTGGTTCAATTATGATTATCGTTCAGATTTATTCTATCCTTCATGCACAATACATTTCAAGTACTGACGCATACTCTGTGCTACATCTTCTTGTGATATATGTTCAAGTTCTCAGCTTCCAGATCACGTATAGATCAGTTCCCAATCTTCACTTCAGCAGCATCAGTAGTGAGTCCTCACTCTTCGATGAACATTGACATGATTATCTTCCTTTGCGTTTAGTATTAGATTTAGTATTTGCTAGATTTAGCTGGGGCATGTCCCAGCGCTTCTAGTCAGTTAGAGGCTTATTTTCAGACATAGTTAGTTTCAGCTTTAGTATTTGAGTTTGACTTTCCAGATCTTGTTAAACTCTCAGCTTTCATATATTCAGATAGTTTATGGGCATTCCCCATCATTTCAGTTTAAATGATGATTTAGATTCCGTGCTATATTTCCTTACTTCAGTTTACTTTAGTATGCTTATGATATGCCAGTAGGGTTAGCTTGGAGTCACTTGTTATCCTAGGTCCCATGTCTCCATCCTGGGGGTAGCTTGGGGCATGACATACTTGGTATTAGAGCATTAGGTTTAAGAGTCCTAGGATGTCTCAAAATCCGCACTAAGTAGAGTCTTTTTCATGGGTGTGAAGTGCACCACATATAATGAGAAGGAGGCTGCAAAGTGTTTTAGGAAAATGCACTTTCTTGATATTATTATCGTGCGTAAGGTATGATCTAATTCCTCATTCTAACTTAATGATATGCGCTTACAGATCATGCCTCATCGTAGAGCTTACGGAGGGAATGTGAATGCGTGCAATGCTAACGCAGCTACTCCAGTCCTAGATCAGGATGTTTTGAATGCTGATGCTAGTGGTGGATCAGTGGCAACCAGGGTTCGTGATTTTGTTAGGATGAATCCACCTAAGTTCTTAGGATTGCAAATTGGTGAGGATCCCCAAAACTTCATAGATGAGGTCAAGAAGATCTTTGGAGTGATGCAAGTGACAAGTAATGATAGGGTAGAGTTGGAATCCTATCAGCTTAAAGATGTAGCTCATATCTAGTATACTCAATGGAAAGAGAACAGGGGTACAGATTCAACTCCTATCACTTGGGAATGCTTTAGTGAGACTTTTTTGAACAGGTTCTTCCCAAGAGAGTTGAGGGAGGCAAAAGCTTAGGAGTTCAAGAATTTGAGGCAACGTAACATGAAAGTCCAAGAGTATGGATTCAAGTTCACCCAACTCTCCAAGTATGCTCCTCACATAGTGGCCGATTCCAGGGCTCAAATGAACAAGTTTCTATATAGGGTATCCGACTTGGTGAAAACAGAGTGTAGGCATGCTATGTTGCTGGAAAATATGAATATCTCTAGGCTCATGACTCATGCTCAAAAGGTTGAGGGAGATAATCTTAGGGAACATGCTAAGGATAATAAGAAGTCTAGAACAAGTAACTATGAGTATTCTCAATAGAAATCGGGTGGTGGAAATCGCTTGCAGTTTCTGCCAAAGTCTTCAGCTCCAACACCTTCATCTACTAGTGTTCCATCCTCCAAGTTTCGACATGATCAGAAAGGTAGGGCATTAGCCTCTAAGTCTCAGGGGAGTATTTTAGGCACCAAAACCTACCCAACTTGCCCAAAGTTTGGTAAGAACCATTCGGGTGAGTCTCAGGAAAGAAAGGATGATTTGGGTGTAGTCAGTCTGGTTACAGGTTGAGAGACTGTCCTTCTGCTAAATAGGGTCAAGGGGGAGATAGTGGTAGAGCTCAGTCCACAACTTCAAGAAGATGAGGTCGCTCGACTCATCAGGTAACTCATCTAGTGCAGTGAGACGGCGCGAGCAGGTTGTATGCTCTTCAGGCTTGCCAAGATGAGGAAGATTCTCCTGATGTAGTCACTGGTACGTTACGAGGTTTTAACTTAGATGTTTATGCTTTGTTAGATCCAGGGGCTACTTTTTCCTTTGTAATTCCCTATATAGCAGTCAACTTCGATGTTAGTCCAGAAACTCTCTCAAAACCCTTCTCAGTCTCTACTCCAGTCGATGACCAAGTTATTGCTAGACGGGTCTACAGAAATTGCCCTGTCACAGTCTCTCAGAAAGTCACCTCAGCAGATCTTGTAGAGTTAGAAATGATACATTCATGTTATGCCTCAGTCGATTGTAGAACTAGGATCGTTCATTTTCAGTTTTGAGGCAAGCCAATCTTAGAATGGAAGGGTAATAGCTCCGTGCCTATAAGTCGATTCATTTCTTACCTTAAGGCCAGAAAGATGATTTCAAAGGGTTATCTCTATCATCTAGATCCGTAACACCAACTCTTGAGTTAGTTCTAGTTGTAAATGAGTTCTAGAGGTGTTTTCAGAAGATCTTTTTGGAGTTCCTCCCGAAAGGGAAATTTACTTTGGAATTGATCTCCTTCCAGATATCTAGCCTATTTTTATTCCTCCTTATAGAATGGCTCTAGCCGAGCTTAAGGAATTGAAAAAGCAATTGAAAGACCTTCTATATAAGGGCTCCATCAGACCCAGTATTTCCCCATGGGGTGCACCAGTATTGTTCGTGAAAAATAAAGATGGTTCTCTCAGGATGTGCATTGACTACCGGCAGTTAAACAAAGTCACAATCAAGAATAAGTATCTCATCCCCAGGATTGATGACTTGTTTGACCAATTTCAAGGTGCTAGTCATTTTTCAAAAATAGACCTCAGATCTGGTTATCATCAGCTCAGAGTCAGAGAAAGTGACATTCCAAAAACTGCCTTCAGAACTCGGTATGGTCATTATGAATTTGTAGTTATGTCATTTGGACTAACTAATGCTCCTACATCTTTCATATATTTGATGAATAGAGTGTTCAAGCATTATTTGGACTTGTTCGTTATCGTCTTTATTGATGATATCCTAATTACTCTAGGAATGAGGAAGAACATGCGAATCACTTGAGGGTTGTCCTGCAAACTCTCAAAGATCGCTAGTTATTCGCTAAATTTAGCAAATGTGAGTTTTGGTTACAATTCGTTGCTTTCCTTGGGCATATTGTGTCTAGCGAAGGGATCCGAGTGGATTCCCAGAAAATGGAAGCAGTGAAACAATGGCCCAGACCTACCTCTCCTACATATATTAGAAGTTTCTTGGGTTTGGCTGGCTATTACAGAAGATTCATGGAAGGATTTTCATACATAGCCTCTCCATTGACTAAGTTGAAACATAAAAGGTTAAGTTTCAGTGGTCAGATGATTGTGAGAAAAGCTTCGCAGAACTGAAAACTAGGTTGACTACAGATCTCGTTTTCACTCTACTAGAGGGTTCAAACGGATATGTTATCTATTGTGATGTGATTTAGCATTTCAAGAACACATCTCCCAATTTTAGGTGTCAACGATCGTAAATCAGTATAAAACCCAACAAATGAGTTGGGGTCGAATCACACAGGGATCGATATGTGTTTTAAATTCAATTAGGAAGTGCAAACGTAGTCTAATCAGCCATAGGAATAGAAATTATCAAAAAATACATTAATCAAATTAAATGGATGACACGAATGTCAGATGGGGGGTTGTAGTTTGCAATTATCAACTACAAAGCAGTCACAAATAATTTGAAATAACAATAAGGAGATAGATTCTCGGGATGTGATCGATTATAGGCAAATTTCGATATATGGAAACTACTCATAAACAACTAAAAATCAGTGAGTAGGCTAGACTATAAGGGATATATCTCTCTCAAAAGACTACCCCGAATCAGGTGATTTCTTTCGAACATCAACAAGCATGACAATGAAGAACAGCCCACACATTAATTCATCCACTCTTTCGAGCTAGATAAGTAGGATTGGGTTTAGGATTCACTCTCTCGAGCTAAACCCAGCTCAACCCAATACCTACAAATCATTAATCAATAATCTTAGTGCTAAAACCTCTCTCTCGAGCAAGCCAAGAACACAAAATTAGAACTGCATTTGCAAGTACAATTCATAAATTGAACCATAATTAATGATTAAACTCACTTAAAAAGAGCATTTAAACTAGTAATTAACAATACGCATAAACTAATTCAACCCATAATCACATGATCACACCCCAAGAATTGGGGTTTTAGCCAAACAACATAAAACAGTAAGACCGATTACCAAATCGATTAGCCATCAACTGGGTAAGAGAGACTTAGTCTTTACAATGCTCAATTTCAATTTGCAAAATATTTGAAACCCACATAAAAAATCTCCAAATTGAATCTCTAAGGTTCTTCAAAACTATGAAACACTATAGAGAAAAGTCTTCTAAGCTAATTCAGTATTTTCCCAAAATTTTTCAACATCCAAGTCTCTTTTTTTGAATAAAATGATCAAAATCTAATTTTTAGTCACCGAAAATAAGCCATGAAGGGCCATTTGGCTAAGTAAGTCGGGCTTGTCGAACCATTTGGCGAGCCGCCCTTTGACCTCTTCCATCGCCTTTTCGCCTTGGCATTCATCATCCTCGAGTTCTGTAACTTTGGGCAATCTATCTTTGCTTCGTGGAACTGCTCGGCGATTCACCGATTGCTCCTCTTCATCGGCGACTTGGTTTCTTCCTTCAAGGCTTGGCACACTAGAACTTTAGGCGGTCAGATTAGACACTCGGCGACACACCAAGTTCTCTTGGCTATCCTTAGGCTCGCTCTTCTTCATTCCTTCAGCTTGTATTGTTCCTTTTTGACTATTAGTGTCCTTGCTTTGTTCCTCAATCCATATACCTAAAAATCAAGGATTTAGCATCACTTTATGGAACAAATTAAGCATTTGAGGACACTAAATCTATATTAACAAAGCCCTAAATCAATCCAAATCTCGGACTCATCAACACCCTCAACTTAAACTTTTGCTTGTATTCAAGTAAAACTCAAGATCAGCATTTCAGAAAGGATGTCTCAAATAGTGTTGCATAAGACTCAACATGAATGCACACAACAAAGCTCAATTTACTCATGCAATGATCAACTGTGCACTCAAAGATTCAAACTGTGACTCACCATTATCAAAGATGCTCAAGTTCACAATACCTGCTTCAAATGCAAGTTCAAGCTCAACAAAGGTGCTCAAATGCCCTCACAAAAAAGATGATTCCTTATTCACACAAATTTCTGCAACAATAAATAGTTTCGGAATCACATACGACTCTCACACTCACAAAGATGAACACAGGCATGATTTCACCCATAGGTTTGCCCTTATTTTTTCAATCAACATTTGTTTTAGCTCACTCAAGATCACAAAGGTCTTTCCAAGGCTTGTAACGGGGCTGAGTGTAATGGTATTTTCATTTAGGATCAGTGGATCTGCTACCCTCATGAAAGGTGGTCTGAACATCACTTTATTCCTTTTCTTCAACATTTTGATCATGCTCATAATTCACCCTATTATTCAACTTCAAATGAACTATTGGATACCCCATTTCTTTTATAACTTCCACTACTTTATTTCACAACTTTTTCATTCTTTTTCTTTTGCTTTCTTCTTTTCTCTTTTTTTTATGGAGGGGTTCCATCTTTTTTTTTTCCCAAAACCATTGCTCAAAGGGGAATTTTCCACACTTCTTGATTTACCTTCTCTTTTCATCACACCCCCTACTTAGACTTTTGGTCTAAGTTGGGTATTAAAACAAACCACATTTCATGACAGTTATGGGTGAATGGATAAAAAGGGGTCACAATTGTTCAAGTTTCATCCAAGAAAGGGATAAAGCTCAAGGGGATTCAAGCAAGGTTCACACATCTCACAAGGTTGGCCACATAAGAGGTATGTTGTCAAATTGTTTCAATCTTTAAAATTGTTGCCTAAGATCATTTCAAGTGCCTGCGTCACTTAGTCAATCGGACCAAAGGGGCAAATTCTAGGTGTCATCACATAATGTTCAAAGTAAGCTCATCACAAAGGCATTTGCACCAATATCAAACAAGACTCCACACTTTCTAGCTAGTGTGCAATGTTCATCACAAGAGACTCATTCGATAACCGGCTAGTCACAATGAGATGCTAAAAGTTCACACATTATCTATGCAATTTCATTTGGCATCATCGTAGTCGCACATTCGTTTCACTCAATTAAGAGCACTATTTAAGTCATTGGTATTGATCATAACCGATACTCAAATTTGTACAAGAACAGCCATAGTCACGAACAATAGAGGTGGCATAAATTTTAAAAATAGGTCAAAACCATTTCCATTCAAAACAAGGAGCCACAAGCTAAAACATCCACAAGATTAATATCCAAACATAATAAAAACACAAATATAGATCACAAAACCCAATATATACAAACAAAAATGTAATCATAAGAGGTAGGTATGGAAATACCTCACCCTACCCACAAAAGAAAAGTTGTTGTCCTCAAATGCAACTAAAACACCAAAAATCAATAAAAACAACATAGAGGGAGGTAAAGATATCATCCTGCCAGGCTAAGCCTGGGGGTGAAGTTTGCATCACAGTCACTTTATCTATTGGGGCATCAATGCCCGAGGTCACACTCTGGTCTTGGGCATTAGTGCCCGAGGTAACATCAACACCGGCTCCACTAGTGCCTACCCTAGAGGTATCTGTCAATGATGTCCGAATGACTAACTTTACTATCGTCTCCTCTAAATCAGGCAGGTCTCCATAAATGGTCACTTCCTAAACATCGAGGTGCTCCTCATCGTTCTCCACCTCTAACTCAGCAGCCGCTAGATCCTCTACAGTCTCATCTATGATTGTAGCTAGAGGCATATCAAAATTGGCCGGGACCTCTGCACTCAGAACATCAGGAAGCTCTGCTGACTCAAACAGTGAAGTGAAGTATATGGACTTCAGATGGTCCACATCCTTCCTCAACTCGAAAACCTCAATTTTCAAAGTCGTAACCTCAATAATGACCCCTTGTCCTCTCTCACAAATCCCTACTCACGTCATGAGGGCATCAATGAAAGACCGAAGAGCTGTCAAAGTAGCTAAAATGGCTCACTCAATCATCCAAGGCACCTCAGCCTCTAACCGAAAAGCCCGCACATTGGAAGAATGGGCTAGGTGCCCCATCTTGAGAAGCATGGCTTGAGTGCACGGAGTCCTCGAGGTAGTGGTACTTGAAGTAGCTCTAGGAGGCAGTAGTAGAACCTAGGGCCTAGGAAGGAGTGGAAGTAGATGTACCTGGCCCGGAGGCCGGAGTAGGCAAAGCTGCCTTTGCAGGTATAAAATCAACATCAACCTCCGAGGATGTGTCCACCAGAGCTGCTCTCCTCATATCCGCCTCATCCTGTATGTACTCAGCCTCTATGCGCCGGATGTCAGTAGAGGATGTGGGTGTAACCTCAATATCCCTCTTATCATCAAGAGGAACTCCAGCATGCCGACACAATTCTGTAATAAGCACAGAGAATGGTATGTGACAATGATCGTAAATCAGTATAAAATCCAACAACTAAGTTGGGATCGAATCCCACAGGGTATGGTACGTGTTTTAAATTCAACTATGAAGTGCAAATGTGGTTTAATTAGCCATAGGAATAGAAAGTATTGAAAAAGACATTAATCAAACTAAAGGGATGACACGAATGTCAGATGGGGGTTTTGTTTGAAATTATCAACTACAAGCAGTCACAAAACTTCGAAATAACAGTAGGGAGAAGGATTCTTGGGGCGTAATCGATTATAGGGAAATTTTGATACATGGATAATTGAAACTACTAGTTAACAACTAAAAATCAGTGAGTAGGCAGACTATAAGGGAGATACCTTTCTCTCGAACAACTACCCCGAATCAAGTTTCTTTTGAACATCAACAAGCATAACAATAAAGAAGAACCCACACCTTAATTTATCCACTCTTTCGAGCTAGATCGATAGGATTGGGTTTAGGATTCACTCTCTCGAGCTAAACCCAGCTCAACCCAATACCTACAAATCATTAATCAATAATCTTAGTTTTAAAACCTCTCTCTCGAGCAAGCCAAGAACACAAAATTAGAACTGCATTTGCAACTATAATTCATAAATTGAACCACAATTAATGATTAAACTCACTTCAAAATAGCATTTAAACTAGTAATTAACAATACCCATAAACTAATTCAACCTATAATCACATGATCACACTCCAAGAATTGGGGTTTTAGCCAAACATCATAAAAGAGAAAATGATTACCAATCGATTAGCCATCAACTGGGTAAGAGAGATTTAGTCTTTACAATGCTCAATTTGCAGAATATTCAAAACCCACTTCAAAAATCTCCAAATTAAATCTCTAAGGTTCTTCAAAACTATGAAAATCTATAGGGAAAAGCATTCTAAACTAATTTAGTCTTTTCAAACTTCTCCAACATCAAAATCCTCTAAATAAAATGTTCAAAATATAATTTTTCGTCGCTGAAAATAAGCCACGAAGGGTCGTTTGGCGAAGTAAGTCAGGTTCACCGAACCACTCAATAAATCACCCTTTGACCTCTTCAATCGCCTTTACGCCTTAGCATTCAGCATCCTCAAGTTATGTAACTTTCAGTGATATGCCTTTGCTTTGCAGAATTGCTCGGTGATTCGCCGACTGCTCCTTTTCATCGCCAACTTGGTTTCTTCCTTCGAGGCTTGGCACACTGGAACTTTAGGTTGTCACATTAGCCACTCATCGATATGCCAAGTGTTCTTGGTGATCCTCAAGCTCGACCTTCTTCATTCCTTCAGCTTGATTTGTTCCTTTTTGCCTGTTAGTGTCCTTGATTTGTTCCTCAATCCATATACCTAAAAATCAAGGCTTTAGCATCAGATTATAGCACAAATTAAGCATTTGAGGATACTAAATATATATAGCTAAAGCCCTAAATGACTCCAAATCTCAGACTCATCATGATGCATCCAGAGTCGGCCTAGGTTGTGTGTTGATGTAGCAAGGTAAGGTTATAACTTATGCTTCTAGACATCTTAAGGTGCATAAGAAGAACTATCCAACTCATGACCTCGAGCTTGCAGCAGTGGTGTTTGCACTTAATAGTTGGAGACATTACTTGTATGGTGTTCACATACTTGTGTTCACAAACCGTAAGAGCCTTTAGTATGTGTTGAATGAGATGACTTAAGTTCCTAAAGGATTGTGATATGAGTGTGCATTACCTTCCTGGTAAGGCCAATGTAGTAGCAGATGCTTTTAATAGACTCTCTATGGGTAGTGTAGAACATGTTGAGGAAGAAAGAAAGGAACTAGCAAAGGATGTTCACAGACTTGCTCGCTTAGGAGTTCATCTTATGAGCATATCATATGGTGGTGTAACGGTTCAGAATGGGTCAAAATCTTTATTGGTAGTGGAGGTTAAGGAAAAGCAAGATAGTGATATAATATTTCTTCAACTAAAGGGTTCAGTCCATTAGAAGAAAGTTGAGGTTTTCTCCGACGGGGGATATGGGTGCTTCGCTATCAGGATCGATTATGTGTTCCTAAGGTGGGTGAGTTAAGACAGCAGATTCTTGTAGAAACCCATAACTCCAGGTATTCTATTCATCCAGGTGCCACTAAGATGTACCGCAATATGCAGGAAGTCTTTTGATGGAATGGTATGAAGAGGGATATAGCGGATTTTCTGGCTAAGTGCCCTCATTGTCAGCAAGTGAAGGTAGAACATCAGAAACCAGGAGGTATGACTCAAGATATCAATATTCCTACTCGGAAGTGGGAACTGATTGTTGCTCCCCAATATACATGTAACTTTACATGGTCACACAAGTAATATAGATTCTTAAAGAAACGAGTTATCGTTCCCAAGGGACTTATGATCAATTTATATCTAACACTTAATTCTACAAATAAAAATAAAAGTAATTGTTTAAGAGATTGTGATGATTGTTAACTACTACTAATTATGCAATAAGTAAAAGTAACCAATTGTGAACAACTTTAGGATGATGTTTCAAGCAAGTAAAAGACAATTCCAGGGCTGCAGCATGTAGTGAATCTCATGTATCATATTATAGACTTACAACTAACTTTAGTTGTCAAGTTACTGATTTGTAGGGTTAATAATATGAGTCGGGCTATACATCTCTCATTGCCTACTCTAGTTAGCTATCTAACTACATCGTTGAGCGGGGATAAATAGACTAACTGGCGAGCATTTATATTTCATCATATTTTGTAATCAAGCAAAGTGTTCGTTCGGGCGTTACTCCTGAACACTAATCACCTCAATTAAATGGATCGACCGAGCTCTCTATATTCTCTGATCTATCTAACTTCTCCTCTCCCAATTTTAAGATTATACAATATATTTATCTAATGGTGGTCAAGCATAAAATACTAAAATAAGAATAAAGAAGCAACTTATAATGACAACCAATAATTAATTCAAAAAGCCTTTAAAAATCAACAATCCATTCGTAGCTACAGACCCAGAACTAAGGTGTTTAGCCATTCATGCTATTAGAAAACCACAAAATACAATTGTTCATGCGATTTTCAAAAAATAGAAGATTAGAAGATCAAAACCTATTACAAACGTGGATACTTGCTCTTACACACCCAATAAAAGTAGAACCCTAACAATGGAGCCCTAAGGGTCTATTTATAAGAGTTAGAAAAGTTGGAGTCAAAACCTAGTACAATTTGGACTCCTTTTTTAACACTTTTAAGCTGAAAAAGTCAAAACTTTCATGGCGTGTCACGCCTGCCATCGCGCCTAGAACTTGTTGCAGGCTTTTCCCCCTTGCCGTGTCGTGCCTAGCATAGCGCCTGAGAAAGGCCTCTAAAGTTTACTCCGTGGCATGTCTCACCTCTCATTACGCCACGAACAGGACTCTGTCCTTTAGGCCTTGGCACGGCGCGCCCAACAGTACGCCAGGCACTGTTGATTTTTGCCTTAGTCATTTTCTTGCATGTTTTTGCTCCTTCTTCCTTCATTTCAACTCCAATTCCTTCAAGAGTTCCTGAAACAACTAATCATGTGTGTAAGTGTACAATCATCACAAGTTACACAAAAAATCAAGCTAATCACTAAAGATCATTCTTCAATCTAATCGATTCATGGGCAAATATTGATAACGTAGGCATGTAAATATGCCTAAGATCACCACCCCACACTTAGACTTTTGTTTGTCCTCAAACAATCTTTAGACTATCAGCTCTTTTTCACAACTCTTGGACTTATCAACCCACCTTAAAATGAACCAAACATTTTTAATAATGATCTTGTAGTTCACATTGGGTGCAACATTTCACAACATTTACACCAAGTTACAACACATGCTCAAAGAATGACTCTTTTATTATTTTTTAGGGCTAATGCAAACTCATACATACACATAAATTAGATAATCCTACACATGTCATGAATGCCCTCACTTATTCATGTTTAGTAAAGCCTTTCACTCAAGCAATAACAATATCAACAAGGCCTATTTTTCAAACAATCAACCCATTCTCACAAAAGAAGTTCTTACATTTCTCAACATACCATAAGCTTGCCCATAGTGTATTCTTACTTTCGCATTATATTTCTCAAGGAATCAAGAGGACTTCCATTTGGTTGCAATGTCCGCTTAAGGTAAGGGAGGGAATATTTAGGAATAAATTTAGTTACTAGACCTCCCTAATGCACATGTCATTATTTTGCCAACAATCTCCTTCATAGTTTTTCTTTCCTCCTAGTACACATTTTATGACTATTTACCCCTTTTTGTTCCAACATCTTTGCCCTTTATTTTTTTTATTATTTTATTTTTTTCGTAATGCTTTTGCATTAGCCAACCTCACTCTAGATTTTAAAGTCAGAGCAAGGTACACATTATCCTTGATAGGACCAGGGCCAATGTTTAGAGCATATTTCTGAATAGCCACCCTCAATTGAGTTGAGATGCACATTGTCACTACGGACCAGGGCCAAAACAGAAATTTACTTATTCTTTTCTTTTCGACACAATTTAGCATTTCACCCTTTCTTATATCAACCAACGATTTTTAACCCTTCTTCTTAACATAGTGCATTAAGGATTTTATTAGGATCAAAAGAACTTCGTATTAAATGAATGGGTTTCGGCTTGTCATGTGGCTTATCAACAAACAAGGCTAAAGTCTTAATGGGGCTTCACTGGGGATAATTTCAATGGTAGGCATACAAGTAGAGTCATAAATTGGCTATTTCAAATAAATGCCTCGATCACATTCCCTAAGTCATACAAGCTACTAATTCACACACAAGGCAAGCTCTAGATGTCAAGTCAAGCAAGAACTAATCAACACTCACCACACATGGCATTATGACACATATAAGGAAATATCAACTAACATGCTCATACAACTTGCATTATGGTATTACTACACAATTAAGCCCATTTATTATTATTTTTTTAGATTTTTGAGTCAAAACTAAGAACACATGCTTGTTTCAATGTTAACATTCTATTGCACTTTTCAATTTATGACTACCCATGACGTTTGACTAACTTTTTCAGACATAGTTTCAAAAGACCAAGTTCAGTTTCTCAATTCTACTCCTCTATGTGACTAATTTTCCCTTAAGACGGTTGTCATCCATCCATCATTGTGAATTGTCACTCCTATGATGACTCGAAGACTCAAAAAGCAGTAACTTAGTCCTAGTCGGTTCAAAGGGACTATCCTAAGAAAAAGTACCGAAAACAAATGCTGAGGAACCCAAAATAAAAAAATTTACAAATTTAACTAAAAACTAACACTAGACTCGATAAAGCAGTAAACAGATATCTACAGTAGAGACACATTACCCACCCCACACTTAGAAATAAGCATTGTCCTCAATGCACAATTAAAGCAAAGTATAGAGATAGGAATACTCCTTTGGGCCTCTAGGCCCCGTCATTACCACCATCAAGACATTCGCCTCCTCATCCACAACATCATCTTCATTGTCCATTGCCTCATCAACAATAGCCTCATCATCATCCAAAGGCTCCAAAAAAGCGGGACCAGACCTGCACAGAAATGTTGCACTCTCGATCAACGGATAGCGATCCGCCAAGGCCTCTATCTCCTAGTCAGTAATCAGACGTCCTCTTATCCGCAATTGCAATTCTGCCATGCCGAACATCCTGGCCATAACACTATCATAACGGGCTTGCCTCTCTTGGGCTAACAAGACATGTCCATGAGATGTGTCCAATGCCTTCATTCTAGTGACGTCAACTATTTTCCCGTCAAATCAGGATGATAGGCAAGAGTCATGTCCACTAGTTCTTCTTCAATACCCTCAGCCCTCAGAAAACGGGTGATCAACCCCCCGTAACAGAACCTCCACCTTAATTTGTTCCTAAATTTCATCATATTCTGCCTCAGGATTGCCCCAATATTAATGGGCATTCCCTTCATCAGCAACACCACCCTATCCCTCGTTACATCAAATGTTTGGCAGGCAGCAACACACTACACACTATCTTCAGCCACACCCTAGCAACCTAATTAAAGTAACAAAGTGGAGGGTATTATGCCTCTCAGTATCCTTACTTCGTTCCCACCTAGCAATTGACTCAACCCCACACAAGGTATGTCGGATATCCCTATAAGGAGGTTTATCTTTCAAGCTATTAAACTCATCAGCATCATAATTCGAGGTTCCTAAAAACTAATTCAAAATTCAAGCAAAAAACTTGACATCCTTCCCCCTAACAAGCACAGTTTTATATTTCGTTTCAGTAAGCCGGTTAGCATAGAATTCCCTTACCAATGTCAAATTGCAATCACCTAAATTTTCAAAGATAAACCTCAGCCCTAACTCAATCACAGTCCGATATATAACAGGAAATTGCGACTGCAATCTTACCTCATTCACAAATTCGTCCCCCATATACTTCGTTTCTTTTTGACATTCGAACCATTCCCAGCCATACCTTTGCACATCCTTTTTTCCAAATTTTTGCGCCGGTTCCATCCCACTAGAGGACCTAAAAGTTTCACCTTTTCTACTCGGCTTGGAACCCACCACATTTTTTGCTTTTGGAGCCATCACCACCTATTAAGAGAAGAAAAATGGAGAAAAGAAAAAAAAAGTAGAAAAATTAGGGGGGTCGGGTTGGGCAATGATGGGAGAGAGGAAAAGGAAAAAAAATTAGAAGTGAGAAAGAAGTTAGTGGAGTGGAATGGTAGGGTGGAAGTACTTATAGTGGAGTGTGGGAGAATGAAGAGTTGAAGAGGATGGGGAGGTGTGTGGAAAAAAAGGAGTTGGAGGTGGATTTTAATGGAGGAATTTGGGGAGTTAATGGAGGAAGAAGAAGAAAAGTTGGAGAGAAAATTGGGGGTGGGAGGTCGAATTTATGGAATGGGGGATTAATTGAGGATTTAGAGGGGTTTTAAAAGTAGTGGGTCGGGCTATGGGTCGATTTTGACCCATTTGCGGTGAATTAGGCAGGGGCACGTTAGGAGAGGCGACGCCCGCCATCAATCCTAAAGAGGCATTCTATCGTTCATGGCATGGCGCGGCGAGGCGCAGAACCATGCTCTGACGTTCATGGCTTGGCGCGGCGCTCCTACCAATACGCCAGACCTGGAACTTTCATTTTTTTTTTCACTATTACAAACTAAGTTACAAATAATGAAAAATCCTATCCAGATAAACTAATAAATAAAAATGCTTCCTATATTCTAAGAATTGAAACTACGCTAAAACAAAAAAAATCAAAATTCAAAACCAACTACCTATCTATTACATTGTTCATGGGTTGCCTCCCATGTAGCGCTTGATTTAACGTTGCAGCATGACGCAACTTGGATCATTCATCATTTAGCTCAAGAGCCTCCCGATTACGATTCGAATCCTCACCAAAGTAGTGTTTCACCCTTTGCCCATTGACCAAGAACGTAAGGCCCGTTTTACCCTTAAGTTCAACAGCCCCATATTGTGTCATTCTTACCACTTCTAAAGGACCAATCCATTTAGACCTTAGTTTTCCGGGGAATAACCTCAATCTAGAGTTAAAGAGTAGTACCTTTTCCCCCGGAGTGAAAGTACGAGTAACTATGTGCTTGTCATGCCACCTCTTTGTCTTTTCCTTGTAAAGCTTGGCATTCTCATACGTGTGGAGCCTAAACTCCTCAAGTTCATGCAATTGATCTACTCTCCTTTTACCGGCCAACTAGAGGTCTAAATTCAACTTCTTAATTGCTCAATAAGCTTGGTGTTCTAATTTCGCCGGAAGATGACATGCTTTCCCAAATATTATGTGACAGGAAGAAGTCCATATGGGTTTCTTATACGCAGTCCTATATGCCCACAACGCATCATCTAAGTTCTCTAACCAATCTTTCCTCTGCACATTCACCGTTTTCTACAAAATTTGCTTCACCTCTCTATTTGAAACCTCTATTTGGCCACTCGTTTGAGGGTAGTAAGCTCTAGCAACCTTATGCCGAATGCCATACTTAGCAAGAAGATTTTTAACTAGATGGTTAATGAAATGCTTACCTCCATCATTTATGATTTCTCTTGGAGTGCCAATGCGAGTGAAGATGTGCTTCTTGATGAACTTTATCACAACCCTTGAATCATTTGAAGGAAGAGCGACAGCCTCAACCCATTTACTCACATAATCCATAGCTACAATAATGTATTGGTTTCCACTAGATGGCGAGAAGGGACCCATGAAGTCAATGCCCCACACATCAAAGATTTCCATCTCCAAAAATGTTACTTAGTGGCATCTCATGTCTTCTTGAAATAGTATCCAACCTTTGCCATTTATCACAACCCTTCACAAAAGCAATAGAATCTTTAAATAACGAGGGCCAAAAGAAATCAGATTGTAGTACCTTATGAGCAGTGTGCTTTCCTCCGTGGTGACCTCCATATGGGCTAGCATGACAACTTTCGAGCACTTTGTGAACCTCATACTTCGGAATGTACGTTCTCACTACCCAGTCTACACCTTACTTGAACAAGAATGGTTCATCCAGATATAGAACTTAGCATCATGGTTGAGCTTTTTCTTTTGTAGAGTGGTTGCACCTAGAGGATAATCTCCACTTACTATCAAATTCGCAATATTTGCATACCATGGCACTTGAGAGATATCTAATGCCATCAATTGTTCCTTCAAAAACTCTTCCCGGATTTGCTCACCTTCATTCACATGGGAAAAATACTCCAACCTGGACAAAGGATCATCTATTTGATTTTCAGTACCTTTCCTATCTTTAATCTCAAGGTCGAATTCTTGGAGAAACAATATCCATCGAATCAGCCTTGGTTTAGCATCCTTCTTATTGAATAGGTACCTAATAGTTGCATGGTCAGTAAAAACAATCACTTTAGTACCTACCAAATACGATCTGAACTTGTCGAAGGCGAACACTAGAGCTAGCATCTCCTTCTCAGTCACTATGTAATTAGCTTGTGTAGAGTCAAGGGTCTTGCATGCATAATAGATCGAGTGGAACACTTTATTCTTTCATTGTCCCAACACTGCACCCACTGCTACGTCGCTTGCATCACACATAAGTTCAAATGGTAATCCCCAATCATGAGCAATTAAGATGGGACCTTCTATTAAGTTCCTCTTTAGCATCTCAAAAGCTTTCAAGCACATCTCATCAAAATCAAACTTCACCTCCTTCTCCAAAAGACTACACATAGGTCTTGCAATCTTGGAAAAATCCTTGATGAATCGCCGGTAAAAGCCTGCATGACCAAGAAAACTACGCACTCCTTTTATAGCATGAGAGGGGGCAATTTTTCAATAACTTCTACCTTGGCCTTATCAACCTCTAAACCCGACTTAGACACCTTGTGTCCTAACACTATCCCCTATCGAACCAAGAAATGATACTTTTCCCAATTCAGAACTAAGTTACTATCCTCACATCTAGCAAGTTCTTTATCAAGATTCCCAAGACATACCTCAAAAGACTTCCCAAAAACAAAGAAATCATCCATGAACACCTCTACAAATTCCTACACCATATCATGAAAAATTGCCATCATAAACCTTTGAAAATTCACCAGTGCACTGCAAAGTCCGAATGGCATGCATTTGAAAGCATAAGTACCATAAGGACAAGTGAACGTGGTCTTTTCCTGATCCTCGAGGGCAATCAAGATCTGGTTGTAACTGGAATACCCCTATAAGAAACAATAGTACTCCTGCCCTGCTAGTCGGTCAAGCATCTGATCAATGAAGGGAATGGGGTAGTGATCTTTCCGTGTGGCATCATTAAGTTTTTGGTAATCCATGTAAATTATCCAACCGATCACTGTTCTAGTAGGAATTAACTCATTCTTTTCGTTCCTTACCACTGTCATACCTCCTTTCTTAGGGACACATTGCACCAAACTTACCCACTTACTATCAGAGATCGGGTACACAATTCCAGCATCTAGCCACTTTATTACTTCCTTTCTTACCACCTCTTTCATCAAAGGATTTAGCCGACGTTGATGTTGTGCACTTGGTTTGTGATCTTCTTCCATGTAAATTATGTGCATACATAATGCCAAACTAATCACATGAATATCAGCCATCTGCCATCCAATCGCTTTCATCCTCCGCTTTAAGATCCTTAATGCCGCATCAACCTGTAATTCAGATAACTCTGCAGAAAGTATAACAGGCAAAGTTCCATTAGCACCCAAATAAGCATACGTTAGGTGAGCCGATAGAGATTTTAGTTTTAGCTTGAGAGCTTCTTCTATTGATGGCTTTGGTGGGGGCCCTAACTCAAGATCTAATGACTCTGCTCGAAGCTTACGAGTGTCCACCAGTGCTAGATTCAAACATGTTTCTATCTCTTGAGCCTCAGTATCTTCATCCACCTCAGGACCTACTAACACTCTCTCTAAGGGATCTTTGGGCACAACTACTTGGGATTCTACTATTTGATCAACCACAGTAATAGAATACAACTCTTCATAGATAGAAGGCAATTTTAAAGCGAGGTAAACATCGAATACCCCAACTTTATCATGTGCCCTCATAATAAATTGACCAGCTGATACATTAATCAATGCCCTACCTGTGGCCAAGAATGGGCGTCCCAAAATGAATGGAACTTCATAATCGGGTTCAAAATCTAAGACCCCAAAATCCACAGGAAAAATCAATGAACCTACTTGCACTAACACATCTTCTACTTCCCCCTCTGGCCTAGCAATGGATCTATCAGGGAGTTGGAGAATAACAGTGGTTCGTTTTAGACTACCCAATCCAAGCTTTTGATACAATGACAAGGGCATCAGATTTATGCTTGCCCCCAAATCACACAACCCCTGGGCATGAACACTTTGCCCAATTGTAATTTGCACAGTAAAACTACCTGGATATTTTAACTTTTTTGGTAGTCTATTTTGGATTCTAGAGCTGCACTCCTCAGTAAGTGCTACAGTTTCATACTCCGTGAGCCTTCTCTTGCTAGCCACAATGTCCTTCACGTATTTAGCATACTTTGGGATACCCTGTAAAATGTCAACCAAAGGCAGATTAATGTGAACCTATTTAAGGAGAGAGAGAGAAACTTACCAAAGCATTCATCCTCATTCTGCTTTTTGAGCCTTTGTGGAAACAGAGGTGGTAATTTGTTTTGAGGAATGGTACCTCAACATTGGAGCTTTTTACTACCTTTTACACATTCTTTTCTGTGGTACATGTTTCAGTGTCTCTCTTCTTTAGAGCTATTTCCTCTAATTGTAACCCACTTCTAGTACTTACTGCATTCAGATGCTTTTGGTTGTGTTCAGTATCACTGGGCAACCCACCTTAGGGATGCAAGTTTAGAGAATTGGCTACTTGCACAACTTGTTTCTCTAAACTCATTTGGGACATTTGGATGTTTCTGATATTCTCATCCTGCTTATCTATACTAGCATTTATTTTGGTCCCTATTTCAGTCATGAGCTTTTTGAGTATCTCTTCATTGGTCATCCCCCCTTTTGGTGCACTAGGATTTGCGCTTTGGTTAGGATTTTGGTATTGTTGCCCAGCGCCTTGAGAACGGTATTAGTTATCCCCTTGCGCCTAATTTTGTTTTGGTTCCCACCCCATGAGAAGTTAGGATGGTTTCTCCAACTAGGGTTGTAAGTGTTACCATAGTTTTGCTGAACTCCACCCCATTTGCGCATTACCCACATAGTTCACAGAATTCGAGTTTGCCCCACATTGCTCGATTTCATGAGCTCCACTACCACATACCTCACACCAATTGGCTGCCTGTTGCATAACATTTACCGGTGCATTATTTAAAGCCATTTGTTTAAAATGTAAGGCCATGTTATGTTGCATTGCATCTAATTTGGCATTTATAGCAGTAGCTTAATCTACATCTAAGATCCCCGCGGCCTTTAGGGTTGTGGTTCTAGGCATATCCCTTTCATATCCTGGGTTCCCTTCGGAGAGTCTATCGAGTCAGTCAAACAACTCTTCATATGTTTTAGCTAGGGCCTGTCCACCTGCTGTACTATTAAGAAGCACACGAGCATTATAATCTAAACCCTCAAAGAAAGTGTGAGCAAGTACCTCATTAGTTTGCATTTGGTGCGGGCAAGCATTCAACATTTGTTTGAAATAAGCCCATGCTTGGTACATGTCCTCCCCTTGATTTTTCCTAAAGCATAATATCTCACTCCTCAACCGTGCGGTTTTTTTGGATGGAAAGAATCGACTCAGGAACTTCCTTGCTAGATAATCCTAAGTGTGGCTCAGTAACTAACCAATGTTTTGTAGCTCATAACAATAAGTATGGAAACAACGTCAGCCTCACATAGTCTGATGAGACTCCAGTTGGGATGTATGTATCAGTGATTTCTATAAAGTTCCTAAGATGGATTTGGGGATCCTCGTGAGGGAGACCAGTGAATTTCCCATTAGAATGGAGAAGTTGTACCATGCCCTATTTTAGTTCAAATCTACCCCCTGATGGAGGTTTCCTAATACTAGACGCCACATTGGCTGTGAGTGGGACTTCCACATCACGGACTGGTCTCGTAGGTACGACAGGGGTTACTCTTTAGTTATTCAAGTTCTCCTGGTTGTTTACATTCTCTGGGTTATTCACGTTGTCTTAATTATTACTATCATTGTTTCCCCGAACACCTAACCCTAATTCTCCTGGACGTCCTTGATTTATTTTTCTGTGCTGGCGTAAAACTCTTTTGGGTTCGTTGTAAGGTTCGACAAGTTCTCCTTTTCGAGCCAGACCTGAATGTCAAGTGCCTACAATATAAAAGCTAAGATCAAGTAATTAATACCAGAATATTCTAATTGTAGACTTAAGAAGATCGAACATAAATCAATTTCTAAGTCCCCGGTAGCGGCGCCAAAAACTTGTTGCTCCCTAATATACACACAAGTGTACGTGGTAGCGTAAGTAAGATAGATTCTTAAAGAAACGAATTATCGTTCCCAAGGGACTTATGATCAATTTATGTCTAACACTTAATTCTACAAATAAAAGTAAAAGTAATCGTTTAAGAGATTGTGATTGTTGTTAACTACTACTAATTATGCAATAAGTAAAAGTAACCAATTGTGAACGACTTTAGGATGATGTTTCAAGCAAGTAAAAGACAATTCCAGGGCCGCAGCATGTAGTGAATCTCATGTATCATATTATAGACATAGAACTAATTTTAGTTGTCAAGTTACTAATTTATAGGGTTAATTATATGAGTCGGGCTATACACCTCTCGTCACCTACTCCAGTTAGCTATCTAACTACATCATTGAGCGGGAATAAATAGATTAACAGGCGAGCATTTATATTTAATCCTATTTCGTAACCAAGCAAGGTGTTCTTCCGGGCATCACTCCTGAACACTAATCACCTGAATCAAATGGGTCAACCGAGCTCTTTATATTCTATGGTCTATCTAACCTCTCCTCTCCCGATTTTAAGATTAGACGATATATTTATATTATGATGATCAAGCATAAAATACTAAAATAAGAATATAGAAGCAACTTATAATGACTACCAATAATTAATTCAAAAAGCCTTTAATAATCAACAATCCATTCGTAGCTACAGCCTAGAACCAAGGCGTTCAGCCAGTCATGCTATTAGAAAACCACAAAATACAATTGCTCATGAGATTTCCAAAAAATAGAAGAGTTAGATGATCAAAAGCTATTACAAACGTAGATACTTGCTCTTGCAAACCCAATAAAAGTCGAACCCTAACAATGGAGCCCTAAGGGTCTATTTATAAGAGTTAGAAAAGTTGGAGTCAAAACCTAGTACAATTAGGACTCCTTTCTTAACACTTTTAAGCTGAAAAGGTTGGAACTTTCGTGCCGTGTCGCGCCTGCTATCGCGCCTAGCACTTGCTGCAGGCTTTTCCCCCTTGGCGCGTCGCGCCTAGCATAGCGCCTCAGAAAGGCCTCTGAAGTTTACTCTTTGGCGTGTCGCGCCTCTCAGCATGCCTGAGAAGCATCCTAGTGCTCTAAGCCTTGGCGCGTCGCACCTCTCATTACGCCACAAATAGGACTCTGTCCTTTATGCCTTGGCGCGGCGCGCCCAACAGTATGCCAGGCACTGTTGAATTTTTCCTTTATCGTTTTCTTGCATGTCTTTTCTCCTTCTTCCTTCATTTCAACTCCAATTCCTTCAAGAGTTCCTAAAACAACTAATCATGTGTGTAAGTGTACAATCATCACAAGTTACACCAAAAATCAAGCTAATAACTAAAGATCATTCTTCAATCTAATCACTTCATGGTCAAATATTGACAACATAGGCAAATAAATATGCCTAAGATCGCTGATCAACATGGACTTCATTACAGGTTACCTCATACTCACAGACAACATAACTCTATTTAGGTGATAGTTGACAGAGTCACTAAGTCGACGAGTTTTTTGGTTGTTAACACTAAAAATTCGGTGAAGGACTACGCGAAGCTTTATATTAATGAGATAGTCAGGTTGCATGAGATTCCTTTGTCTATCATCTCAGATAGAGGTCCTATGTTTACCTCTCATTTCTAGAAGTCATTTCAGAAAGTCCTTGGTACTCAAGTTAATCTTAGCACAACATTTCATCCACAGACAGATGGTTAGGCAGAGAGTACCATTCAAACCTTAGAGGACATGTTGAGAGCTTGTGTGATTGATTTCAAGGGTAGTTGGGATGATCACCTTCCTCTTATAGAGGTCGCCTACAATAATAGCTACCATTCCAGCATTCAAATGGCCCCTTATGAGGCATTGTATGGATGTAGATGTAGATCTCCAGTTGGTTGGTTTGAAGTAGGTGAAGCAGCCTTGATAGGGCGAGATTCAGTTCATGATGCTATGGAGAAAGTGCAACTCATTAGACATAGACTTATGACCACCCAGAGTCGCCAAAAGTCTATAGATATAAGGATAAGGGAATTAGAGTTCCAAGTTGATGATTGGGTTTTCCTGAAAGTGTCACCAATGAAGGGGGTGATGAGATTTGTCAAGAAAGGGAAGCTTGGTCCTAGATATGTAGACCCTTACAAGATCTTGAAAAGAGTTGGTAAAGTGGCTTATGAGTTAGAGTTGCCAACAAAACTAGCAACAATGCATCCGATTTTTCACATTTCATTGTTGAAGAAGTGTGTGGGTGATCCAGCATCTAGTGTACCTTTAGAAAGTGTGGTTGTGAAGGATAGCCTCACTATGAAGACGTACCAGTTAAGATTCTTGATCGTCAGGTTCGAAGGTTGAGCAACAAAGAAGTCACTTCAGTTAAGGTTTTGTGGAGGAGTTAATCCGTAGAGGGAGCTACTTGGGAAGCGGAAGCAGCCATGAAGGCCAAGTATCCTCACCTTTTTTCTTCCGATTCCATTCTAGAGTGAGGTAATAGTTCCTCTCTAGTCTTTCAGTGATTCATGCACAGATTCAGTCTTAGTATCATGTTCCTTCAGTTTGTACTTTCATTTTCAGCGTATTTCCATGTTCTTGGAACTTAGTTCAGTCAAAAATTAGCTTCTAGAAATTTGTGGTAGGGTTTGCAGCTCTTTCCCTCCATTTTTTAGCTAGTTAGACTTCATTCGAGGATGAATTTTCCCAAGGGGGAGATAATGTTACACCCCGTATCCTAGAAAACCAAAATGCAGACTTTTCAGAAGTTGCATGTGCAACACACGGTTGCCACACACGGACTGAAGGGTGACCCACGGTCCATTCTGGTGGTCCATGGATGGCCACGTGCACCCCTTCCCAGAATCAGCCTACAAATTATTCTAAGTGTCGACCCACGGCGGGACCCACGACGGGACCCACGACCGTAGGTCAAAAAACGGACCGTGGTCCTAGTCTGTGGATCAGACCCCTTGACAACACCTCCCCTATCGACAGTTAACTAGCACGGACCGTTGGTCTATCCATTGTCCATCGGTCAGTTGCGTCGGTGGCCCCAACACCTTTTAAGTCAGGGGTCGTTTGGTCTTTTCCCTATGTGTTGGACCCCTAAACTACGTCGTTTAACCCCTAAACTACGTAGTTTCGGTCAGTTTAAACCTAGTAAATTAATTAGAATCTACACTAGTCAATTCATTCTCCAAGAAATCGATAAAACTAGAGAAAAAGAAGAGAAAAAGTCAAGCAGCCCTAGTTCAAGAACGCAACAGGTTTTCATCCGTTTCAGCCCCGAAATCAAAAGATTTCTCCGTGGAATTCTTCACCATGTATGTGAGATTTCAATAGTGGGTTCGTTTCACCCATTAGGTCTCTAAATTTCAGTTAGAATCTTGATTCCCTTAAATGTTAGAGATTGTTGGGTTTAGCTGTTAGAATGATCCCAAATCAGAGTATCATGTTATTGCTTAGTTTCCTTTACGAAATTCAGAACCCTAGTTGTGTAGTTCTTTTATTTCATTAATTACACAAGCTAGGTCAGATATTGCATATATACATGCTTCAAATTTGAATGTTTCATTATCATGTACATTAATGTTGCATTTTTCAGTTTGCATGTCAGTTTTTGAGCTATCCAGTATTAAAAAAAATTCAGTCATAAATTGTTAACTACATAATCAATTGGGAGAAGCTTAATACCGAGTTGACTAGGGTTAGTCACCCTCAAGTCCTAGAACTACGTGCCCCATAGATTGTAAGTCCCCTCTGTGGGCATCATTTTAGTGATCACACCAGTCATTCCTTTATACCTCTGGCAGGGTATATTGGGTCTTCTCGATGGGGTGTATAGATTGGACTCCACATTTAGCTCATGTGGTTTTATGTCGGTTATAAGTAGCTCTCTTACAGTCAGATTCTATTGCATTAACTACGTTATCAGTCACAGTTCAGTATTCAGTCTCACCATATTAATAAACTTGGTCATTGTATTTAGTTATTTCATGTTTAGTATTCTTAGTTTAATGTCACGCTTATCTCTTATCATTACTCAGATATATGCTTTGGTTCAGTTATGATTACTGTTCAGCTTTATTATATCATGCACGCCCAGTACCTTTCAAGTACTGATGCATACTCTGCGCTACATCTTCTCATGATGTAGGTTCAGGTTCTGAGCTTCCCTATCATGCATAAATCGGTTCCCAATCTTCACTTCAGTAGCATCAGTGGTGAGTCCTAATTCTTCAAGGACGATTGACATGATTATCTTCCTCTATGTTTAGTCTTTAGTTTCAGTATTCGCTAGATTTAGATGGGGCATGTCCTAGCACTTCTAGTCAATTAGAAGCTTATTTTCAGACATAGTTAGTTTTAGCTTTAGTATTTGAGTTTGACTTTTCAGTTGTTATTAAACTCTCAGCTTTCATATATTCATATATTTTATGGGTATTCCCCATCATTTCAGTTTAAATGATGATTTAGCTTCCGCACAGTATTTCCTTACTTTAGTTTACTTTAGTATGCTTATGATATGCCAGTAGGTTAGCTTGGGGTCACTCGTGATCCTGGGTCCCGTGTCTTTGTCTTGGGGGGTAGCTTTGGGCGTGACATTCACTAAATGATGAAAAAAAATCCAAAAAATAATCACTCGATCGATCATTTTCCTAGGCTAAAGCCAAAGCCGTAACTGATCAACGACGACGACGATGACACGAGGGGAATCCTTCTTTCCAACCCTTTTAACAACTATTAGAAGTGTTTCTCTATTTAAACACTTTAACTTTTGTTTCTTCCACCAATGAGGGAGAAATGTCTTTTACTAAAGCATAAGAGAATCTTTTCAAATTCCTCTTTTCATCTTCCCTCCATTTCCCATTAATTCTTGCTATATACCCAACACTAATGAGTCGAAAACAACAACAAGAAAGAGGATGCTTTCCCCTAAAGTTTATTAAACCTGAAATGTTTTTCTACTATCTAAAGCTATATTTCTACATGAATTCTTTTTGTGTTTTTTAATGGTCGAAAAAATTCCCCCCCCCCCCCAAAAAAACAGTGAATGAACAAGAGCATTTATAGTGGGGGAATGGAATAGATTGGGGGGAATCCGGTGAGGATAAGGATGACTTGGAGGAATTTGAAATTCAAATTCCTTGAGAAAATAAGGTTGCCAGCTTGAAATTCTGGTTCCTTCAACAAACGAGTGTTGATTCAAGGGGCAAGAGGTCTGAATTGATGACACCTCGATTCTAGAATGATCTTGGTACGAACGAATAAGGGAGAAATGATAATACAATGAGTTGGGTACGCATTGCTGGACTGAGTTCGCAGGGCTGCTGGATTATGGTCATGTTCGTCTGGATTTGGGTCGTTTATGGTTTCGTGTTCTCGCGAAGAAGAAGACGAGTATGCGTGGGTGTGTAGTTTCATATGTATTGTACGCTGTTGGATCACTGTTGTATTGGTGTTTTGTTGGGTCTTTGCTGATTGAAAAGTGGGTTGGGTTGAATGGAATTGGGTCGATCTGGATCACCCAAAATGGGTCTCAATGGATGGGTAAAATAGGAATAAGAAGATTTGGATTTGGATTGAAGATGTAGCCAAATTTCTATTGGGAATTGGCCATTTAGATTTCAACTCTAGCCAATTTAAGTTTAAGAGAGCCAATTTGATTTAATCACTGAATTTAGTTAAAAATTAAATAAGACGAATTAACATTAGTTAACTAACGAGTTTCTTAATCTTAACAAAATAAAATAATTAACTTAATTATAAACTTAATAATTGGAAATATAAACTATTGATTAACTAAACCTATTGACAAAATAGTCGGGTAAAAAAATAAAATCTTTTTAAGATGATTTTCAAATATTCATAAAATGTACTAATTATATATATATATAATTATATAAAACATACGTATTATTTAAAAGTTATAATAATGAAAAAATTACTTAAATATATTTTGAAAATATTTTCAATTTATAAAAACTAATTATTTTAAATCGTTTGGTATTGAAGAGGCTTGATGATTAATTCAATTGTGGAGGGTCAAAATTGGGTGTCAACAACGACAGACATAAAATTTATATATAACTTGCCTTCACAACTTGAAAATATAAAAGTATACGCAAGTATGTGCTTACTAAGACATCTACTTATTCTAGAAAACAAATATATATATATATATATATATATATATATATATATATATATATATATATATATATATATATATATATATATATATAACAAGAGATATTCCCTTATTATGAATCCCTACAACGATTTGGATCCCTAAAATCATGATTTACTATAATCATGATTATACTCCTACAATCATGCTAATACTTCTTTCTTACTGTAAATATTTTATAATTTTTCTGTACTTTCATCTAATGTATGTAGTGAGTAATTTTATTTAGAAGATAACAAAGAAAATTGATAACCAAATGAAAGCTTTCACTTCCTAGCTGAGATTGAAAATTTTCTCTCAAATTGTTGGGCACGTGCTAAGCGCGGGCATTGTACATCTAGTAATTAAAGAAAAAAAAGAGACAAAGATAAACTTCAAATATTAAAGTTTTTAATTTTCTTTTCTAGATATTTTGTTATATATAGACAAAAGATCGCAATTCGACTGTTACAATTGTGGTTTGAAGCGTTATTTTAATTAATTTAATTTATATAACACATATTATAACGGAATGCTTGTCATCCACCTAGTAGAAGTTGGAAGAAATGGAGAAAATATGAAATAGCGAGTAGCCTAATCCAGTAATCCCAAACTAAAACACTATATTTTCCTTCTAACGTACAGAAGTGCAAGAATTTCCACCAGCAGAACAAACAACACTAGAAGAAAAAAACACACTAATACAAAAACATCTCATTTAAATTGACTTCAGGAGACAATTATTCCCTTCAATCTTCGGTGTACACGAGTAGACATTTAAACTTTTATAAAATTGAACAAGTAGAAACAAGCATCCTACCTGGCATAATACATGTAGGACACCACGTAGGACACAAAATTACCATGTGGGATGACACATATGACACAAATTTACCATGTACGATGCCACATAAGACAAAATGTGTCTATTGGTTCAATTTTATACAAATTTAAATGTGTATTTATGCACGCACAAAATTGGAGGGCATAAATGACCATTGAATTCAAGTTAAAGGGAACATTTATTGTATTATATATGCCTATTTTCTTTTGGTGAACTAAACATGAAATCAACCGAAACAATGAGCTAATAAAAAACAAATCAGTGGAGAAAAAAGACAAAAGATTAGAAACATGCTTGCAATAATATAAGTAGAATGTTATGGGTGTAATGAAGAATCTTAGAGACTTATTAATTAAGGTGCAAGGAATGGAATTGAAAACTTTGATCCTTTGCGAGGTGGAGGATTCTTTGGCTTCTTTGGGCGAAAGCTCTTTCTAAGAGGGAGAGGCTGACGTTTTTTCGGCTGAGGAGGGTTGAACGCTCTACAATTTTTTCTAATTTCTCCAAATTTTCCCTCAAGAACTTGTGTGTTCCCTAACTTGATCAATGCATTTGCAAAAGCCTGTTGGAAGGCTTCTGGATTTATAGAAAACTTATTAACAATCCCAGCACTTGACCTATCTGATGCAAGTTCTTGATCAATTTTTAAGATCCCTTTCTTCAACCTTATTTGCTTGTAGAACTCATTGTCCACAATAAACGACGTGCTTTGATCTAAAAAAACCAAGGGATCATTATTCCTTGCAGCACAAGTCGTACTAAGTCTTGTGAACAAGTTAGGATCCATACTCCCATCAAATCTAGATATACGATCTTGAATAAGACTACAATGTGTAATTCCAATGGTGTGGGCACCCAAAAGAGTCACCATGTCATTCAGGCTAAACCCTTTGTTTGTGAAAAATTTTAATGCTTCTTGCACTGTTAAACTTGGTCCTGGTAAGTTTACTTCTGCTGGATTTGAGACAAGCCCATCTCGTCTCCCGGTGAGGATGTTATACATAGGTCCTCCAGCTAATGCCACTGAATCTCGAGTAGCTAATGCTATGATATCTGCACAGGAGACAGTAGTTGGGCATGCAGACTCTAGTCGGCTCTTAATCCGATCAATAAGCTCATATCCTCTTACTGATTGGTTTGGTCCCGCATCTTTTTCAGATTGCTTGTTTCCAGTGTTCTTCGAGTCTATCAGTATTGATGCATCACAACCCTGAACAAAGTTATTACAATTATCTTATTTTCTTTTTTAGTTCTGTATCCTAATTTGACAACTCGACATGAGTATGACCACAATATTAAAGAATACGTATCTTTAGATTAAAAAAAATATATCCAATCAAATCAAGAGAACCAAATTGAGATAGAGGAAGAACACTTTACATAATGTACCAAACTCTACAAGACAATGAATTTAGAGATCACTACTTTGTTAAAAAAAAAATTAAAATAATTTTAAAAAATGAAAAAAAAAAAAAAAAAAACTTGGGAAATAGCAGAATTTGTTGTATGCAGAGTCGGCAATTTCAAACTATACTTTAATAACTTGAATCACTTAACGGATAAATATAGGTGTCAGTCTATTTTAACTCGTACAAATTTGAATAAAAGATAAATATCCACGTACCAAGTTGTTGAGCACATTCACCACAACCTTATATGAGTCAAATGTTCAATTTCGGAAGATTATTATTAAACAAATAAGCAATGAACATACAATTATATATGTCCTGTGTGACAATGAACAAATAAGCACATCTATTTGATTCATTTTCTATAAGTCCTCGATCTAATCCAATTATTTGACACCTTTAATTATATCACACATACAATTATAATCTGATATTTCAATAATTAAAAAAAAAGATATTTGCAAAAAACTTTATGACAAGTAGATTTATTCCCAATTAACCCGTCCAAGAAACATACAATTAATTGAACCAAAGCAAGAATCGGAAGGTCGAAATTTCGTGTATATGACACACAGAAGCGAAGCAAGAATATTATTACGTACTCTGACAAAGCAGTCGTGAAAATACATCCGAAGCAAGGCCGCTGTGATGGAACGATCAGTAGAAAAGGAGCGTTGCACTTCTTGTTGCACAATACTTTCGGCTGCACGGCATTTTTTGGCGTAAAAACCAACTTGAAGTGCACTTGACACAATAATAAGTTCATGAAAAATACAACATATAAACAAGAGTTGTATTATCTTCTTCTCCATTTAATTTAATGTGTTAATTAAGCAAATTATAGCACTTAATTCAAAATCAAATGTAATCAATTTAGAGGACATTCTAAAGGTATTTATACATATATAGATGCCATATACAATAGAGATGTTGGAGCTTTGCAAGTTAAACATAAGTGGGATGCACGACGGCACGTATATAATAATAAAACTATTTTAAGACAAGAAGATATAATGAGATTAATTACATTGGTTCAAGAATATTATTTCGCGTTCTTAATAACGTATTAGTATGATTTTGATTTGACACATAGTTTAACAAACAAAAATAAGACTTTTGAATCTTGTGCTTTTAAATTGAAAACTTGTAAAAAAATCTTGTGCGATTAAATTAAAAACATGTAAAATTTACAAAATTATTATTTAATTTTATGATTGTCTTGTGAAAAGTTTAAATTATATATATATTCATGCGGAAATGAAAGAAGTATTTGTTTCAAGAACATGATAAGATATCCTTAATAATTGCATTTGTTCCTAAAGAAGTTAAAAATTTAATTGTATGAACTATGAACAAATGTTACATATCAGACGACCGACATCATTTTTGTTGAGTATCTTTAAATATTTAATTGCATGAACTTATTAGCTTAACCTCCACTTCAAAGTCTTGATAAATATAAATTAGTCCCTAAACCCCAAAGGCTTTCTAAAAAAATATTTTTTAAAAGTTCCCATGGTAATCATTTAAAACTTATTAGATATAAATGTTCTATAATTATTCTAATAATATTAAATTAAAGATATATTAGTCAAAATGAATATAATTGGATTAATTATTGAAGTTCAACAAATGTGGGCTTAATTAAAAGTCTAATTTCGGTAATTTGGGCTACAAATAATGAGTCCACTTTGCTAAAGCCAAATAGACATGTTACTTAAATCTGATTGGCGGAGGGGAAATCTTTTTTAATCATAACTAGGAGTATGCATCAGTTGGTTCGGTTCGATTTTATGTATTATCGATTCGGTTTAACGGTTTTCGATTTTTACGTACGCTAAACCAATAAGATATTGTTTATCGATTTTTGATTTATTGGATTTTCTTCATTAACGGTTCAGTATTCGATTTACCTTATAAGAAAATGTTTATAAAATAAATATATGATTTCTCACTTCTCTAACAATTTGGCACGATATAGTGAGACAAATCAACTGTAAATGCTTTGATATAGTAAAACAAGAAATATAATGAGAAATTGCATCAATAAGAGTAGATGTAGTATGAAGGCTACAATAACATGTTACAACCAAAATATAATATGGAATTTCTGATGTGAAGTAGAAGAACTATGATGTGTGAAGTGTGTAAATCGTAGTGTAGAGTACTGACATAGTGTCTAGTTATGTTAAATTATTAATATATAATATATATGAAGGGTATAGTAGTAACTTACTATCGTCTTAAAGGGTTATTGATTTACCCAATAACCCAATACTAAAAACCGATACCAAATCGATAACCCAATAGATTTTTTTTTATAAAACCATTAAAAACCTGCTAACCCATTAACCCAATAACAATGATCCAATAACATTATTTTATGTTCGGTTTATTGGTTGGTTCAGGTTTTGCACACCCCTAAACATAACTCCTCAATTTTACAACTATAAATAGAAGCCTCACAATCCATAAAACGGATCAGAATTCTAACAAGAAGTCAGAAAAATCTCGTGGATCAAACGCCACAGATTTCTCTATAAGCTACAAGTTCAAGAATTCAAGCATTCAAGTTCAAGAACAAGCTCAAAAGCCCTTGAACTCAAGTATAGGTTAAGAACAAGTTCAAGATTCAATTTCAAGCTCAATAACCCTTGAAAGTATATTTAAAAAGACGAAGTCGATGATTCATTGAGATTGTAATGTTCATATTTTAAATCTAATAATACGATTGTTGCAACAATTTACATTCTTGTTTATTATTTTTTTTGGACGCGGATTTTGTTGTCTACAAATTCTAGAACCCTAGTGGAACAATTTCTACCTCTCTTCTCAACTTTTCAAGCATCAAGGAATATTGAAATGACTTCCAAAAAGTTAAACTCTCAATCAACTACCTCTAAGGTTGCTAACTCCAAGTTCTAGATCTACTGAAGTAGTCAGAATTCTTGGTGTTACTTTCGAAAGTTTTGGAGTTATTACGAGGAGGAAAGTCACTATGTCGGGACAACAAACAGTTCAATTCTCGTCCACATTAACTTTTATTTTTGGATCTTCAAATCCAAAAGGATCAAGGTCATCCACAAATGCTTCAGAAGGAGAAAGTAGTATTGTTGAAAAGTACAAGAAGACCTTAGCTCTACTTGAGTGCTCTGGTACTAAGAACTCTACCACAAAGAAGAACTATGATTCAACTAATGAATTCTCTCCACACGCATCTCGTAATGTGAGTCCATTGAAGATCAACTTGTGTGACAATCCATGCTACTCTCCTACATCCCCAGTAATAGTGTAAGCAATGGTAAATGATACTTTATCCCTAGAGGAACATCTAGCAAATATGGCAAAGTTTGTTCAAGGATTGACAAAGCATGTATACCACCAAGAGTCTTGAATTGATAAGTTGGTGTCACGAACCAAAGTATACCCTAGATGTGACATGGTGTATAGGACCCCGAGAGGCTCTACACAAGTCACTTAGCATGCATAAACAAGATAATAGAATTAAAGAGTTCAAAAGACAGTCATTTCATAAAGAGTTGTTAAAAACGAGCGGAAGTCTAAGTTGTCTCAAAGTCATCTATTACATCAAGAGTGATTGGGACATAAGACATTTATCACATACAACATCTGAAAAGCAAAGATGAAATACAATAAAAGGTTTGGTCCTCGAAATATGAGGACTCAAGACTACCAAAGTGACCACTAGCAATGGGGATGCATGATAACGCTCAACTACACCTCATCCAATTCTAGGTGTAGGCGATCGTAATCTAGAATAAAACCAACAAAGAGTTGGGGTCGAACCCACAAGGAATGATACGGTATGGAATTCAATTAAGAAGTGAGTGTCGTGCTCTATTCATTTGTAGAAGTAAACATTATCGAATTAAAGCAACGTAAATTAAAGGGGTTTGACAACAAGTGTAAGATGGGGGGATTAGGTTTGTCAATTAACAACTACAATAATTACAAAAACAGGGGAGTAGATAAGTAGAGAGGAATTCTAGGGGATGTGATCGATTAAAGGATAATTTCGCTATATGGGTAATTGTAATTTACTAATAATTGTTGAATCTTAGTGGGTAGGCTAGACTATAGATGCAATAGCTTTCTCTCGAACAACTATTACGATTCAAGCGAGTTCTCTTGAAACTCGACAAGCATAACAATATAAACAACCTAATACCTCAATTAATCTACTCTCTCAAGCTAGATTGGTAGGATCAAGTTTAGATTCACTCTCTCGAGTTGAATCAACGATAACCCAATCATTACAATCATCAATCAATAGCCTTAATTCTAGAACCTCTTTCTCAAGCAAGCCCAGAACACTAAGTTAGAATTGCATTTGCAACTACAATTAATGGTTTAATACACAACTATCAATCAAACCCACTTCAAAATAACATTTAAATCAGTAAACAACAATACCCATAAGATAATTAGAGCAGATAATCACATGATCACACCCCTAAGAATGGGGATTTTAGCCACACATTATAAAAAGTGAGAAACAATTACCAATTATTTTATCCATGAATTGGGTAATGATTTTCAAGTCTTTACAATGCTTTAAATCAACTTAAATTTAAAACCCATTTGAAAACTCTACTTAAAAACTCTAAAAATAGTATTGGGGATCAAGAACTCCAGTTAAAACTCTCAGAACACTTGTTTAGAATCTGGAAATTTCAGAATTCTCCCAACCACCCTTAAAAATCTTTTGAAATTTTACATTTATACTCTTTAAAATTTGTAGCTTTTGGACTAATCGGCGAAGTAGTCGAGCATCGCCGACTAGGTCGGTGATGCACCAAGTTCCACGCTTCCTCACCGTCTTGCCTAATTGCCTCTTCAACCTCAGAGTTCTATAACTTTAGGCGACCAAGATCGAGGTCATCGCCGATTCATTCGGCGGTTAACCAACTATACATTTCCATTGCCAAGTTGGTTTTTCCCTAAGGCTGGCACACTATGACTTTTGGGGAGCTAAAGAGCCACTCGGCGGTTCGCCGAGTGGTCTTGGCAATCACCAGAATTGCCTTTCTTCAACTTCTTCAGTATTTTCGCTCTTTTTTGCCCGGTAATGTCCTTGTCTTTCTCCTTTTCCTTCCTTACTACAAATCAACACTTTAACATCAGTGTAAAGCATAAATTAGGTATTGAGGACAATAAAACTATGAAAACAAAGCCCTAAATGAGTCAAAATCTAAGACTCATCAACACCCCCAACCTAACTTTTGCTTGTCCTCAAGTAAAACTCAATATCAATCAGTTCAACAAGGATGTCTAGAAACAGTGCTACTCAAGACTCAACATGAATACATACAAGAGGTTCAAATCACTCATGCAATGTTCAATTGTGCACTCTAAGTTTCAAACTGTGACTAACCATTATCAAATGAACTCAAGCTCACAATGCTTGCTTCCAATGCAAGTTCAAGCTCAACAAAAGCATTCGAATACCCTCACATCAAAAACGATTCCATGCTCACACAAAGCTCATCAAACTTCTAAAATTTTGGAATCAAAACAACTCTCACCCTCTCAAAATCAAACACATGCATTATTCTTCCCCATAGGCTTGTCAGTATTTTCAAACAACATGATATTAAGCTTAATCAAGATCACCAAGGTCTTTCAAGTCTTTTAACGGGGCTGAGGGTAATGGTATAATCATTTAGGCTTACTGACTTCTACCTTCATGAAGCATGGCTTGCATTTCATTCTTTCACTATTTCTATCCCACTTTTTTATTCTCAAAATCACACCCTATTCTTTTAAGCATGACTCATTGGATACCCCATTTCATTTGCTCATTGAAAATACTTTATTTCAACCATTCTTTTCTTTTTCGATCTTTTTCTTCTTTTCATTTTTTTATATGGAGGGGTTCCATCTTTTTCATCACTAACTTTCAAGGGTAAATTTCTCAAACTTCTTGATTTTTCTCCTTTTTCACCACACCCCCAACTTAGGATTTTGAACTAAGTTGGCTATTCAAAACAAACAATGCTCCATGAAGATTTTAGGTGGGAAAGAAAAGGGTCATTTGTGCTCAAGGTTCATCCAAAGAAAAGGATAGGCTCAAATGGTGCCAAGCTAGGTTCACACTCTCACAAGGTTGTCACAAAGAGGTATAATGGAAATATCGACTCACTCTCCACAAATTATGCCTAAGATAATCTTTATCATTCGCTCACACTAGTCAATATAACCAATGAGGCAAGTTCTAGGTATTATCAAACATGTGTTTCAAGACAACCTCACCAGATACGACATTCAACACAATCATCAAACAAGACTTTACCATTTTTGCTAGCATGCAACGATCATCACAAGAGTTCAACTCAGCAACCGACTTAGTCACAATAAGATGCTACGAGTTCACATATGACTTATGCAACTCAATTCACCTCATTGGATTTGCACAAACATGTCATTCAAACAAGAACACTATTCAAGTCATCGGTATTGATCACAATCGATACTCAAAATTGTAAGAGAACAACCACATTCACACACATTAAGAGGTGGTAATTTTAAAAAATGGATCAAAACCACAACATTCACATTAAAAACAATGGACCAAAAGCCAATATATATCAACACAAAAACAAAAATATCCACAAAGCATCACAAAAGAGGTAGGTATGAAAACACTCACCCCGCCAAACTAGTCTAGTAGTTGTCCTCAAATGCAAAGAACTCAAGAAACAAAACAAGATAAAAAATTTTGGATTAAAAAATCCTTTTGCCAAGATAAGCATGGGATGAACTCTACATCTCTGTGACTCTACTATCTTGGGCATCAGTGCCCGGTTCAACATCATCAGTGGCTCCACTGGAGCCTACCATCGAAGTATCCCTTAGTGATGCCTCAACAGTTGTCTGAACCATGACCCCTCAAGGTCCTACAGATCATCATACATGGATTAATCACGAATACCCTGCTCTTCCTCATCAGTCTCAGCCTCGAACTCAGCAACTACATCATCCCTATCAACATCTCTAGTCGTAGTAGCTAGAGAAACATCTGAACTGGGAGGCACATCTGCACTCAGGACCTCAGGAATCTCTACCGTACCAAACAACATCAATAGGTCAGTGGACTTTAGCTCATCTACATCCTTCCTCAGGCCTACAATATCAGCCTTCAAGGCTGCCACAGCATCAGACACTCCCCGACTCTGCTCAGTAGCCTTACCTCTCACATTAAAGGCATCCATTGCAAATTTGTGGGCATCTATCAACCCCTTGTGCTCTCTCATCTCAGCCCTAATCAGGGCCAAGGCAGTAGCTATCACCTACTCGATCAACCCAGGCATAACAGCCTCCACCCAGGAGGCACACACATCAGTAGATTGAGCCAGATGGCCCATCTTGTATAACATAGCCTGGGTGATAGGGGGTCGGGAAGCAGAAACAGAAGCAATAGTAGTAGTTGTAGGAGGGGGAGCAGTGGTAGGGCCATAAGGTACGGAAGTAGAGGTATCTTTAGGCTCACTGGCCTGAGGGGGAAGTATTGCCTCTGTCGGCAACATCTCAACATCGACTACCGGGGACATTTCCGCCGGGTTCAACTCTCATCCAATCATCCTCATCCCTCAGATACTCCGCCTTTATTTGTTAGATGTTAGTAGAGAAAGTGGGAGTCACTTCCACACTCATCTTAGCAACTATTGGAACATGGGCCCACTAGCACAGCTTAATGATCAACATGGGGAAGGGGAGAGAGGTCTGGCTCTACTTGACCCTCATGGACATCTCCTTCTATCTAATCAAACCCAGATTGAGGTGATCCATGTCCATTATGCAGCCCAGCAAAGTAGCTTTCTAATGACTTAGTATCGACTCATTTTGGGAGGACATCAGTGTCCTACTGATGAAGCCAAATAGTACCTAGTAGCCACATTCAACTCTTTCTTCTCAATGGGAGCCCCAGCCTCGATCCACCATGGAGTAGTGTCGGCTATCAAAGGTGCCCGCTAACCCTTTAAATATTTGAGGGTCTTCTTCTTTATTTGATCCACCAAGACTTGAATCACATTAACTGAACACCTGAGTACCTCATTAATATCCGTGCCACTGTATTTTACCTTCTTGCCTCGAACAACCACATAGTCAACTAGCTTGAATATGCTAGCCTTTTTCTTTCCCTTTGGCACTAACTCCCCATACACCGAGTGGAACTCCCAGACCCACGTAGGAATGTATGAGCCTCGGTGCTTGCTAAAGAGCTCAAATTTGTGGAACTTTATGGTGTTCCACACCTCTGGGTATCGGTTTACAACTCCTTCTGTAGACAACCTATTCTCTTCTAAAATTGTCCTCAAACCCTTGGCCTTTAACCTGTATAACTACCGGGGAAGAGGAACCTGAGCTGGTGGAGGAGCCTGCTCTACTATCTATGCTAGAGGTGGAGGAGGTGTAGGAGGTAGTGGCATCCGAGCTGGATCATGTATGGCCTTGGAGTGTAGTTGTTCTCTCCTGGCCTGGAGAAGATGATCGTCCTCCAGCTCAGATACGGAGACTAGAGAACTATCCCCTGAATGGCCTTCGCTGTCAGAGAGAGTGAGGTATGTGGAGTAAATACCCTCACTGTCAGAGCTCGCCTCTGCAAGTGTTGGCACTACGAGCTTCTTGCCCTTTCCCTTTCCCCTTTAGGGGGAAGTTTTGATACTATGGTCTGGGAGGCTACAGCCTCCTTATTGATGACAATGCCTCTTTAACGCTTTTGGGGTGGTTAATTTCTTCCCACAACCTTTAATCTAGCCATTCCTACAAAACAAAACCACATACGTTAGATGCAATTCCAAAAAATTTCAAAGTTAGAAAACTGTGCAGGAAAACTCGCCGAATCGTTCGGCGAGCTAAGTTGGGCTCGCCGAATATTCCAGAATAAATTCTTTTAAAAATTAGCATAGGTCGGCAATGTCCAGGGCCTTTCAACAAATTGTTGAAACTATTCGGCGAACTAAAAGTAGCTCACTGAATGTTACAGAATATTTTTAGAAATCAGGGGCACAGAAGGGTGATCAGAAGGGACATTCGGTGAGTCGCCAAGTGAACTCGGTTAGCTCAGGTGTATCGCCGAAAGTTACAAAATGCAGACCACAAAAATAGAAAATAAAAAGGCGATCAATCGGTCTTTAGGTGAACCGTTGAACCACTCGACGATCTCAACCCACCTCGCTGAACAGTCCAACCGGCTAGATTTTTACCCCGACCTTCAAAATATGTCCCGCAACCAACGAAAATAAAATTAACCCACTATTCTATATAATTGATCCCAGAATCATACTACCCATGCCCTTGGAGTACTCAGACTTCTCCCAATTTAGCCAAATTGGCAAATTGACGTCTTTTTCCCTTAAGAATGACGTAAACCACTCTATCATTGGGCAAAATCAGACGATTGGCATAATCAAGGTTACTCAAACTTCACCCACTAGACTCAACAAATAAACCAACATACCCCACAAGATTTAACATGCTAAAACACATAATTTCACAATTTAATACCAATTAACATTGAATGAAACAAGATACGGGCAGGCATTATCACTATGCAATCGACAAATCACAATTACACAATGAAAACAATTAATCAAAGAGCATGCATTTGAATTTACTAAAATGTGATAACGGGGTTCAGATAACCAATCTCAAAAGCAGAATATTTGAAAAGCTAGGTAAGCAGAGTTATCGATCCCATACAAAAAGTAAGAAAACTAGTACGGAAATATGAAAATATATGGTTGTGAAAGTTTGGAAGTCGAAAAGTATGAAATGAGGGAAATCTTTGAATTTAAAAAGGGTTTGGCCTTTTGACCCTTTAGTTCACGCGCCAGTCGGCGACCATTACTTACGTCGCCGACCCACTCGGTGATGCATAGAGTAGCACTTTATCCTGCTGAGGTTTACAAAACCTCTAGCAATCTAGATGGTTCAAACGGCGATCCAAGTCGGGCTCGCTGGCCTATTTGGCGAGTTGTCGTTGGATCTTTGGCTCGCCTAACTGCTTATTTTCCCAAAATTTCAAGCTTTCAACCTACACATTCAACATCTGTTATTCAAACACAATATTAAAAATATCAAAAACTTTGGTTGCCTCCCAAGAAGCACCTTATTTAACATCGTGGCATGACAAAGATACCTATTCAAGGTTTATTTTTTGGATTGGCCATGGTGTAACTTGGTAATCCTCCTTTTGGCCTTGGATTCAAATGAGTCGAGATTTGACCCATTTGTGTTTCCAACTGCTTAATGGACACCGACTGAGAAGTAACTGTTTGATTGAGAGTTGACACGTCATCGTTCATTTCTTGTAAAACCTTGTCCGACCCTTCCACTTTGTTGAGAATGCGTGAAAGCATATCTTCAGTGTGGAAAGTTTCCAGGTCGAACCTTTGCTCTTTTGGCTTTTGACGCTCATAGGGAGGTACATATCTCTCTTTGTCCCCATCTCTATCCTTCCAATTAGTTCCACGATCATGCTATTCCATATCACGGTCTCTCCAACGATCATCACGCTCTCTATTCCAACCTTGATTCCCACCCGTCCTTTGATAGTTTGGACGAAAACCTCCACTTTGATTTGCAAGGAAACTCACTTCCTCATTATATAGAGCCTCAAAGTGTGCATCATCGGGGTTCGTCCCACTAACACCAACAACATTCACAGCCTTAGAATCACTACCCATGACATGTTTTGACAACAAATCCATTTGGATCATTATCTTGGCCATGTTTTGATCTCATTCTTTGTCTTTTTCAATTTGTTCCTTCGTCATCCTAAATGTCAAAGGAGACACTTGATCCTCTCTCGTGTACCAAGCCCGATTGATTTTGGTCATGCCATCAAGCAAGGTAGATGCAATTTCAAATGGTTGATGCATGATACCTCCCTAGACCAATTGGTCAGCTACACCTTTGTTAACTGAATCTAGACTCTGGTAGAAATGTTGTAGAAAGACATTGTTTGGGAGTCCATGAGTCAGACATTGGAGTAGAAACTTTTGGAAACATAACCACTTCTACTGAATTGGCTCACCATCAAAGCTTTTGAAACCTTAGATATTATCCCTCAATGACATCACTTCGAATGAGGAAAGAATCTGATGTAGAATGCCTAAGTAAGTTTGTCCCAAGTGGTGATTGAGTCCCTATGTAGGTCCGCTAACCACTTGGTAGCCTCTCCCATTAGAGAAAAAGGAAACAATTGAAGTCGAACTAACTCTTTGGAGATGTTCTTGAAAGAGAAGGGTTCACAAACGTCCGCAAAATTTTGGATATGATCATGGGGATCCTCATGAGCCAAGCCTCCAAACAACCCTTTTATTTGAAATAATTGCAACATCGTGGTTGTCACATGGAACACTACATTTCCCTCGATCAGAGGCAACTGGATAGCACCTACACCACCCAAATGCACTTCATTCACATGTACTTCATTAACATCATTCAAGTTGCTGATGTCATCATTTTGGCCTAGCTAGTTGGCGTTGCTTCCATTGACGCTCATTTTGTCACATTATCAAAGGCAACAAACAACACACAAAAGGTGAATAGGTTAAACTTCAATACAATAGGATCACAAACAAACTTCAACAAGAGAATTCTATAACACCACTTCCCGGCAGCGGCACCATTTTTTATAACGCTCAACTACACATCATCCAATTCTAGGTGTAGGCGATTGTAAGCTAGTATAAACCCAACATAGGGAACGGGTCTAACCCACAGGGAGTGATATAGTGTGGAATTCACTTAAGAAGTAAAGGTCGTGCTCTAGTCATTTGTAGAAGTAAACATTATCAAATTAAAGCAACATAAATTAGAGGGGTTTGACAACAAGTGTCAAATAGGGAGATTAGGTTTGTCAATTAACAACTACAACAATTACGAAAATATGGGAGTAGATAAGTAGAGAGGAATTCTTGGGGATGTGATCGATTAAAGGCTAATTTCTCTATATGGGTAATTGTAATTTACTAACAATTGTTGAATATTAGTGGGTAGGCTAGAATATAGATGCAATAGCTTTCTCTCATGCAACTATTACGATTCAAGCAAGTTCTCTCAAACCTCAATAAACATAACAATATAAACAGCCCATTACCTCAATTAATCTACTCTCTCGAGCTAGATTGGCAGGATCGAGTTTAGATTCACTCTCTCGAGCTAAATCAACGATAACCCAATCACTAAAATCATCAATCGATAGCCTTAATTCTAGAACCTCTTTCTCAAGCAAGCCCAGAACACTAAGTTAGAATTACATTTGAAACTACAATTCAAGAATTAATACACATCTATCAATCAAAACCACTTCAAAACAACATTTAAAAAAGGAAACAACAATACACATAAGCTAATTAGAGCAAATAATCACATGATCACACCCCCAAGAATGGGGGTTTTAGCCACACATTATAAAAAGTGAGAAACGATTACCAATTATGTTATCCATGAACTGGGTAATGATATGCAAGTCTTTACAATGCTTCAAATCAACTCAAATTCAAAACTTACTTGAAAACTTTACTTAAAAACTCTTAAAATAGTCTTGGAGATCAAGAACTCAAGGTAAAACTATAACACTCCGAAAACTAGTAGGCTAAACTAGAGCTTTACATGAGGTTTAGAGTCGTAAATGTAACTCCCCGTACTTAAAAATAAAGGGTTTCATGTTAGAGCATCAAAGTACGACCCCCAAAGACCAACCATGGGTCGTCGTGGGTGAGGGGCCATAGTTCAAGCCTAAAAATCAAGCCTCAGAACCCCGACCCACGCTTCACCAGCACGGGTCATGGGTCCACCCACGGTCTGTTAGTGAGGGTCGTGGGTGAGGCCTGAAACTGCTTTTTGGCAGTTACACTTAGGGGCATTTTGGTGTTTTGCAATTTTAATTAATATTAAGTGATGTCATTTTACACTAAATTAGACTAACTATATAAGGTTTTTAAGTCACCAAATTAAGTCATCCAAGCCATTATTCTAAAATTCCGAAAGAACTCATCATCTTCAAAAATTCTCTCTCTAAAACTTCAAGGAAGAAGAAGAAGGAAGTTGGAGCTAGGGTTTGAAGGAGCAAGGTTTTCTACTCAATTTCTTTGGAGATTCATAGCTAAGGTATGGTAGTCCTTCATCCATGGAGTCCCTCAAAAGCTAGGATTTGACTCCATGTCATGGATTTCTTTCAAAAAAAGATTCTAATGATTTAATTACTTTATATTATGATTGAATTGATAATTTATTATGGTTTTCATGTAGAAATCCCCAAGATTCCATGAAATCCCCACATTCCCAATTTATGACCTTGTGATGTGGGTGAATTCATGAAAGAATGATATTATAAGATTATGCTTGTAGTAATTGAGTTATTTGAATCATGTTATTATCCATGTCTAATGTATTAATTCTAAATGTGTTGATGAAATGTGATCCTTGATCCTTGAAGTGCAAAGTATGAGAATTATGCATGATTATGAGATTATGTATATGCTTCAAGAACACTTTGATAGTAAAGTGATTATGATTATGATCTAGTTGTTGTGTTGTTGAAAGGTTACCCTCATATACACACCTATGTATGAATATGCTATGATGTGAAAGGTTTTCTCACAATATGATGATTCTAAGGTTGAAATACTATTCTCACCTATTGAATCTAGGCGCTATCTTATGAATTATGTTGAATTGAGTGTCAAGACATTCTTCCATGAATATAAACTTAAGTCAAGACTTAATATGTATTCCGTGGGAATTAATGCTTAGTACCAAGTGGATATTGATATGAGATGGAAGCCCTCACGATAGTAGAGGCGGGGTTTCTAGGAACAATCTATTGGAATTGAAACTCTCACGACAGTAAAGGCCAGGTTTCTAGTAGCAATCCCCTTATCCCATAAACTATGTGCCCTCATAGGTCTTTAGCTAGTGGATCCACCTAAGCTAAGAGTATGGTTCTACCTTAGGCAAGTAGTACAACCTCTTTCGGTGTGGGGTAGACACCGAATTTCATGTTAAGCTCACATGATCTATGACAGTTAAGGCTTATCCCACTATGATAGTTTGAACAAGAATATGAATTATGAACTATAGTTACTCAAGAAGCTTTACTTAGTATGGGTGAGATTATGAGATCTTATTCATGCATTGCACAAGTGTGCTTTGAGGGTATTTATGATATGTTCCTCCTATGATATGATGATTTATAAGTTGATTGTGCTTATGACTTATGCTTTTTTCCCACTATCTTCAAAATGATGTTTTAACATAGTAAATTGCATGCATTCAACTAAAATGTCCCTTGTGGCAAGATTTCAATATTTTTATGCATGACTATCATACTTAGTGCATTTTTATATTAAACCATGTTTTTCCTACATTTTCCATATGTGTAGGGTCCGGTTCTCAAGGTGGTCATCATTGTTGCTAAAGCTTGGATTTGCTTATTCTCCTAGCTTGTTGGTGAGTCCTCATGATTCGAGGACGAATATTTTCACTTAGTAGTTTCATTCTTGTATTTCCTTTCCGAACTATGTTGTATGGGCTATGTCCCTATTTGATTCATGTATTGTAATAGATGACTATATTGAGACAAGTCTAGACTTCCACTTTCCTTTATGAAAATTTTGGACTTGAAGTGTGTTTTACTCTTTATTGTTCTATTCTTATGTTATAATGTGTTAAGAGGCTTGTATGAGGCTTCTCGGAGTCTTGTACGCGGTGTCACACCTAGGGGGTACCCTTGGGTCATGACAAACTTGGTATCAGAGCACAAGGTTTAGAATGATTCTAGGATGATGTCTCATAAGCCACGTCTAGTAGAGTATTGTTCATGAGTGTGAAGCATGCCACACTTATGAATAAGAGGCTATAAGATGTTTAGGAAATTTCACTTCTTTCATTACTCTTAAGTCGTGCCTTAGAGTTTAGCTCTATGAAGTCCCTCTCTAATCCTTTTCTTGTGTCTTCAGGATATAAATACATGAAGGGCTAATGCTAGAAGGAAGGAGGATGACAATGTGAATCAAGGAGCTCCTCATCAAGTTAATCAAGCTCAGATTAATCCTTTGGCTATGTCGAATTTGGAGGTTAGGTCGGCTTTTCAAATGTTGGCTCAAGCTTTGACGACTCAAGCTCAAGCTATGACGGCTCAAGCCAATAGAGAGGTTGTAGCTCCGGTGAATCCTGATGTGAATTCGGCAGCTTCAAGAGTGAGGGATTTTGCAAGAATGAGCCCCTCTACCCCCCAAATTTGTGGAAGAGGTTTATAAAGTACTTGCTATTATGGGGGTGACTTCGGTAGAGAAAGTGGAGTTGGCCACTTACCAATTGAAAGGTGTTTCTCAAGTGTGGTGTAATCAATGGAATAGAAATAGGCCGGTAGGAGCAGGTCTCATAGAGTGGGAGGTGTTTAAATTAGCTTTTCGTGATAGGTTCTTTCCCCGAGAGTTGAGGGAAACTAAGGTGGAAGAGTTCATTAACCTTAGTCAAGGAAGCATGAGCGTGAAAGAGTATGCACTAAAGTTCACTCAATTGTCCAGGTATGCTTCAAGTAAGGTGGCAGATTTGAGGGATGAGATGAGTAGGTTTTTTTATGGGTGTATCCGACTTGGTAGTAAAAGAATTTTGTTCGGCAATTCACCATCATGATATGGATATCTCATGTATTATAGTGTATTCCTAACAATCAGAGGAAGAGAAACTCAAGAAAAAGAATAGGGAGGTGAAAAGAGCTAGGACTGTGATAGGAACTTCTCTAATACTAAGTCTGATGGGCAAGATCGACCAATGTTCAAACAAAGGTTTTCCAACCAAGGCTCCTCTATTGCTCCGATCCAAGGGTCAACAAAGATAGGGTTTCCAACTCTAAACCTAAAGGAGTCAATGGTAGTGGTTCTAATGTGGCTAGGCCTAATTGTGTAAAATGTGGAAGGAAACATGATGGTAAGTGTCTAGTTGGCATAGATGGTTGTTATGGTTGTCGAAAGAGTGGCCACAAGATGAGATATTTCCCGATGCTCATGGCCAAAGGAAGAGAAAGCAAGCAAGCTCCTTCTAGCTATTCAAAATCCAATGCCCCAAAGCAAAACTGCTTTTATGCTCTTCAATCCTGAGGTAACCAAGAGAGCTCCCCGAATGTTGTAACCGATATGTTAAAAGTATTTCATATTGATGTATATGCCTTGTTAGATCCCGATGCTACTTTGTCCTTTGTTACACCTTATGTGGCCATGAAATTTGATATGCTCCCCGAAGTGTTATTAGACCCTTTTTCAGTTTCTACCCCGGTTGGTCATTCGGAGGTGGCTAAGAGGGTGTATAGAAGGTGTCCCATAGAGTTACTTTGGTGGATTTGGTAGAGTTAGATATACTAGACTTTGATATGATTTTGGGTATGGATTGGTTGCATGCATGTTACGCCTCTATCGATTGTAGGACTCGGGTAGTTAGATTTCAATTTCCAAATGAGCCTATCTTAGAGTGGAAGGGGGGAAATTCCATGCCTAGAGGTCAATTTGTGTCCTACCTTAAAGCTAGGAAGATGATCTCCAAAGGTTGTATTTACCATCTTGTTAGGGTAAGGGATGTTGAATCTGAAACCCCTTCTCTAGAGTCAATTCCGGTGGTTAATGAGTTCCCAGAAGTTTTTAATGATTTGCCCTATATTCCTCCCGAGCAGGAAATAGATTTTGGTATTGACCTTCTTTTGAATACGTAACCTATATCTATTCTTCTTATAGAATGGCTCCGGCGGAGTTAAAAGAGTTGAAGGAGCAACTTAAGGATTTGTTAGATAAGGGATTCATCCGACCGAGTATCTCTCCATAGGGTGCTATGGTGTTGTTTGTTAGAAAGAGAGATGGGTCCTTTAGAATGTGCATCAATTATCGTCAATTGAATAAAGTGACCATTAAGAACAAGTATCCTCTTCCGAGAATTGATGAGTTGTTTGATCAACTTCAAGGAGCTAGTTATTTCTCCAAGATTGATCTTCATTCAGGTTATCACCAATTGAGGGTGAGAGGGGTTGATATTCCCAAGATGGCTTTCCAAACTCGATATGATCATTATGAATTCCTAGTAATGTTGTTTGGGTTGACTAATGCTTCGGCGGTGTTTATAGACCTAATAAATAGAGTGTTTAGGCAATACCTAGACATGCTTGTAATTGTGTTTATCGATGATATTTTGATCTATTAAAGGAGTGAGAATGATCATCTGGATCATTTGAGAGTTGTGTTGCACGTTCTTAAGGACCACCAACTCTTTGCAAAGTTTAGCAAGTGTAAATTTCTGTTGAGATTTGTAGCTTTCCTTAGTCATATTATGTCAAGCAAGGGTATTGAGGTAGATCCTAAGAAGACGGATGCGGTCAATAGTTGGCCTAGACCTCTAACTCCTTCCAATATTAGAAGTTTTTTGGGTTTAGCCGGCTACTATAGAAGGTTTGTTGAGGGATTTTCTTCCATTGCTTCTCCTTTGATGGCCTTGACTAAAAAGAAAGCTAAGTTTGTGTGGTCGGAAGCTTGTGAGAAAAGTTTTCAGGAATTGAAAGATAGACTTACTTCCGCTCCGGTGTTGACCTTACCAAAAGGTACTAATGGTTTTGTGGTGTATTGTGATGCCTCTAGAGTGGGGTTGGGATGTGTGCTCATGTAAAACGGTAAAGTGATTGCCTATGCTTCAAGGCAACTTAAAATCCATGAAAAGAATTATCCGACGTATTATCTTGAATTAGTAGTTGTTGTGTTTGCATTAAAAATATGGAGACATTATTTATATGGGGTCCATGTGGATGTTTTCATCGATCACAAGAGTCTTCAATATATATTTAGTCAAAAGGACCTGAATCTTCAACAAAGAAGGTGGTTGGAACTCTTGAAGGATTATGATATGAGTGTTCTTTACCACCCCGACAAAGCTAATGTGGTAGCAGATGCACTTAATAGATTGTCCATGGGTAGTGTGGCTCATGTAGAGGATGAAAAGAAAGAATTGGTTCGTGATGCGCATAGGTTTTCTCGGCTAGGTGTTCAACTAGTGGATTCCACCAAGGGTGGTGTCATGGTCCATAATGGTTCCAAATCGTCCTTTGTGATGGAGGTGAAGTCAAAACAAGGCCTTGATCCTATATTAGTTGAATTAGAAGAATCGGTACTTAAGAAGTCCGTCGAGGCTTTCTCCCAAGGGCGAGATGGGGTGCTTAGGTACCAAGGTCAGTTATGTGTTCCGGATGTTGATGTTTAAAGGGAACAAATTTTAGAGGAAGCTTATAGTTCTCGGTATTCTATTCATCCGGGAGCCACCAAGATGTATCGTGATCTATCAGAAGTCTATTGGTGGAATGGGATGAAGAAAGATATTGCAGGATTTGTAGCCAAATGTCCTAATTGTCAACAAGTTAAGGTTGAGCATCAAAGGCCGGGAGGCTTTTCCCAAGATATAAATATTTCCACTTGGAAGTGGGAAGATGTAAATATGGACTTTATTGTGGGTTTGCCTCGCATCCGAAGGCAACATGATTCTATTTGGGTCATTATAGATCAGATGACAAAATCATCCCACTTCATTCACGTCAAGGTTTCTTTTTCGGCAGAAGACTATGCCAAGTTGTATATAAGGGAGATAGTGAAGTTGCATGAAGTTTTTCTATCTATTATTTTCGATCGGGGTACTCAATTTACTTCTCACTTTTGGAAGTCATTCCAAAAAGGTCTTGGCACTAAGGTGAAGCTTAGCACAGCTTTTCACCCCCAAATGGATGGACAAGCGGAACTCACCATTCAGACCTTGGAAGATCTATTGAGGGCATGTGTGATAGATTTTAAAGGTGATTGGGATGACCACATGCCACTAATAGAGTTTGCCTACAATAATAGCTATCACACAAGTATTGGTATGGCTCCTTTTGAAGCCTTGTTTGGTAGGAGATGTAGGTCTCCAGTTGGTTGGTTTGAGGTTGGTGAAATTGCTATAATAGGTTCCGAGCTAGTTTATGAAGCTATTGAGAAAGTTCGGCTTATTAGAGAGAGGTTGAGAACGGCTCAAAGTAGACAAAAGTCTTATGTTGATGTAAGAAAAAGGGATTTAGAATTTGAGGTTAACTAATGATTGGGTGTATTTGAAAATCTCACCCATGAAGGGTGTGATGAGATTTGGCAAGAAAGGGAAACTTAGTCCCCGGTATGAAGGCTCATATAAAATTTTGAAGTGTATTGGGAAGATTGCTTATGAGTTGGATTTGCCAAATGAGTTGGCCCCGGTTCATTCGGTATTTCATGCTTCTATGCTTAAGAAGTGTATTGGAGATCCGCCATCCATTATTCCCCTAGAAGGGTTGGGAGTTGACGAAAGTCTTTCATATGAAGAGATTTCGGTAGAGATCCTAGACCGGCAAGTCAAGAGATTGAGAAACAAGGAAATTGCTTCCGTGAAGGTTTTATGGAGAAATCACTTAGTTGAGGGTGCTACTTGGGAGGCTGAGGACAATATGAAGTCCCGATATCCTTATCTCTTTCCTTCTACTCCTATTCAAGCTTGATGTAAGTAGTTCCTCTTGAGTTTTAGTGTTTCGAGAGTCATGTGTGCTATATGTGTTTTTCCATGATTTTCTTATGTTATGCATGTTCTTGATGAAATTCATATTTAGTGAGAAAATGAGTTTCTATGATTTATGTTCCTCATGTTGTTTGCATTGAGTAAGAGTTGCCTATTTGACTTCATGAGATGGATTGATGAACATGCTTTAGTATGTTTTTTAGAGTAATTACATATTGGCTCCATGATATTATGTTGAGCATGCTTTTAGTTGGAGAAGGTAGTTCCTCCTATGAATATGAGAAATGTTCAGTTTCATGCATAATGAGTTGTTAGATGTAGTTCCTACCTTCCTTGTGTTGCGTTGATTATGTTTGAGATGGAGATGAAGTTTCCTCCTTTGAATTGTGCATTATTTTGATGTTTCATGCATGATGGGCTGCTATTTTTGAGTCTTTACTTTCGTAAGGTGTCTAGATAGTCATTCGTGGATGAATGATCTCAAGGGGGAGATATTGTAACTCTCCGAAAACTAGTAGGCTAAACTAGAGCTTAACATGAAGGTTAGAGTCGTAAATGTAACTCCCCGTACTAAAAAATAAAGGGTTTCGTGTTAGAGCATCAAAGTACGACCCTAATGACCAACCATGGGTCCTTGAGAAAGGCCTTAGAAACTACCTGGGCAGTGACCCACGGAGGGGATCCACGCCTTATGGGTCAGGCCACGCCTCGTGGGTGAGAGGCCGTAAGTCAAGCCTGCAAATCTCGATTAGAATAGCTCCTAAAACTCAATTCATAGTTTAGTTGAGAAAACCTTTCAACTCTAAGAATCCTTTATGTGAGAAAACCCTTTCACACTCATGTATTGATCAATATGTCAGAAACCATTTCACAACAATCAATAACAACAGTTATGCTTTACTCTTAAAGCAACTTACATCATTTTCATCAACTTCATAAGAACATGCATATCTTCATAAAATCATCTTTCATAGTTCAAAACCAATTTTCAATCATCATAATCTAGAAAATATGGGTTAAGCATGGGTTCATGGGAATTCAACTTAAAAATATAGAATTATCTCAATTCATGCATAATAGTTTATAAAACAATCAATTGAATCAACATTGAAAGGAACCCATGACATGGAATAAAACCCCCACCTCAATTGGAGATTTCTAATTTTTAAATTGGAGAATTTAGGAACCCTATGGAGGAAAGAGTTCCATAGGTGAAGACTATCATACCTTGATGCCAAAAACTTGCAAGTAATGAAGGATTTAGAGACTTGACCTTGAAACCCTAGTCTTCTTCTTCCTTAGTGAGAGAAATATTTGAGAGCAAGACTTGTTCAACTTTTGGGAATTTAGGAGAATGAATTAAATTAGGTGTTTTGGGAGTTAAAATTCATTATATAGGGCTTTAAGTAAACGGTAAAATGACAAAGTATTAAGTTAAAACAATTAGGGAAAAGGCAAAGAAGTCCCTTCAAATAACTACCGACCCTCTCCGATGGTCTAACCTACGGTCCGGAGGCCCTGCTACACACCATCCTTATCATGACCTAGACCGTCGTGATTGGCACCCACACTAACCCTCCGGTGGGAGAACCACTACTATGACTCAACTAAGCAGCCTTAACCAATATACTACGCATATAAAGATATGGAAGAAGGTTTAAATGACAATAAAAATATGGAGTTCTCATAAACTCCAAAGGTTTAACAAATAACTTAACCAAACTAATGCGGAAGTCTTAACCCCTAGAACCTGAAAGTCAATATACCAATACTCTACTAACGACAAGTCTAAGAACAACGGGTACAGCCCCGAAACTAAAAAACACCTTAAACCAATAGTCTGAGTTCGAAAAGAGTGGACTTAAACAAGAAAGATCCATGGCAGCATGAAATAACTGGCTCACCCTTGAATCTGATCACGCTCAATAGTCACCTAGCTTAGGTCTATCAATAGCCGCCTGAAGATGCCCTATACTCAACAAAGAACAAGAAGTGCAGTATCATTACACAACCACAGTGTACTGGTAGGATCACGCGGCTATCCCACTAAGTGAAACACATGCAAGTAACCACAACATTATAAAACAGGCATATACCAAACATATACAATATTATTATCATTTTTTTTCAAGATCAATGAAGCATTCCACGTTCTCAGTAATACCCATTGGTTATCATTTTAGAGCAACAAATAGTCTTTCAACCTTAATCACCATTAGATATTAACGTAATCAACACAAGTAGATACACAACACAATTCAATGTTCCTCTCACGGAACCCAATTCAATGGTCCTATAATGGAACCCAAACCCAAACTGTTAGTGTACCGGTTCGTGTTACCCGATCCAATGTTTATGTCGGAACTTGGCAATCGATCCCATATTTATGCTGAAATAGGCAACCGATCCCATATTTATGCCAGAACGTGGTAACTGATCCAATTTATTGTGTCGGAACGTAACACCCGATCCATTCAAAAAAGCACAATCACAGTCACAATGTATATTCTCAAAATCATACAACAAGAGGTGATTCATGGCATACAATTATTCAATTATCCTCATTTACAATTAAGGTGATCAATAATGCAACATTCGCATACATACATGCTTTATAATGAGCAATTACAAATATAGATCACACCAACATGAAATCACAATGATCACCTACCTCGAATCCAAGCTTGAATCCCCTAAGGCACTTGAATCTTCCCTTTCCAAATTATTTCCGCTTGTTCTAGGTCTACAAGCAATTAATATATGCAAGGATCAACAATCAAAGGTCTAATTATACGGATTATAACAAACCCAATAACCCTAGACTAAACCCAAGATCCTAATACCCAGCCATAATTTACAGAACAAAACCCTCCCCCATCGATAATCACCCACGAATTTACATTCTACGGATCGAAAAATGGATTCGGGGAGTTAAAACCTTACCTTTAGCCTCAAGAATGGTGGAAAACTGTCAAGAAAGCACTTGGGTAGCTCTCAAAGTCAAAAGTTGCAGAACAAAATGATTTCGGGGTTTATTTTCGACTTAAATCGCGTATGTCCCACCACAACGGTACCACCCTGCTACAGCTGCCCCACCCTGGCTGCACAAATTCCCGTTGTAGCGGCTTGCATGAAATAGTGAGCTAATTTAATAATTCCAATACCCCCAATTCACAACACAGCTTCAACGAACGACACTCAGAAACTACTCGTTCACGCTAAGATCAGTTTCGGGAGTTCTACTCACCCGAATTCAATTCCGTAAAGTAGTATGGTTCCTTAACGACTTAGCTATCCACTCATGTAATCAAAATCATCATTAGATCTCCCATTTGCTACCAGATTTCTCTAGCCCTCACTGACTTCGATTTCGGCAAGGAAATTTCAGATTACTACTCAAAAGTTTTTCTAGTCCAATTCTTTCCCTATTGGCTTTTCCCCAATGACGGAATCAGATCGTTACAATGGATACTAATTTACCCATCACTCGTCCCCGAGTGATCAACTAGGAAAGACTGGCTAAAGTAAGAGTAGAGTAGTATTTGAATCGTTGAATTACTGGGGATACTTGTCCCGCATACTTTTTTTGTCGACTCTGGTCTGCTAGAAGCTTAGCTTGGATACTTCTCACCTTATCCTGAGCATCCTTCACCAAATCAACTCCCAAAGGTTTTACATCTGCATCCCCAAACTACCCTATGGGTGATATACACATCCTTCCATACAATGCCTCAATGAAGTCATCATAAAACTTGAGTGATAATTATTGTTGTATGTAAACTTAACTACAACAAAAGCTATTCTCAATAACCAACAAAGTTGATCGTACTCACGTCTTCCACGTGTTATCGAGGACCTTGACACAATCATCAGGACTAATCATTTCTCCCATAAGCATGATAAAATTCTAAATCAATACTCACTACAATTAGAGGTGGACCTGAACCAACCAACACACACTCATAATACTCAACCAATCATAGTTATTATCAACATCTCTTTCTCACAACATAAATTTCCATGAGCTTAAGTTACAAAGTTTGATCTTTAGACATCAGATACTCATTGAGGGATATGTCCAAACATACAACCCTCTAACCATATTATCGAATGCTAGATTTAGCAATTATGACTGTAGATTACCCTTAAGAACAATAGAATTGGACCCAATGATCCCCGCTTTCATCCACACACAATCAATACATGACCTCGACGACTAGACGAATATTAAGATTGTCGGACAACCATGATCACACAGGATAACTCTTCTATGAATTCCCATAAGCAAGTGGTACATGTCGAACCACTAAAATACTTTAGCAACTCTAAGACAACACCAATTATGTTATTCGAAATAACCAAATCTTTTCAATCTTCCCACTCAACCAAGAGAACATCGCAGGATTTGGTACCCCTGATCCACCACTAGGGATCCACCCACAAAAGTGAAGAAAACACTAGAGCATAGCTAGTAAATCATACTCATAATACTAACAACCATCATAAACACTCCGACCATTTACCTTATTATAAACCAACACTTTTAACAATGAAACCTTTCTTAGGTACTTAACAATCAATAGTAGTAAACTCACGAATCAACCCAGGTGTAAGTCCTTTCACATGATCAATACCGGATACAATTGATCATTTTTCACCTTTCCAATTCATACCTTGACAAAATATATCACCACAAATGTAGACTGACAATGAAAAGTCTGAATTGTAACTTCCACCATATAACACAATCCCTTTCTCTATTAACATTAACTTGTACCTTGAAGATTTTTATGAATTTATGGATCTCCGTTTATCATTTATTGCATCTCCATCGATCTTACAATATATTTCGCTAAAATTTCAATCATACCCTTTACTAAACTCAAAAACAAAAGCCAAGCACTTATCATCACACTCGATCTAATGTTTGTACACTCCTTTCTCAAGTCCTTTTCAATAGTTTCTAACCAATCTTATTATATAGTTGCATTCCATCACAATCTCTTATTACCCTTATGCTCAGTCAGCCCTGACTATCACCACAAAGTCAAACTTTTCATCAACACGACACCTCAAACTCAAGTATCCCCATCAAATTCAAAGGACTAACCCAATTTTTTATGCGCACTTTCTTACTAAAATACTTCAATTGCCTTAACCTAAGTATACTCAATGGGACATTCTTTATACATAAGCTTGTCATCCCGGTATTAATCCACCCCTTTATGGCTTAAGATAAAATCAACAGTCCTCATGCTACTATCATTCTTCTTAACAAACAAGACAGGAACACCCCATAAGGAAGCACTATGAGGGATGAAACCTTAATCAAGAAGCTCCTGGATTTGAGCTTTAAGCTCTCTCAATTCTGACACCACATGAATAGACTCAATAGAGGGGGATTCGACCTCAACACACAGAATATGAGCCAATCATGCCAAACAATCCCGCCCCAGAAGTTTCCTACCCCGCACGACAGATATGACCTTAGCTAACTTAGGATTGTACCCCTTTCCCACTCTAACCTTTCCATACCCGGGATCTCTAGAGTTACCGACTTAGCATTACCATTAAGCACAACATAACAGAGGGACAACCAAGTCATGCCTAAGATTATACCAAGTCAGTCATATCCAGCATAACTAGATCAACCTAAATCTGAAAATCCATAAACACAATAGGACAACACGATATACATGGGTGACTATGACTGACTCTTCAACTGGGGTAGAAACATGGATAGGGGCATCAAGTATATTACAAATCATATCAAATTCAGAGGCAAATCGCACGGACACAAAAGAATAAGTAGAACCCGAATCAAACAACACATTAGCCATCCGGTCACAAATATTAATAGTTCTTGTCATCACTACATCAGACCCTCGGCCTTGGTCTTGCCCGAAAAGGAATAAAACTGAGCCTTGTCATTTTGACAGGAAGCTCCTTGCTTGGATGCACTACTCCTCCACCCGCATTACCATTTCCCTGGCCTCCACGGCCTCGCTGATTTCCTCCTCATATGCCCAGGTTCTCCATAATTATAACACACTTAATAACTTAACCAAGTAAACCTCACTGTTATTGGAGTAGTCGTATCCTGACCTCTTCTTGATATACAAACAATCTATGAAATCGTAGTATAACTTCGAATCTCAAATGACATAACTTAATTTCATCATTTGCTAAACAACCCATACATGTTATGACAATAATACTAAATGTATTTTCCAAAGTAATGGTGTTCATTATCTAACTGTCCCTTACCAAAACTTCTTGAACGTTGTCACCTATAAACTTGAATCTGCAATTCTGACCTTAATCCCTTCACAAGCGACGATAGTAGCTAGCGAGCCCCACAAAACTCTTAATTTCAATCATAGAACTAAGTCAGACCCAATTCCTGACTACTTCAATCTTTTGGGGATCTATCATTACCCATTCCATTGAAACTACATGCTTGTAAAAAAGCAACTGTAGTTAACCAAAATTCACACTTAGAAAATTTTACACACCCCTTTTGTTTTCGTAATCACATAGATGCCATTTTTTCTGCTGTTTTTGACAGCATTCAATTTATTATAAGGTTTTATAGTCTATCCTCGATTCCTGAGCACTGATTGGATTGCAGGGGTTAGTTAGAATTCGATTCGGTATCTATAAGGAGATCTGGGAAAAACAGAGGAGACAGAGCTGAGGTTCTGTCTCGCCCTGTCCCGCTCTAGCAGGGAATTTCTGCTCTGGCGGCCTCGCGCTGGCGGAAAAAACCCCACCCCAGCTACTCAGATGGAAACAGTACCCAGGCAATAAGTTTTTCTGGGGTTTTTTTCTTTTCTAAATCTCCCAACGAGTTTCAGATTTACTGAGCAATTTAGGATAATCCTCTGAACTAGGATAATCATTGTCTACCCCGAGTCAATCCAACGATACACAATCCAACTCATTCTCATTAATTAAACACCATAACCCACATATCCCTAGGATACACCCAGACACTCACGTAGTTATTACTCAAGTGCACGACACGTCCAGATCTTTCTTATGAATCACCTCGTACATTATCTAGACCCTTGCATCGAACTTAGTCGCGACCTTCTTTTCACAACAAGATTCACAATACTCAACAGCTACAACTTGCATAGGATCAATCAATTCAGCCAACATATTGCACATATCAAAAATCATACCCACACTTATTGTGCACATGATCATATCATCACGTCCAAGAAAATATAACTTCCACATTCACAGTTAATTCAGGCAACAAAGAACATGCACTCACAATTTTCAAGTTACAACTCACGGACAAGCCAGATTTCTAAATTAGTTTGTTCCATAGATGACCATTATTGGTCTCCCAGTACAAGAGAAAAATGTAAACTAATGTACCCTGCAACTGGTCAAAAGATCATTTATCCAAGGTAGTGGATACTTGTTCCGAATGGTGACCCTATTCAACTATCGGTAGTTTATACACATCCTCTCTTGATAGTGATGTTGTTACCACTATTGTTGCTCTACTTCGGACCATAGAATGAAGGAGGAAAGATACCAATTTGTATCACCAGATACCAATTTGATTCAAGTCATAGCACGAAGGAGTAGAAAGAAGTGAGTTTTAAGAAAAGTACGGACGTCTTCGTACTCTTCCGCAAGACTCTACTAGACTCATTTTGGTACAATGAGATCAACAAACCTAGGGCTCTGATACCAAATACCCAGACCGTCGTGATTGGCACCCACACTAACCTCCGGTAGGAGAACCACTACTACAACCCAACTAAGCAGCCTTAACTAAGATACTACACATTTAAAGATAAGGAAGCTGGTTTAAATGACAATAAAAATATGGAGTTCCCATAAACTCCAAAGGTTTAAGAAAATAAATTAACCAAACTAATGCGGAACTCTTAACCCCTAGAACCTGAAAGTCAATGCACCAATAGTCTACTAACGACAAGTCTAAGAACAAGGGATACAACCCCGAAACTAAAAAAATATCTTAAACCAATAGTCTCAGTTCGAAAAGAGTGGACTTAAACAAGAAAGATCCATGGCAGCATGAAATAACTGGCTCACCCTTGAATCCGATCACGCTCAACAATCACCTAGCTTAGGTTTATCAATAGCCGCCTGAAGATGCCCTATACTCAACAAAGAACAAGCAAGTGCAGTATCATTACACAACCACAGTGTACTGGTAGGATCACGCGGCTATCCCACTAAGTGAAACACATGTAAGTAACCACAACATTATAAAACAGGCATATACCAAGCATATACAATATTATTATCATTTTTTTTTTCAGGATCAATGAAGCATTCCACGTTCTCAGTAATGCCCATTGGTTATCATTTTAGAGCAACAAATAGTCTTTCAACCTTAATCACCATTAGATATTAACGTAATCAACACAAGTAGATACACAACACAATTCAATGTTCCTCTCACGGAACCCAATTCAATGGTCCAATAATGGAACCCAAACCCAAACTGTTAGTGTACCGGTTCGTGTTACCCGATCCAATGTTTATGTCGAAACTTGGCAATCGATCCCATATTTATGCTGAAATAGGCAACTGATCCCATATTTATGCCAGAACGTGGTAACTGATCCAATTTATTGTGTCGGAACGTAACACCCGATCCATTCAAAAAAGCACAATCACAATCACAATGTACATTCTCAAAATCATACAACAAGAGGTGATTCATGGCATACAATTATTCAATTATCCTCATTTACAATTAGGGTGATCAATAATGCAACATTCGCATACATACATGCTTTATAATGAGCAATTACAAATATATATCACACCAACATGAAATCACAATCATCACCTACCTCGAATCCAAGCTTGAATCCCCTAAGGCACTTGAATCTTCCCTTTCCAAATTCTTTCCGCTTGTTCTAGGTCTACAAGCAATTAATATACGCAAAGATCAACAATCAAAGGTCTAATTATCCGGATTATAATAAACCCAATAACCCTAGACTAAACCCAAGATCCTAATACCCAGATTATGGCTTTTTCCATCATAATTTCCAGATCAAAACTGTCCCCATCGATAATCACCCATGAATTTACATTCTACGGATCAAAAAATGGATTCGGGTAGTTTAAACCTTACCTTTAGCCTCAAGAATGGTGGAAAACTGTCAAGAAAGCACCTGGGGTTGTCTCTTAGCTCTCAAAGTCGAAACCTGCAGAATAAAACGATTTAAGTGTTTATTTTCAACTTAAATCACGACTGTCCCGCCACAGCGGTACAACCCTACTATAGCGGCGTCGCCTTGGTGGCAAAAATTCCCGTTGTAGCGTCTTGCACAAAACAGTGAGCTAATTTAATAATTTCAATACCCTCATTTCACAACACACCTTCTACCAACGATACTCAAAAACTACTCGTTCATGCTAAGATCAGTTTCGGGAGTTCTACTCACCCGAATTCAATTTCGTAAAGTCGTACGGGTTTCTTAACGTCTTAGCTATCCACTCATGTAATCAAAATCATCATTAGATCTCCCATTTGCTACCAGATTTCCCTAGCCCTCACTGACTCCAATATCGTCCAAATCTAGACTAGGCTAGGAAATTTCAAGATACTACTCAAAAGTTTTTCTGGTCCAATTTTTTCCCCGTTGGCTTTTCTCCAACAACAGATACAGGTCATTACAATCCTGGCTAACCGTCGATGGGTTCAGAGATACCCTTTTTAACCCCCAATGACGGGACCTTATGTACAATTCGTGGGTTCACTTACGGACCGTACATCCCACCGTGGGTCCAACTTTTGATCTTAAAATTTCACTAAGTCTGAGATCGACCTACGATGCATACCTACGACTCGTAGATTAAATGAAAGACCATCCTGGTGAACCGTCAAAGAGTACTAGGACTAGATAATTCAACTCAAATTGGACTTGCCACCTACGGTCCGTGGTTCAACCTATGGACCGTCGGTGGTTCCGTCGAAACTGGCACTAGATTTTGTAAAACTAAAATTTTACTTTCTTTTCGAATCCGAGGTGTTACAGTTGGTGGATAGTATGAAGAAAATTTTTGCCCAAGAACTTCAAATTCTTCATGTTTTCAAATTGAGGTCTCCAACCAATGTTGTATGCAAGTTGAAGTCTTCAAATTCTACAAATTTACTAGTTGAAGTCTTCAAATTGTACAAGTTTACAAGTTGAACTCTCAAATCAAACAAGTTTGCAAGATTAAGTTCTCGAAATATGTTATGTCTATAATTTGAAGCACTAAAATTTGCAAGTCAAATTTAAATGCACAAATTTAAAGAAAAGAGGAACTTCCATTATTTTCATTCTTATTGGCATGCAAAATATGGAATAAGTTGGACTATTAAAATCTTGCAATACAAAAATAAATAGAAAATTCATGTTTGAGAGTGCAATAAAAGCCATAAGATGCATGATATAAGACGAAAGAAAAGAAAAGAAACTCTATGACAATAAATTCCTCTAAAACATCAATCAAACTCTAAAGGAAATAAAGGAAAAGAGGAAGATAAAAAAAAAACCTAATCTAAACGTAATTTGTAGTTTGATAAAATCTTGACAACTAGCCTCTAAACACTCTTTTCTTTTCCAATTGAGTTGGATCATCAGTCGTCATTAAGTTCATGTTGTCATAGGAGGATGCCTTATCCTTTATAGCTAAAATCTTTGCTCGAATCTCTTCAACCTTCTTTTTAGTAGTTTCCATAACATCTTCAAGTTCTTTTCACTCTTCTTATAGAGTTGCTAGCTTCCTCTTAACCTTCTTTAGCGATTTGCTATTAGAAGAAGCGTGTTTTTCTTTCTCACCTTCTTCTACTCTAAATGATTCAAGACACTCCTCGGCCTTGGAAAGAACATCCATCTTCTTATCTTCATTCACCTTGTCAATAAAAGTAGAGTATTCTTGATCATAGGAAGCAGCAAGCTCGGAAAGAGAATCCACCAAGTTCTTCAATGATGAAACATCTAAGAAATGCATATCATTTATCTCATTGAAAATCTAGTAAATATCCTCATCATAAGATTAAATAGAGTCTGGAGAAGTTCTAGAAAGTTTACCACAAATCTATTCCCTAAGGCCCAATATGTAATCCATTTTTGTGGTTGAAAAACACACATTTTCCTTCAAAAATACACATAGCTCCATTCAACTCTATAAGAACTCCAAAAATCCTATTTGAATTAGGATTCCACACTTTTAAAGATTGTTCACGAGAAGTGGATGATGTATTTTGTCCTTGCTCGACAGTTAAAGTTGATTTTGTCTTATATTTTGGTATTACAATAGATTCATCACTAACTTGCGATCTTTCATGTCGCAACCCCGTTGTTTTCTTAACGGTATTTTCCTACAAAAACGAGGGTTAGAAAATTGATTTAATTGTGATTTGGAGATAAAAGATTGGTGATTAAACATAAAAGCTTCCAACTCTGAATTGTTAATGTTCTTGAAGGACTATCAACGTTTTAGACATCTACAACTTCTAAATCAATAGCTTCAGCCCGGTTGATTTATTAGATATATATTTTATATAATGATTCTAGTAATATTAAATTCAAGATATATTAGCCCAAATGAATATAATTGGATTAATTATTTACATCCAACAAAGGTGTATTCTATTAAAAGTTCAATTTCAGTAATTTGGGTTAGAAATAATGATTCCCTTTGCTAAAGCTCAATATACAATGTCACTTAAATCTGATCGGCCAAGGGGAAATATGTTTTCATCATAACTCCTCAATTCTATAACTACATATAGGGACCTTATAATTCAGAAAATGGACCAAAATTCTAACAAGAAGTCAGAGAGAGCTCGTAGATCAAACATCACAAATTTCTCTATAAGTTACAAGTTCATTAATTCAAATCGATTATGTGAACCAATATAAAATTCTTTGTCTCAATTTACATTCAACACTTAAGTTTGTTAATTGCATGTTTAACTAACCTATAGAAAAGTCAACTACTCTCTTTGGACAGTTGAGTAGGACAGAAATTTCAATTAAACCCCCCCCCCCTCCCTCCTATTGAATTTAAGTAAGAACCAAAAAAACATATGATCCAAAATGAATTTCGTAAGAATAAATGGAGCTTCAAAAAGTTAAAGCTAGATATGGACACCCGTGTCAGCACAGGCCCAACATATGTTACTTTTTCAATTTCAATTTATGTGACACAATTGAAATTTTAAGAATCCTTTGAAAAATTTATATTTTTTTAAAGGGAAAACTACGCGATTAAGCAAACTTCTTATTCATCATAGCTATAGCTTGCTATAATTACCACTCCGACTAACATTATACATTAATTACGTGGGATGACTTCGAGTTTGTATAATTAGCCACGTTTGTATTTGTATAATTTGCCACATTTGTTTAATTCACAACTAACAATTCTTTATTTTATTTTTATTTGTATACGATTATTTGTATTTGTATATGACGATGATTTCCTTTGGGTTTTCAGTTTTGTCATCATATACATTCAATCTTTTTCTGTATAACTTTTTAAAGTTTGTATAAACGTGTAGCTTTTGGATTTTGTATAATATATTTATATAATGTAATTTGTATGATATATTTTGTATTATTGTTTAAAGTTCATACGTATATGTTTGTATCAATTCGTTATTTCGAGTTTTATTATATTTGTATAATTCCAGACTTTATATTACCGAATTATACAAAAACACGTGAATTATACAAACGTACCTGTTAATTATACAAATTATTGTCCTCTCTCGCTCGCCTCTCTCCTCCCTCTCCTAATACCGCTCGCCTCTCTCCTCCATCTCCCAATCTCGCTCGCCTCTCTCCTTCCTTTCCCAATCTCTCTCGCCAGAATATACAAATACATATGTATAATATACAATTATCTAACCAATATACATATACAATTCACCTCTCCCGCTCACCTCTCTTCTCCCTCTCCCAGTCTCGCTTGCCACTCTCCTCCCTATAATATGTAGCTACGAATCGTAATTAGCAAATTATAAGTATGGAGTGTAATTAGGCTATTTTTGAGTGACTATATGCGAAAGTTCCTCTTTTTTAAATATTTTAAGTTGTTAATTAGTGTGCTTCATAATAATTTTTTAAATCATTTTTAAATAATATATATTACTCTCTGTGTCTCAATTTATGTGGCACAATTAGAATTTGAAGAATCAATAAAATTTAATATGATTTTTTTTAAAAAAAAATATTTGAAGCTATTAATTATTGTAATTTATAGTATTTTTTATGTCATTTTAAGATTATTTATTTCATTTATTTTAATTGTTTTAATTATTGTGTTTTTATAGAAATTTTTTTAAGTAACTTTTAAATAAACTAGACAAGAGATTTTTTAAAAGAGATACGAAACTGAAAATATAAATAAATTTTCATTTTTTCTAATAATAGAGCATATATATTTATTATTACTTCTTTCATTTTAATTTATTTGATCTCCTTTTTTTACTCTATTTAGAAAGAACGATTCTATCTCTTTTTAACAATTTTCTTAGTTCGAACTTTTCACGTAACATATTTAAAATCTCAAGAATGAATTTTTTTTCTTCTTAAACTTCATACCAAATTAAATAAATCAAACAAATTAAAATAAAATAAATATAATCTTTTGCCTATCATGTTTCATAGATTAAATACTAATTGAAGAAGTAATATTATATTTGAAGGCATAGCTAAAAACTTGGAAAACGGAAGAAATAAAAAGAGTTGTGGGGAAGGAAAATGGAAGATGGTGGAGATTTATTTTATATTTCATATTTGAAATGAATGAGACACAAAAGTCCAAAATGCTTTTATTTGTAATGACAAAAAGATCCTTTAATTTAATGCTAATACCAAGAAGCAAACATGTTGACGAACACATTTGTGCTTCAAGAGTTTTATGCTATTGTATATATAATATAATACTTGAAAATGACCTAAATCAAGCAACAATTGAAAAAAATAAACAAGAGATCGAACAGTAATTGGAGAGTGAGAGTGAGACGAGCGGAAGATGGTGATCAATTTGAGAGAGGAATGTTAATTGACTGGAGAGTGAAATGATGATTGATCGGAGAGAGTAAGAAGAAGAGAAAGAAAAAAAAAAACCCAAAGAAACTTAAGTATATGAGATTAACTACTGTCCACTGTCAATAAACAATAAAACTATATCGTTAGTTTATTTTTAGAAATACTTATTAGTGGACAGTAGTTAATGGATCATTTTTCATTTTATACGCATAATAGGAAATCATAAATAAGAAGATAATCTTACTAATTCACCCTTTTAAAATTTCTTGGAAATTTTACAAACAAATATGATCACTTGCAAAAAGAATTAATTGTAAGGGTAATATGAGGAAAAAATAATTAATTCTTTTTTTTGATTTAGTAAGATAGACAATTAATATGAGACAACTATTTTTAATAGAATGAATCAACTAATATGGGAGGTGAGTATGAAAACTTTGACCCAATCTCCTAAAAATTACAAAATAAACTTTGAGGGGCATTTAATAAACAATAAAATATTTAGAGCGCAAAATAAAGAAAACTGAAAAGGAGACGACATTTTGCAAATTAAAATTAGATAGACTTATAAAAAGTAAATTTAAAGTTAAAAGCAAATGGTATCGTACTTTTGATTTGTTCAAGAGCATAGTACAGTCTACAACAACTCTAGCGTACGTCTAAAGATATTTTAAATTGTATATGGTCCCTGTATCTTTCTTTTTTATCTACATTCGCCGTGATTCAACAAAGTCTAACAAAGGAATCAAACGCTAATGATGGAGACTGAAAATTGGGTCTAATTATATCTAATTAAACATAGTGCTAATACAATGAATTACAAGATGGACGATATTCGTATAAACAATATTTTAATATATTTATATTTTAAGAATATAATCCCTTCACACAACAATTCATGTACACTTGTTATCCCACCAAACAACCCAAAATCATTGAATGAGACAAATCATGTTGCACATATACCAACCGTGAACATGTCAAAAGGAAATATTTCATCTCTATCATTGGCAATGGTAGGTGCGTTTAAAGGTGCAAAGCCCTCTTACAAGCCGAGGCAACATAACATTTGAAGATTGAGTACTATATATTTAAAATAAAAAAATGAATTTGAAAATTTTGGGTGCATTTTAAATAAAAACAGTGAAATAAACATTTTTGCTGGATTCGAGCCCAGATCTCACGGGTAGATCCTCTAGCTTGTATCAGTTGTACAATGACACTCTTATGCTTATCATGGGTACGGTGCACTGTTAATTATATCATAATTTCTGTCAATTTCTCAAGATAGATATACATATATAAAAATGATTTTTTCCGAAGTTGACGGATGCACGTGCACCCCACCTAGAGGGGCGGATCCTCCTCTGCTTACGAGAAGCTTCACCTTGTTTAATCAATTGTTTGTTTCTTTCATTGGCAGGAATATTGTAAAATGGGAATAAAAAATGATTAAGTAGCTAGCTATTGTTACGTCCTAAATTGCAGGGCCGCATGCACGTATTCTAAACTTGAGTTAATCAAATGAATGGTCTATATCATATATCTCATCTGTAAATCCATGCATACATTCAAATTAGTGCCGGCAAAATGAGCCCATATTTTGGTAATCCGCTCGTATTTTAATAGGTTGGGTGAGTGACTTTTTATATGGGTAAAATATGGGTTGATACCCATATTTAACCCATAAAAATAAGGGTAAAATATGGGTAAGAATATGAATTAGCCAAATGGGTTAAGCTTCTAACTTTTTTTCACTCAAAATTCATGATATCACTAAAAATATTTTAACTTCTCTTCTTTTTTGTGTTCTTCTATAGAACTAATTATTTTTCTCTATAATTGAAAAGGTGAAGTCTTTGGCCTTTCAAATATATAGATTTTAAATCTACATTTCTTTTGTTAATTATAATTATATTAAGTTATTTGTTTAATTTTATATTAGATAAAAATAATAGTGTAAAATAAGCAAATCATGTATTAGCAGGGGCGGACCTAGGTGGACGGGAGGGGGTTCACCCAAACCCCCTCGATAAAAAAATTATACCGTATATATAAGGTTAAAATTATTATTTATGAGTATAAATATTAAATTGAACCCCTTCAATACAATTGTGACGCGTAGCCCAGGGGGTTTAGAATGACTCTAAGGTTCCAAGTTTGATTCTTGCCAGTCGCGCTTATATTTAATTTTAGCTTAAATTTTGTCCTTCCCCACATCCCAAGCTTTTAGCTATAAGTTTTAGTTTTGTCTTTTCCCAAAGCCCAACCCACATATTAACCTTCAAAAGGTTGTTTGATTTGGATTTTACAAAGGTTAATATCCATACTAAAATCACTAAAGCTTATACGAAATTGTGTTGAAGTTTGATGACATTTTTTGAATTTCAAGATTCAAACAAGTCTATCTTTAATTGTGAATTTTTCATATATCTTTTATATGTTTTAATTATTTTTAATTATTTTGACTTATAGTATTTTTTACGTAGCTTATACATATATAAATTTCATTTTTAAAAATTTGAAAATTCTATGCGCAAATATTCGGTCAAACTTAAACTATTTGACTCTCAAAAAATGAAAAGTGTTACATAAATTGGGACAAAGGGAGTATTAATTAATATAACATTTGATTTTTTTGATAAATAGTATTTATATACATTTTGTAAAAAATTACATATCATTTTACATTTTACGAAGGATATAGAATAAGAATAGGCTCCTAGTAATAAATATATTTAAAATGTTAAAACAACAAAATTAATAGGGGATTGGCCAAATTTATATAATTTGTTATTATGAGGATTACCTTTTATTAAAAAAATATATATATTTTGTAGATTAATATTCACTGCTAAAAAAATAGTGACTACCGACCGACAAATACCGAGGTCGGTATTCCCTGTAATTCCGACCTAAAATAGACATCCCAGCTTAGGTCGGAAAAAGCTTGGTCGCTATTCAATACTGACCTCTGGAGGTCGGTAATTACCGACCCTCGAGGTCAGTTTTTATTTTAAGTCGGAAAATTCATTATTTTATTTTCCGACTTCCTGAGGTCAGTTTTATATATTTCTTTATTTTTTATTTTTATTATTTCCAACTTCCTGAGGTCAGAATATTTATTTCTCATATTTTGGAATACCGACATCCGGATGTCAGTATTTGTTAATTTTTTTATTTTTAATATAATCTTAATTTTTAAATTCCGACCTCTGGAGGTCGGTATTTTTATTTTTCATTTTTGAGATTCTGACCTCTGGAGGTCTGTATTCTTATTTTTTTATTTTTAAGATTCTAACCTCCGGGGTCGATATTTTTACTTTTGTATTTTTGAAATTCTGACCTCTGGAGGTCGGTATTTTGATTTTTGTAGTTTTGAAATTCTGACCTCCGGAGGTCGGTAATTTTATTTTTGTATTTTTTAAATTTCGACCTCCGGAGGTCGGTATTTTTATTTTGTATTTTTGAAATTCTGACCTCTGGAGGTTGGTAATTTTATTTTTGTATTTTTTAAATTCCGATCTCTGGAGGTCGGTATTTTTATTTTTATTTTTTTGAAATTCTGACCTCCAGAGGTCGGTTTTCTGCTACAAAACTGGCAGGAAATTGCTGCAATTTCAGTTGTCCACCTGCATATTTATACCAAAACAACCGAAAGAATTCCAAATAAACTTCATCCAACCAAAACAACACAATATTTTCATCATATACATTAAACTATTTCAAAATAGCTTCAAAATAAACTAAAATACAATCAAACAATTCCAAAAATATAAAAGTCTAAAATGTCAAATAGATACAACTACTCCTCATCACCCTCACTCTCCTTATCAGACTTACCATTCTCATCACCCTGATCACTCTCCTTATCAGACTTATCATTCTCATCACCCTCTTGATCAAATCCATCACTGCTGGCCGGACATGGAGGAAGAATATTTCCTGATTCAAAAAGAAAAGTTAGTTGGGCCTGAAGCGCTGCATACCTCTTGTTCTCTTACAACCTCTTCAATCTTGGTATAAGAGGTAAATAATGCATCGCCTTAATAGCAAGTTTCTTTCCAGAAGAACCAGTCTTATAGCAAGGGTGACTACAAAACTTACAAGACTCTAGATTGACATCCTCCTTATAGTATAACATGCAACCTTTTTCACAACAATCAATTCTTATCGAGGATAGTCCTAACTTAGACACCAATGCATTTGTTTTATAATAAGAATCAGGAATCTCTACATTGGGATCAACTAATTCCCTCATAAGATCTATCATAGAGTCCATTGCTCCTTGAGACATATTATTGTCAGATTTGATACTTAACAATCTAACTGCAACAGACAATTTAGAGTGTTGACTCCCATTGTACAAAGGACTACTACAATCACGCAATTGTTCATAAAAGATGTTGGCTTCTTCATTAGGAGCTTCTTCTACATTTTCTCCTTGTTCAAAATCAAAATGCATCCCAAAAGCATCATCAACCATATCTGACATTCTAGAACCTTGGAAATAATTATGCTCGATAGATCTACTACTTTCACCGACAACAAAGTTATTAAACATAGTGTCAGTTTCAACCTCACCATGACTAGTCCAAACTGTATACCATGGTTTGAATCCATTCATCATAAGATGCATAGCAACAGTCTCTGTTGTATGATATCTCACATTTTCACAATTAACACACGGACACCTAATCAATCTTGAAGTTAAAAAATCATCAAGTGTTTTTGCATGATTTATAAATCTAGTAACACTTTCTACGAATTCTGGAATCATACCCACTCGACCAGGATTGTTTCTATTATACATCCAACTACGATCAGGATCCGTCTACACAAACAATAATGATAATTTTAATTCCAACAGCTAAATAACTTTGAACTTATTTATTTTAATGTATTTTAATTCCAACAACTAAATCCACCGACTAAACGACATTATTTATTTTAACTTATTTAAACAACTTAACAACTTTAACTAGTTTAGTTTTGACTTAATTCCAAAAACTAAATTCACTAACTAAACGACATTATTTATTTTAAAATATTTAAAAAACTTAACAACTTTTTAACTTTAACTACAATAGTTTTGACTTAATTCCAACAACTAAATCGACCAACTAAACGACATTATTTATTTTAAGTTATTTAAACAAGTTAACAACTTTAACTACATTAGTTTTGACTTAATTCCAACAACTAAATTCACTAACTAAATGACAATATTTATTTTAACTTATTTAAACAACTTAACAACTTTTTAAATTTAACTACATTAGTTTTGACTTAATTCCAACAACAAAATTCACTAAATAAACGACATTATTTATTTTAACTTATTTAAACAACTTAACAACTTTTTAACTTTAACTAGTATAGTTTTGACTTAATTCCAACAACTAAATTCAATAACAAAACGACATTATTTATTTTAACTTATTTAAACAACTTAACAACTTTTTAACTTTAACTACATTAGTTTTGACTTAATTCCAACAACTAAATTCACTAACTAAACAACATTATTTATTTTAACTTATTTAAACAACTTAACAACATTTTTAACTTTAACTAGTTTAGTTTTGACTTAATTCCAACAACTAAATTCAATAACTAAACGACATTATTTATTTTAACTTATTTAAACAATTTAATAACTTTTTAACTTTAACTACATTAGTTTTAACTTAATTAAACAACTAAATTCAATAACTAAACGACATTATTTATTTTAACTTATTTAAACAACTTAACAACTTTTTAACTTTAACTACATTAGTTTTGACTTAATTCCAACAACTAAATTCACTAACTAAATGACAATATTTATTTTAACTTATTTAAACAACTTAACCACTTTTTAAATTTAACTACATTAGTTTTGACTTAATTCCAACAACTAAATTCACTAAATAAACGATATTATTTATTTTAACTTATTTAAACAACTTAACAACTTTTTAACTTTAACTACATTAGTTTTGACTTAATTCCAACAACTAAATTCAATAACTAAACGACATTATTTATTTTAACTTATTTAAACAACTTAACAACTTTTTAACTTTAACTACATTAGTTTTGACTTAATTCCAAAAACTAAATTCACTAACTAAACAACATTATTTATTTTAACTTATTTAAACAACTTAACAACATTTTTAACTTTAACTAGTTTAGTTTTGACTTAATTCCAAAAACTAAATTCAATAACTAAACGACATTAGTTATTTTAACTTATTTAAACAACTTAACAAGTTTAACTAGTTTAGTTTTGACTTAATTCCAACAACTAAATTCACCAACTAAATGACATTATTTATTTTAACTTATTTAAACAACTTAACAACTTTAACTAGTTTAGTTTTGATTTAATTCCAACAACTAAATTCACCAACTAAAACGACATTATTTATTTTAACTTATTTAAACAGCTTAACAACTTTTTAACTTTAACTACATTAGTTTTGACTTAATGCCAACAACTAAATTCACTAACTAAACAACATTATTTATTTTAACTTATTTAAACAACTTTACAACTTTTTAACTTTAACAACATTAGTTTTGACTTAATTCCAACAACTAAATTCATTAAATAAACAACATTATTTATTTTAACTTATTTAAACAATTTAACAATTTTTTAACTTTAACTACATTAGTTTTGACTTAATTCCAACAACTAAATCGACCAACTAAACGACATTATTTATTTTAAGTTATTTAAACAACTTTAACTAGTTTAATTATGACTTAATTCCAACAACTAAATTCACCAACTAAACGACATTATTTATTTTAACTTATTTAAAAAACATAACGACTTTTTAACTTTAACAACATTAGTTTTGACTTAATTCCAACAACTAAATACACTCACTAAACGACATTATTTATTTTAACTTATTTAAACAACTTAACAACTTTAACTAGTTTAGTTTTGACTTAATTTCAACAACTAAATCGACCAAATAAACGACATTATTTATTTTAAGTTATTTAAACAAGTTAACAACTTTAACTACATTAGTTTTGACTTAATTCCAACAACTATAACTAAACGACATTGTTTATTTTAAATTATTTAAAAAACTTAACAACTTTTTAACTTTAACTACATTAGTTTTGACTTAATTCCAACAACTAAATTCAATAACTAAACGACATTAATTATTTTAACTTATTTAAACAACTTAACAACTTTAACTAGTTTAGTTTTGACTTAATTCCAACAACTAAATCGACCGACTAAACGGCATTATTTATTTTAACTTATTCAAACAAATTAACAATTTTAACTAGTTTAGTTTTGACTTAATTCCAACAACTAAATTCACCAACTAAATGACATTATTTATTTTAACTTATTTAAACAGCTTAACAACTTTTTAACTTTAACTACATTAGTTTTGACTTAATTCCAACAACTAAAATTCACTAACTAAACGAAATTAATTATTTTAACTTATTTAAACAACTTAACAACTTTAACTAGTTTAGTTTTGACTTAATTCCAACAACTAAATCAGGCAACTAAATGACATTATTTATTTTAACTTATTTAAACAACTTAACAACTTTAACTAGTTTAGTTTTGACTTAATTCCAACAACTAAATTCACCAACTAAATGACATTATTTGTTTTAACTTATTTAAACAACTTAACAACTTTAACTAGTTTAGTTTTGATTTAATTCCAACAACTAAATTCACCAACTAAAACGACATTATTTATTTTAACTTATTTAAACAACTTAACAACTTTTTAACTTTAACTACATTAGTTTTGACTTAATGCCAACAACTAAATTCACTAACTAAACGACATTATTTATTTTAACTTATTTAAACAACTTTACAACTTTTTAACTTTAACAACATTAGTTTTGACTTAATTCCAACAACTAAATTCACTAAATAAACAACATTATTTATTTTAACTTATTTAAACAACTTAACAACTTTTTAACTTTAACTACATTAGTTTTGACTTAATTCCAACAACTAAATCGACCAAGAAAACGACATTATTTATTTTAAGTTATTTAAAAAACTTTAACTAGTTTAATTTTGACTTAATTCCAACAACTAAATTCACCAACTAAACGACATTATTTATTATAACTTATTTAAAAAACATAACGACTTTTTAACTTTAACAACATTAGTTTTGACTTAATTCTAACAACTAAATTCACTCACTAAACGACATTATTTATTTTAACTTATTTAAACAACTTAACAACTTTAACTAGTTTAGTTTTGACTTAATTCCAACAACTAAATCGACCAACTAAACGACATTATTTATTTTAAGTTATTTAAACAAGTTAACAACTTTAACTACATTAGTTTTGACTTAATTCCAACAACTATATTCACTAACTAAACGACATTATTTATTTTAAATTATTTAAAAAACTTAACAACTTTTTAACTTTAACTACATTAGTTTTGACTTAATTCCAACAACTAAATCGACCAACTAAACGACATTAATTATTTTAACTTATTTAAACAACTTAACAACTTTATCTAGTGTAGTTTTGACTTAATTCCAACAACTAAATCGACCAACTAAACGGCATTATTTATTTTAACTTATTTAAACAACTTAACAGTTTTAACTAGTTTAGTTTTGACTTAATTCCAACAACTAAATTCACCAACTAAATGACATTATTTATTTTAACTTATTTAAATAGCTTAACAACTTTTTAACTTTAACTACATTAGTTTTGACTTCATTCCAACAACTAAATTTACTAACTAAATGACATTATTTATTTTAACTTATTTAAGCAGCTTAACAACTTTTTAACTTTAACTATATTAGTTTTGACTTAATTCCAACAACTAAATTCACTAACTAAACGACATTATTTATTTTAACTTATTTAAATAACTTTTTAACTTTAACTATATTAGTTTTGACTTAATTCCAACCACTATACGACATTATTTATTTTAACTTATTTAAACAACTTAACAACTTTTTTAACTTTAACTACATTAGTTTTGACTTAATTCCAACAACTAAATTCACTAACTAAATGACATTATTTATTTTAACTTATTTAAACAACTTTACAACTTTAACCAGTTTAGTTTTGACTTAATTCCAACAACTAAATCGACCAATTAAACGACATTATTTATTTTAACTTATTTAAACAACTTAACAACTTTAACTAGTTTTGTTTTGACTTAAGTTCAACAACTAAATTCACCAACTAAACGACATTATTTATTTTAACTTATTTAAACAAGTTAACAACTTTTTAACTTTATCTACATTAGTTTTGACTTAATTCCAACAACTAAATCGACCAACTAAACGACATTATTTATTTTAACTTATTTAAACTACTTAACAACTTTAACTAGTTTAGTTTTGACTTAATTCCAACAACTAAATTCACCAACTAAACAACATTATTTATTTTAACTTATTTAAATAACTTAACAACTTTTTAACTTTAACAGTTTTTACTTAATTCCAACAACTAAATTCACTAACTAAACGACATTATTTATTTTAACTTATTTAAACAACTTAACAACTTTAACTAGTTTAGTTTTGACTTAATTCCAACAACTAAATCGACCAACTAAACACATTATTTCTAAATTAAAGCTAAATGTCAACACTAGATGGACACAGATCGATCTTGCAAGAAAATCAATTTTGTCATCAATAGGATCAACTAGTGTTGGTACTTATACTTAACAAACACATTATTCCTAAATTAAAGCTAAGTGTCAACACTAGATGGACACAAATCGATCTTCCAAGAAAATCAATTTTGTCATCAATAGGATCAACTAGTATTGGTACTTAACAAACACATTATTCCTAAATTAAAGCTAAGTGTCAATACTAGATGGACACAAATCGATCTTCCAAGAAAATCAGTTTTGTCATCAATAGGATCAACTAGTGTTGGTACTTTTGCTTAACAAACACATTATTCCTAAATTAAAGCTAAGTGTCAACACTAGATGGACACAAATCGATTTTGCAGGAAAATCAATTTTGTCATCAATAGGATCAACTAGTGTTGGTACTTATGCTTAACAAACACATTATTCCTAAATTAAAGCTTAATATCAACACTAGATGGACACAGATCGATCTTCCAAGAAAATCAATTTTCTCATCAGTAGGATCAACTAGTGTCGGTACTTATACTTAACAAACACATTATTCCTAAATTAAAGCTATGTGTCAACACTAGATGGAGACAAATCGATCTTTCAAGAAAATCAATTTTGTCATCAATAGGATCAACTAGTGTTGGTACTTATGCTTAATAAACACATTATTCCTAAATTAAAGCTAAGTGTCAACACTAGATGGACACAAATCGATCTTGCATGAAAATCAATTTTGTCATCAATAGGATCAACTAGTGTTGGTACTTATGCTTAACAAACACATTAGTCCTAAATTAAAGCTAAGTGTCAACACTAGATGGACACAAATCGATCTTCCAAGAAAATCAATTTTGTCATTAATAGGATTAACTAGTTTGGTACTTATACTTAACAAACACATTATTCCTAAATTAAAGCTAAATGTCAACACTAGATGGACACAAATCGATCTTGCAAGAAAATCAATTTTGTCATCAATAGGATCAACTAGTGTTGGTACTTATACTTAACAAACACATTATTCCTAAATTAAAGCTAAGTGTCAACACTAGATGGACACAAATCGATCTTCCAAGAAAATCAATTTTGTCATCAATAGGATCAACTAGTATTGGTACTTAACAAACACATTATTCCTAAATTAAAGCTAAGTGTCAACACTAGATGGACACAAATCGATCTTGCATGAAAATCAGTTTTGTCATCAATAGGATCAACTAGTGTTGGTACTTATGCTTAACAAACACATTAGTCCTAAATTAAAGCTAAGTGTCAACACTAGATGGACACAAATCGATCTTCCAAGAAAGTCAATTTTGTCATCAATAGGATTAACTAGTTTGGTACTTATACTTAACAAACACATTATTCCTAAATTAAAGCTAAGTGTCAACACTAGATGGACACAAATCACTCTTGCAAGAAAATCAATTTTTTCATCAATAGGATCAACTAGTGTTGGTAAAGCTAAGTGTCAACACTAGATGGACACAAATCGATCTTGCAAGGAAATTAATTTTGTCATCAATAAGATCAACTATTGTTGGTACTTATGCTTAACAAACACATTGTTCCTAAATTAAAGCTTAATATCAACATTAGATGGACACAAATCGATCTTGCAAGAAAATCAATTTTGTCATCTATAGGATCAACTATTTTTAGTACTTATGCTTAACAAATATATTATTCGTAAAATTAAAGCTAAGTATTAATACTAGATTGACACAAATACATTATTGAAAACAATTGTACTTGAACTTAAGACATTTAGAAGCACCAACCTTATCTCCAACTTTGATGAAAGAAGCAATAGTCTTGTATTAACTTTTTTAGATATTGAGCTTCCTCAGTTGCTAGCACGAAAAGTTCTTAAATTAGTTAAATATAAACTTCAAAGCCAAGAATATTAGTTATATATACATACATATATATATATATATATATATATATATATATATATATATATATTTGTGTATATATATATGTGTATATATGTGTATATATATGTGTATATATGTGTATATATATGTGTATATATGTGTATATATCTGTGTATATATGTGTATATATATATATGTATATATGTGTATATATATGTATATATACATATATACATATATATACACATATATACATATATATATACACACACATATATATATATATATATATATACATACATATATATATATATATATATATATATATATATATATATATAAGTTCAAGTTTCAATTCAAGTTCATATCTAATTTCTAAACTTAATTAGTTATATATTCAAGCTAATTAGTTCCAAGTTCAAGTTCTAATTTCAAGTTCATATTCCTAATTAAGTTCAATTTATAGTAAATTCAAGTTATAATTAATTATAAGTTCTAATTAAGTTTTAATTCAAATCCCTAAAATTCCAAATTCAAACTCGCTAGCTAGTGTCCCAAATTCAAACTATTAATTAGCCTAAAATATCAAATATAATTCAAACTATTAGTCCTAAATTTCAAATTCAAACTAGTCTTAAAATCACAAATTGGAAGTACTCCTAGAATTCAAAAACCAAACTATAGTGCTAAAATCCCAAATTCAAACTATTAGTAGTCCTAAAATCTCAATAATAATTCAAACTAGTCCTAAATTCAAAATTCAAACTAGTCTTAAAATCACAAATTCAAACTAGTCCTAAAATCCCAAAATCTAACTAGTGCTAAAATCCTAAATTCAAACTTGCTAGCTATTCCTAATCCCAAATTCGAACTATTAGTCCTAAAATCTCAATAATAATTCAAACTAACTCAAATAATACCCAAATTCAAACAACTCCCCAAATATAATTCAAACTAACTCAAATAATTCCAAATTCAAACTTGTCTTAAAATCACAAATTGGAAGTACTCCTAGAATTCAAAAACCAAACTATAGTGCTAAAATCCCAAATTCAAACTATTAGTAGTCCTAAAATCTCAATAATAATTCAAACTAGTCCTAAATTCAAAATTCAAACTAGTCTTAAAATCACAAATTCAAACTAGTCCTAAAATCCTAAAATCTAACTAGTGCTAAAATCCTAAATTCAAACTAGCTAGCTATTCCTAATCCCAAATTCAAACTATTAGTCCTAAAATCTCAATAATAATTCAAACTAACTCAAATAACACCCAAATTCAAACAACTCCTTAAATACCCTAATTCAATCTAATTTTACAATTCCAAAATCAAACTAATTAACTCAAGAAATACCAAATTTCAAACAAATCCTAAGATACCCTAATTCAAACTAACCCTAACATTAAAATTTTCAATTCACAATCAACAAACACAAACTAACAATCAAATAATCCCTAATTCAAACTAACAATCAAAAACCCTAAATCATTCACTTACTAATTAACTAACAATCAATAAAAAAACTAACTCAATACACTAATTAACAAATTCAACACTCAAATTGAAAGAAATTAAAAATAATATTATGAAACCCTAACCTTGAATTAAAGGAGAAGGGCAGTGGGTCGGGATGGAGGCGGCGCCGGTCGAGATGGAGGTGCCGGCGTGACCTCCTGCTGGCGGTCTTGTTGCCTCTGCTTCTTTGTGACTCTTTATTATCACTGCTGATCGAGGCGGTGCACCGGTCGGGATGGTGGCGCAACCTCCTACTGCTGCGCTGGTCGGGGATATGTGGGGGCCAGGGCGGTCGGGGATGGGTCGAACGACGTGAGAGAGGTATTTATAAATTTAATTTTATAAATTTAAATTATATACCTCCTAATTATATAAATTTAATTTTATCGATCAACAAATTAAAGTTTATCAATATCAAATTTAATATATAAATCTCCTTGAATTGATCATCAGTATTTCTTTAATTGATAATGTATTTCATATATGAACCACTAATATATATATATATATATATATATATATATATATATATATATATATATATATATAAGACTTGATTTGTTAAACTACTCAAGGAGTATATATAATTAATCAACGTATTTCATACTCCGATGAATTATCCTTTACATGTCATCATTGCCTACGATATTATCACTACACTTGACATCCATTCAAGATCGAATGTATATATTAATATTATCTCGCATTTCATACTCGAATATATTATATTATATGTTAATTAGCTCTTCACCTGTACATCATGACATGATATATTAAGTTCATCATTTGACAACAGACTGATAGAATGTGTACATTACTCTACAAATATAAGTATAATTATCTCTTAATTCATATCAACGTAGTTTCATACTCTAAATATGGATTATATATTTTTTTTTATTCCACGAATTATAACTTTTTATTTATAAAAGTATACAAAATTGTTACACTTTTTTAAACAATTAATTGTGGGTGTAAAATGAAAATTTAGTATTATGCTAGCAAAATTATGATTTATAGAAACATTTTAAAGAAACCGACCTCCGGATGTCGCTTTGATTAAAAGTAATTAGATGAAATAAAAATACCGACCTCATGAGGTCGGTATTTTATATTAATTTATTTTTTAACTTATATAAAACCGTCATCCGGAAGACGATTTATTTAAAGTTAATTGAAAATATTAATTTATTCATTTTCTGGAAGCCACTATATTAATATTTTAATGAAAATTAATTTAATTACATACTATTTAATTTTACCGATTTCTGTAAGTCGGTATTATAATATTTTTTGTTTTTTATTTTACGCAAAACCATCCTCCGAAAGACGATTTAAATAAAATTAAATCAAAATATTTCTCAATTTTTTTTATATATTTAATTGAGAAAAAAACAAAATATTGTTATTTATTTATTTTATTTAATACCGACATCAAGAGGTCGGTTTTTATTGTAATTCATTTTTTTTGGGGAAAAATTCCGACCTCCAGAGGTCGGTATTTTGATTTTTGTATTTAAAATTCTGACCTCCGGAGGTCAGTAATTTTATTTTTGTATTTTTTAAATTCCGACCTCCGGAGGTCGGTATTTTTATTTTTGTATTTTTGAAATTTTGACCTCCGGAGGTAGGTAATTTTATTTTTTATTTTACGCAAAACCTTCCTCCGAAAGACGATTTAAATAAAATTAAATCAAAATATTTCTCAATTTTTTTTATATATTTAATTGAGAAAAAAATAAAATATTGTTATTTATTTATTTTCCGGGAAAAATTCCAACCTCCAGAGTTGGTATTTTGTTTTCGTGCTTTATTTTGCATAAAAACCGACTACTTGTAGTCGATTTTCATATCAACGCATTTTCATACTCTAAATATGGATTATTGATGTTTTTGGTTTATTCAACGTATTTTAACTTTTTATTTATAAAAGTATAAAAAATTGTTAAACTTTTTTAAACAATTAATTGTAGGTGTAAAATGAAAATTTAGTATTATGCTAGCAAAATTATGATTAATAGGAACATTTTAAACAAACCGACCTCAGGATGTCGCTTTTATTAAAGTGTTTGGATGAAATAAAAATACCGACCTCATGAGGTCGGTATTTTATATTAATTTATTTTTTAATTTATATAAACCGTCATCCGGAAGACCATTTATTTAAAGTTAATTGAAAATATTAATTTATTAATTCTATGGAAGTCACTATATAAATATTTTAATGAAAATTAATTTAATTACATACTATTTAATTTTACCAACTTCCGGAAGTCGGTATTATAATATTTTTTGTTTTTTATTTTACGCAAAACCGTCCTCCGAAAGACGATTTAAATAAAATTAAATTAAATATTTCTCAATTTTTTTATATATTTAATTGAGAAAAAGTAAAATATTGTTATTTATTTATTTTATTTAATACCGACATCAAGAGGTCGATTTTTATTGTAATTCATTTTTTTCGGGAAAAATTCCGACCTCCAGAGGTCGGTATTTTGTTTTCGTGCTTTATTTTGCATAAAAACCGACTACTTGTAGTCGATTTTCATATCAACGTAGTTTCATACTCTAAATATGGATTATTGATGTTTTTGGTTTATTCCACGTATTCTAACTTTTTATTTATCAAAGTATACAAAATTGTTAAACTTTTTTAAACAATTAATTGTAGGTGTAAAATAAAAATTTAGTATTATGCTAGCAAAATTATGATTAATAGGAACATTTTAAACAAACCGACCTCCGGATGTCGCTTTTATTAAAGTATTTGGATGAAATAAAAATACCGACCTCATGAGGTTGGTATTTTATATTAATTTATTTTTTAATTTATATAAACCGTCATCCAGAAGACGATTTATTTAAAGTTAATTGAAAATATTAATTTATTAATTTTATGGAAGTCACTATATAAATATTTTAATGAAAATTAATTTAATTACATACTATTTAATTTTACCGACTTCCAGAAGTCGGTATTATAATATTTTTTATATTTTATTTTATGCAAAACCGTCCTCCGGAAGACAATTTTAATAAAATTAAATCAAAATATTTCTCAATTTTGTTTTTTATATTTAATTGAGAAAAAAATAAAATATTGTTATTTATTTATTTTATTAATACCGACATCAAGAGGTCGGTTTTTACTGTAATTCATTTTTCCAGGGAAAAATTCCAACCTCCAGAGGTCGGAATTTTGTTTTCGTGCTTTATTTTGCATAAAAACCGACTACTTGTAGTCGATTTTCATATCAACGTAGTTTCATACTCTAAATATGGATTATTGATGTTTTTGGTTTATTCCACGTATTCTAACTTTTTATTTATAAAAGTATAAAAAATTGTTAAACTTTTTTAAACAATTAATTGTAGGTGTAAAATGAAAATTTAGTATTATGCTAGCAAAATTATGATTAATGGGAACATTTTAAACAAACCGACCTCCGGATGTTGCTTTTATTAAAGTATTTGGATGAAATAAAAATACCGACCTCATGAGGTCGGTATTTTATATTAATTTATTTTTTAATTTATATAAACCGTCATCCGGAAGACCATTTATTTAAAGTTAATTGAAAATATTAATTTATTAATTTTATGGAAGGCACTATATAAATATTTTAATGAAAATTAATTTAATTACATAATATTTAATTTTACCGACTTCCGGAAGTCGGTATTATAATATTTTTTGTATTTTATTTTACACAAAACCGTCCTCCGGAAGACAATTTTAATAAAATTAAATCAAAATATTTCTCAATTTTGTTTTTTATATTTAATTGAGAAAAAAAAAATATTGTTATTTATTTATTTTATTAATACCGACATCAAGAGGTCGGTTTTTATTGTAATTCATTTTTCCAGGGAAAAATTCCGACCTCCAGAGATCGGAATTTTGTTTTCCCGCTTTATTTTGCATAAAAACCGACTACTTGTAGTCGGTTTTCTAAAGTTTTTTTAATTTTTTATTCTTTTTAAGAATACTGACCTCCATTTGAGGTCGGTAATTTTTAGGTTGGTATTCATTGTTTGTTTAGTAGTGATTTCATGTTTGACTAATAAATTCAAATTTTTTTCTTGTCAATATTTGAGATCAAATTTGTACTTGGCCAAAATTTTCAAAACTGCTTTTGGAGAAAGTTATGTTTTCAGCTTTTGAAAAGAAGTTTTGCCACAACTCAAAAATAAGTACTGTATTTGTTTTCCTAAAAGCACAATAGATTTTTAAAAGGTTCGATGAAGCAAGACATAAGTAGGAAGAAATGTTAAATGAAACATGACAAAACGACTTAAAATTTGGTGAGTTAAAATGATCTTGCCTTTCACCACTACACTTCTTTTAATCAACCTTTTCGCAAAATTTACTTTTTATATTCGAACCCCCTGAATGAAAATTCTGTATCCGCCACTGTGTATTAGTATTGACATTGCTTAAAGTGCATTAAGCATGTTTTAGTCCTAAAATCAAAATATTCATTTACTTTGAAATTAAACAAAATTTCCCCTTGTTATTACATAAATTTATTTTATATTGAAAAGTTATAGGATTTTTTTTTTTTTTTTTTACTTTTATGATACAATAAAACTAGATGAAACATTTTCAACATTTTTCATCTAAAAAGACTAAAATATTTAACCTCCATGTTGAATTCTTAAGTAGAGTACTATTACTCATGAAAATATGGGTAAATATGGGTAAACTAGTATTTTACCCAACCCATTTGTTACCCAATCCATTTTTACCCATATCAAATATGAGCGGGTTGAATTATTACCTATTTTATGGTGACCCATTTTCAACCCGCCCAAATTTGACCCAACCCGCCCATTTACCACCACTAATTCAAATCAAGAACCCTCAATTGATTAAAAGTCACAATACTTAACTACCACTCTTAAAAACCTAATTATATATATATATATATATATATATATATATATATATACTTATTAAAAAGTGACAAAGGTCTGATATACTCTCAACTTTGCAACTTACGGTTGATAAATCTTTTGTTATAAAATGGACTTACATGTATGTAAATGGTCCAAACATGTCATTCTTGTCTATTAGGAGTGAAACAAAAAATATTTTTTACTAAAGAAATAAAATACATGCATATATATATATATATATATATATTATAAGTGGGAATAGAGAGGAGCTTGGGGTCAAGTTTCTCGATTTACAAAAAGAGGAACCAAGTTTCATTAAATACTAAGATATTACTCACTACTGAGAGCACACTTCATCGGCCTATCACAAAGCTGGGCCCACCTATTTTTATGCACTCCTCCTCCATTATATTTTAATATTTTCCTTTTTAACTAGTACTAAAAAATAAATTTAAAATATTATAAATTCGGTTTAACTCTCGAAATTTCGCGCGAACGGTATAATTGGGATGAAGGAAATAACATATATTATTTGAAAAATTACATTAAGAATACCATAAACCACAATAATTAACAACTTACAATATTTGAAAAACATATTAACTCTCAAAATCTCACATGTGTCACATAAATTGGGACAAATGGAGTAACATATGTTATTTGAAATTACGTTAAGATTACTATTAATCACAACTTAAAGTATTTAAAAATAGATAACATCTATTATTAGAAAATAATGTAAAAAGTATTATAAATCATAATAATTAACAATTTAACAAATATTGTACTCGTGCTTGCATATTAGAAGTGAGAATATTTAGGAGCTTAGGGTCGGTCGGTCAATTGCCCGATTTGCCCTTCTTCTTCAACTTCCTCTATTTATTCCAAAAATAGTACTAAAAATCAATTTAATTATTAAAATTTAGGTTAGTTCTTGAAATTTCACATGTATTGCACAATAGAATAGAGTGAGTAATATATATATATATATATATATATATATATATATATATATATATATATATATATATATATATATATATATAATATATATATATATATATATATATATATACTATATATATATATATATATATATATATATATATATATATATATTAATTCAAAAATTATGTAAATAGTACAAAAATATAGTTTAAATTAGTACTAAAATTTGATTAACTATTGAAATTTCATATGTACTGCAAGTTAAGATTGAGTGAGAAATATATATTATTTGAGGATTACGTTAAATTACGCTAAGAGTTTTATAAATCACAATAATTAACAACTTAAAATATTTGAAAAACATATTAAAATGTGATTAACTTTCAAAATTTCACATGTGCTACATAAATTGGGACAAGAAGAGTAATATATATTATTTAAAAATTACGTTAAGAATATTATAAATCAGTCACATAAATAGAGACAAATAAAGTAATAAATATTGGGCTCGTGCTTGCACGGGCTCATTGCATCTAGTATATATATATATATATATATATATATATATATATATATATATATATGATCCTTTTGCAAAGTTAATAGGTATATTTAATTATTTTCACACATTAATTATTAATTTGAGTTTATCATCTTAACGATCAATTTATTTTTTCACTCCTTTTCTTATAAAATTTATCATAGATGCCCATTGTTTTTTGTAGATACAAAAGATAAAATACAATTTAGCCGCAAAAAATAATCTTATATATTTGTTTTTTTTTTCATTCACTCTTCTTTCTTTTTATTTCTCATATTTTCACACAAAAAAATAAAATAAGAATTAGAAACTCAAATAATGAAAGGTGAATAGATTTATAACGGAGATATTTAAAACTCAAATTAGTCATTGAATCAAAGAGTCCAAAAAGAAAATATTCACATTTGAGAAGGACCAAATATAACCTTACATGATTATTTTTAACAAAAAATCAAAAGAATTATAATTATTTCACATCTATTAGAGGAATATTGTATATCTAGGTTGAGTGTAACAGTAAAGGTATATCATAGTCATATAGAAATAACTGTATATATGAGCAATTTTTATAACGAATGATGTGTTAGCTCTAAATTATGAAATTAAGATGTACATCAATCCATTTTATTTATTTTTTTTTAAAATGAATTCGCAAAGACAGCCCCAAATACACCTTCTATAAGAACCAACATGTAACATCCCAAAAATTTCTAAGCTAGACTCGAATCATTTTGTAGCGCCTCACAACTCTACTCTTAAAATTTGAATTGTTCGTTGTAAGTATATGAGTTTGAAACAGTTATTTTCTACTTGCTCATGTGTTATAAAGTCCTTTACCTAGTGTATCAAGAGTATCTAAAGTGATCTAGGTTCATAAGGGACCTCAAATGCCAAGTCAAGTTCAAAGCATTCCTATTTGCTAAGTTCTCGCACGAGTTTATTTAAAAACCAACTTCAAACACTCATATCTCTCAACAAATAATTAATTAGGTGGTTTATGACCTATCAAATTAAAGGTATATGAGTTTTCTTTCCAACGCCATCGAGTTTGCCTTATTCCGAGTTCGGATTAAACAGTTATGATTATTTTATTGGAACATACCCAGACTGGAAAATTGGGCAAACTCACCTGCCCAATCGGCGATCTGCCGAATGGGTTTGCAAACACCGAATTTTTCAAAAAATCTTAAGCTTCTGTCCATTTGAGCAATTCGATGAGTAGTTTTGGCGAGGAGACCTCCAGATCGCCGATTTGGTTGACTGGATTCATTAAAATGTCTATTTATTTGATCTTTATTGTTTTCTTATGTTCTAGAAGGATATTCTTGATCTTTTACCCTAAATCACCTTCCCTAAGTCCATCTTTAAACCTAATAAAATCATTATACGTATAACAACTCTGAAAACCCTCAAATCTCATCCTTATAAAGATCAAGAACTCCAAAGAAAGGGATTATTCCAATTTCTCAAGATCGAAAGACTCCAAATTCAAGATCCTCTTTAAGAATCCTAAGGTTTTCAATCCAAGGTTATTCTCCACCCTTTATTTCCAAGAAAACCACAAGAAATACAAAATCTAGGGTTTCAAGTCTTCCAATCAAATTCTTCTTCAAACTTATTCAATAGCTTTGTTCTTCTAGGTATGTAAGGCTATCATAGTGTTGGACTAGTTTGTCCTCACACCCTACATCTACTTTCAAGTTAGTAAAGGAATAATCTAGAGTTCTATCCTTAGATTGGAGTATTCTTGAGATGAGTTGATATTGATTCTGAGTTTTTTAGCTACTAATTATTGAATTCTATTTCTTCATTATTGAGTTGTTATATCTTGCATTGAGATTCTTGAGTAGATTATTCATATATATTTTTTAGCATGAACCGTATTTTCTGAGTATTCATTGAGTTTTTATTGAGAATCTTTCAAACAAAATATAATTGTTTAAACTGAGTTATGAGAAAGTAAATAGGAGTTTGAGAAAGAGCTTAACCAAGATTTAAGCAAGAGTATAAGGGAAGTAAGTATTTCTCAAATATTTCATTTTTACATGAAGAAAGAGAATAATATTTTGAGAAAAGTTAAAAGAGTTTTTAGAAAGATTGAGTATAGAGCAGTTACCTCTTAAAGAGGCCCCTTTTGAATAATTATCTCAACCTAGAATGTATTCTTAAATTGATCAAAGAGAAACCTTATTTTCTAAATTAGCAATGAGTTTTTGAGATATTTCGGAGCAGTTACCTCTTTTAAGAGGATAGTTTGAGCAATAATCTCAAACCAGAGAAATAGCATGTTTTATACATTTGAGCAGGAGTGTATATTATTAGGAGTGATATTGAGCACTGCCATGTGGGAGAGTTTAGAAAACTCACAACCCCCATAAACCATTTCTTGCCAACATGGGTAAAAGATCATACTTTTTAGATGAGTCCTTATTGCTTAGTGGATCCACTTAGTTAAAATTTTCTATATCACGGCACGATATAAAACAGTTTTGCCAGCGTTGACAATACGTTGTATCATCACGTAGCTCATAGTGATGGGTGTCGGTTAGAGAATCTTCCAATATAGTTTAAGTGTATTTTGATATATCACTTATTGTGTTGAGTTCAGAGATGTTATGTATTTTGTAAAGATTTAAATGATTCAAATCCTTTATTTATTTACATTTAACTTGAGTATAGTTTTTATCTATTGCAGTCCTTTTATTCAGTTATTTCATTTCGGCTATATTACATACTTGTACAGTCAAATGTATTGATGTCATATGACCTGAATCTTTTTATGATGTAGATAGAGGTGTTCAGGATGCTCAATAGGTGCTTCATTGAGGTCACTCTACACTTTATCTAGCTTTTGGTGAGCCTCCCTATATTCTAGAGGACTTTATATTTACTTTCTTATTAGTAGTTTTGATACATCATGGGTCTTATCCGAACATCCTTCCTTAATAGAAGAGGCTTCATATATAGACAGAGTCGACGTGTCTCTCAATTTTTATTTTATTTTGAGTTGTTTTATAAACTATAAGTATTGCTATTGAGTATTTTCCCAACCTTATGAATTGAGTATTTGAGTTTAACGGATTGCATTCTGTTTTAAACCTATTATTGCTTGAGTTAGTTTTCCGCTTGTAGTTAACAAGGATAAGGGTTCACTTGGGGACTAACAATGGTTCTTGAGTGCCGGCCACATCAAAGGTATAGGCTCGGGTCATGAAAAACTTGGTATCAGAGAACAGAGTTCAAGTGTCCTATGGTGTCTATGAAGCTATGTCAGTAGGATCTTATTTATGGTTTGAGGGCCTCACTTCTATAAATGAGGGGCTACAAATACCTAATCAAAGTTTCTCCTCTTTCACACTCTAAATCGTGCAATAAAATAGTGTCATGAGGAACTTATTCAAATTCGTGCGTTACTTAAATCCATTCGACTAACTCTCAGACTCAAGGTGGTTGAAAAGAAAAGTTATCGATGAGTTACTCTCAGCAAAAGTCTTCATAAAGTCATGAGACTCTAGAGGATCTTGAGAGATGCTCGTGAGTTAGCTTAAGTGTATTGATTTGAAAGAGTGTACACTTATTTATATAAAACGTGCGTTTGAGCTAAAAGCGAGATGTACTCTCATATTCTCTTCTCTAAACCTTTTTTCATGTGATTCCCTTTATGATGGGAGTGTGTTTTAGAGAACTTGGGTAGTATTATCACCCGAAGATAGTATGAGTTGCAATGATACGAGCCAATAATAGTAGAAGTACCTAGAGTTAGAAGTATGCATTTAGAGGTGTAGTAACCTAAGAAATGAGATAGTTATCGATTAAAGCGTGTAGCTGTAGTCATGTACCTGGTAAGTCATTAATGAGAAGTTTTTCCCTTATATGTGGGATAAGGACTGATAATTTTTTGTGTATATCATAATAGAAGGTAGTGTAATAGTTACTAGTTAGGACGAGTTAGAGTATACTTTAACCAGATGTGAGTTTATGCCAATGTAACATTGTGTTAGTGAAGGCCAAGTATAAGTGTTGAATAAAAGAGTAGAGTATTCATGCGGTGATATAAGGGAGAGCCCCATGGTATTCAGAGGGTTATAGAACTAATTAGGCAATGATGTATAGTGAATGGGTAAATAGTACCTAAGTTGCAAAAGGGAATATGAAGGTAATCTGTAAATAGGTAGATTGGGAGATAAATATTGACTACTTGTCATGAGGTCTTAGTGGGAGAGTGTTCCTTAATTTTATCTAGTAGTTATAAGTTAGTTTAGTATGCGATCAATTATATTGATATTCCTTTTTAGTACTAGACACTAAGCTTGAATTTTGAGATGGGTGTCGTGATAAGAAGGATGGCAACGTGAGGATAATGATGTTAGTTTGGACATCTGATCTAGTAGGTTTGACATAAGTTAATTGAGGAATTAATGTTCTACTTTTTGATAAATGTCAGTGGTACAAGTGTGGTATTACGACTCTTAGATGAGAGCAATGAAGTTTGGCAAAGACATTAGATTAGCAAGAGAATTAAGAGGTGTACCCCAGATCGTATGTAGTCAGACAAGGTTCCAATTAAGTTTATGATTTTTCATGTGTGCCTAGATAGTATAGTTGAGTTGTCAATAATAGGTAGGCTTATGTAAGCATTATTTATTACCTGTAAGAGTTTGCTAGAAAATATTTTATATAGCTTTGCCAATGATGAGCCTCTTAAATATAGTTCAAGTATCCTCCTATTAAGTAGAGATGAAATTGAAAGGACGGTATTATTGAGCTAAGAAAGAGAAGTTAGACTATTAAGCGTTAGATTAAGCAACTTTATAAGCCAATGTTGGTCACGATTATAGAAAGACTTCTATAGAACAGGAAGATGTTAAGAGAAGAAGCTTTGAAAGAAGTCCTATAAGGAATCTTAGTGCCAACACATTGAGAGTTTAGTAGCCACGAGATTAGAATTTTCTGAGTATTAGAGCAAAGCAAATATTTGCTAGTTTAGAGAAGATGGAATAGATCTATAACTTTAAAGTGTTAGCTTCAGAACTAAGGGAGAGATGATAAGATGAGAAACAAAGTCAGGTGTGAAGAATCAGATAATGATGTGTACAGAAAGAGTTATAGTGTTATATCAATCCATTCATACTCTAGCATATTGCTCAAAGTTCAGTCGTTATAACATATGGTTGATGTCTCAAATATTAGCCTTATGTCCATGACCTACACTCATGCACTTCCATTAGATTCACATCTATGCTCAGTTCCAAAATGAAGTGCAAAACCTTTAGCCCATTGATCTCAATCTTACTCCATAAGGTTATAAATATCAGCTTAATGATATGACCCTATTCAAATAAGCATTCATGTGTCACATTATGCTCAGTCTCAAAAATTCATGATTTAATCTTAATGTCTAGCAACATAATGTTATGTCAAGCATATTTTTATATCAGATTTCTTGAGTGAGTTGTGCTGATGATCTTTCGCTCTAAGATCTTTCAGTGATCTTTTTTTTTTAGTTTTGAGAGTGATGATGTTGATAGCAGTTGTGTGATGATAGATGTGAGAGAGTTGATGCTTTTATTTGTGATTCTTAGAAATTTCATGTCATGACCTATAATTTTGAAATCTTATGTGAGCGTTTGTGTCAAGCGTGATCTTGTCTAGTTTCAAAACTCTTAGTATGAATTAGTTCCGCTTATGTTATTACGCAAATTCAGAAGTCAAAAAGATAGTAAGAGTAACTCCATTCCTTTGCATGCTTAGTCTAGCCGACATTCGAGGATGAATGATCCCAAGGGGGAGATATTTTAACACCCCAAAAAATTCTAAGCTAAGACCCGAATCATTTTGTAGCGCCTCGTAACTCTACTCTTAAAATTTGAATCGTTCGTCGTAAGTATATGAGTTTGAACCAGGTTATTTTCTACTTGTTCATGTGTAATAAAGTCCTTTAACAAGAGTATCTAAAGTTATCTTGGGTCATAAGGGACCTCAACTACAAAGCCAAGTTCAGAGCCTCCCTATTTGCTAAGTTTTCGCATGCGTTCATATAAATGTACACTTCAAACACTCATATCTCTCAACATTTAATTTATTAGGTGGTTTATGACCTATCTTCTTTCCAACGCGACCGAGTTATCCTTATTCAAAGTTCGGATTAAAAAGTTATAGTTGTTTTAGTAGAACATACCCAACCTAGGAAATTAGGCAAACTCACCTGCTCAATCGATGATCAACCGAATGGGTTGACGAATCATCAAATTAGGTCACTGAATTATCCTGAAAACCTTAATCTTCTGGTCATTTGGTCGAACAAAAGTTCCAACAGGATATCTGCTAAGTATTTTTGGCGAGGGGACCTCCAAATTGCCGATTTGGCCAACAGGATTCATTAAAAAGCCATTTTCTTTGATTTTTATTGTTTCCTTACGTTACTAGAAGAGCATTATTGACCTTTTACCCTAAATCAGTACAAGATAATAACATCATTATACGTATTACAACTCTCATATACCCTAATTTTCATCCTTCTAAAGATCAAGAACTCCAAGAAAGGGATTAGTCAAATTTCTTAAGATTGAAAGGCTCCAAGTTCCAGTTCACTTTAAGAATCCTAAGGTTTTCAATCCAAGGTTCTTCTCCACCCTTCATCTCCAAGAAAACCGCAAAAAATAGAAAATCTAGGGTTTTAAAGTCTTCCAATCAAGTTATTCTCAAACTTATTGAAGAACTTTATTCTTCCAGGTATGTAAGGCTATGATAGTATTGGACTAAGGGCTCATGGGAGTGGATACCCTCTTGGCCAAACACTAGAAGGTAGTCACGAGCACGACCACGAGCCGTGGTGCCTTTCACGGCCCATTTGGGGTTCCATGAAGGATGCCATGGCTCAGTTATGGGATGGTGAGCTCCCATTTGAATCCCTTTTCTAGACTTCTAAATGCTGAGGTGTTACATTATCTCCCTCTTGAGAACATTCGTCCTCGAATGGGATTATAGACATCACATGAAAGAGAAAAACTCAAATCTAGCAGCCCAACAAGCATGCAATTTCATAAATGCACATATCCAATGAGGAAACATCAACTACAAGATAAAGCATGTGTAAAACGTCATATCATGAAGTCTATATAAAACTCATACTCAAATGCACACAAACATGTAGAAATCAATCAAGTTGATTCATTTTCTCAAAACTTAAGCTTTTCATGAACATGCATAAAATAGGAAATCATTGGAATATCTAAGACATATGAAAAAAAAGTATAAACCATGAGGAACTCAATATCTCAAGCTAGAGTAGGGGTAGAAGGAAAGAGATGAGGATAATGGGATATCATATCGGCCTCCCAAGTAGCACCCTTAACTAATTGATTCCTCTACAAAACTTTCACGTAAATAACTTCTTTATTTCATAACTTCTTGACTTGCCGGTTTAAAATCTCAGTCGAGACTTCTTCATAAGAAAGATTCTCTTTAACTCCGAAATCTTCTAAGGGAACTATAGATATCGGATCACCAACACATTTCTTAAACATGGAGACATGGAAAACTAGATGCACCGATGCCAATTCATTAGGCAATTCAAGCTCATAATCAACCTTACCAATACGTTGTTTAATGGACACCGGGTGAGAAGTAACCATCTAGTTCAGAGTTGATACATCCTCGTTCATTTCTTTGAGCACTTTGTCTGACCCTTCCACTTTATTGAGAATATGTGCAAGCATATCTTAAGTGCGGAAATTTTTTGGGTTAGCCCTTTGCTCTTTGGCTTTTGACGCTCAGAGAAAGGTACATATATCTCTTTGTCACCATCTCGCTCCCTCTAGTTTGTACCACGGTCACTCCACTCCCTATCACGGTCCTTCCAACCTTCATCACACTCTCTATTCCAACCTTGGTTCCCTTTTGGCCTTAGATAATTTGGCGGAAACCTCCTTCCTGATTTGCTAGAAAGTGTACTTTTTCATTGTATAAGGCTTCAATGTGCGCATCATCGGGGTTCACCCCACTAACTCCAACTGTATTCACAGCTTTAGAACCACTTCCCATGACATGTTTTGACAATAGATCCATTTGGGTCATCATCTTGTCCATGTTTTCATCCTGCTCTTGGTCTTTTTCTATTTGTTCCTTTGTCATCCTGAAGTTCAAATGAGATACTTGATCTTTACTCGTGCACTAAGCAAGATTAATTTTGGTCATCCCATCAAGGACATTAGATACGATTTCGAATGGATGCTGCATGATTCCTCCTTGAACGAGTTGGTCAGCCAAACCATTATTGACTGAATCTAGACCCCGGTAGAAATGTTGTAAAAGGACATTGTTCAGGAGTCCATGAGTTTGACATTGAAGCAACTTCTGGAACCGTAACCAAGTCTCATGAATTGGTTCACCATCCAATCGTTTGAAACCCTGAATATTATCTCTCAATGCCATCATCCTTGAAGGAGGGAAAAATCTTATATAGAATACCTCAGTAAGATCGTCCCAAGAGGTAATTGAGTCCATTGGTAGGTAAGTTAACCACTTAGTTGCCTCCCTCATCAGAGAAAAAGGGAACAATCGAAGTCGAACTGACTCTTGGGATATGTTCTTAAAAGAAAATGGACCACAAATGTCCATAAAATTCCGGATCTAGTCATGGGGATCCTCATGACTTAGACCTCCAAACAAACCCTTTATTTGCAACAGCTGCAACATCGTGCTAGTCACATGAAAAACCATTTTTCCCATGATTGGGGGCAACCAAATAGCACCCACACTACCCAACTGAGCTTTATTGACATCGTTCAACTTGCAGATGTCATCATTGTATCCAAGTTGGCTAGCGTTGCTTCGATTGACACTTATCTCGTCACCTGTTCAAAGGCAACCAACAACAAACAAAAGTGAATTGATTCAACTACAACACAATAAGATCACAACTGAACTTCTCTAAAATAATTCTAAACAACACTCCCTAGCAGCTGTGCCATTTTTGATAATGTTCAACTACACTTCATTTAATTCCAAGTGTAGGCGGTCACAATCCAGTATAAACCCAACAAAGAGTTGGGGTCAATCCCATAGGGAGTGATACAAAATAGAATTCAATTACGAAGTAAAAGAAGTGTTCTAGTCATTTGTAGAGGTAAACATTATCGAAAGCAATTCAATTAAAATGTAGGGGTAGACAACAAGTGTCAAATTGGAGGGGTTAGAGTGACAATTACCAACTACAAAAATAAGGGAATAATCAAGTAGAAAAGGATTCTCGGGGATGTGATTAATTAAATGCTAATTTTTCAATATGGGTGATTATAATTTACTAAAAGATGTTGAATCTTAGCGGGTAGGCTAGGTTTTAGATGTGGTAGCCATCTCTCGATCAACTATCACGATTCAAGCGAGTTCTCTCGAACCTTGACAAGCATAACACTATGAACAGCCCAAAACCCCAATTAATCTACTCTCTCGAGCTAGATTGGTAAGATTGAATTCATATTAACTATCTCAAGTTGAATCAACAACAACCCAATCACTACAATTATCAATAGATAGACTTAATTTTAAAACCTCTTTCTCAAGCAAGCCAAGATTACTAAGCTAATATTGCATTTACAACTACAATTCATGAATTAAAACACAACTATCAATCAAACCCACTTCAAATCAACATTTAAATTAGTAAATAGTATCACCCATAAGCTAATTAGAAAATTTAATCACATTAACACACCCCCAAGAATGGGGGTTTTAGCCACACATCAGAAAAAGCAATAAAATGTTACCAACTATGTTCTCCATCAGCTGGGCAACAAATATCAATTCTTTAGAATGCTTGGAATAAGATAAAAAAACAAAACCCAATTCAAAATTCTACTCCAAACTACTAAAAATAGTGTTTGGATAAAAAACCCTGAGTTTGAATATGTAGGAACTTTTGGAATTGGAAGAACTCCTTTTCATCTTTTAAAAATTGCATTTATACTCTTCCAGATTTTCCACTTCAGGACAGATTGGGGAAATAAGTCGTGTGTCATCGAACAGGTCGTCGACGCACTGAGTGTGCTTTGCCATTACCGTCTTGGCCTGCCCCTTTATCACTTCATCACTGGAACTTTAGGTGATCAGAATTGCCATCACTAATCCATTCAACGCTTTGCCGAGGTGCACTTTTCATTGCCAAGTTGACTTTCATCCCAGGGCTGGCCTTTTGGATCTTTTGGTGAGCTAAAGAATCACTCGGCGGTCCGCCAAATGGTCTTGGTGATCCTCAGCCCTTCTTTTTTCAACTATTTTGACTTTTCCACTCTTTTTTGCCTGGTAATTTCTTTGACTTGCTCTTTTGCCTTCATTGCAATTAGCATTCTAACATTAGTTTAGAGCATAAAGTAGGCATTGAGGACAATAACTTAGTAAAATTAAGCCCCAAATGAGTAAAATCCTCGACTCATCACATTCTCACATAATAAGGGTTCTTATAGTTGAAAGGTTTTCTCATCTAAAATGAACCAATAAGCAAGAATATATATTAATGTTGAGGCAAGAGGCGATTACCCATGCTCTTTAATTGAAATGACAAGATGTGATTACCATGTCACATGATGTTAGGACAAGAGGTGATTACCCATGTTCCTTTAAGAGCTAAGATAAATACGAATAAGAACTATTCTGTGGAAGTTAAGCTTAAAACTGAGTGGACAAGTGGCGATTACCCGTGTCCCATAAATTATGTGCCAACATAGGATTATTTATATAGACATTAGCTAGTGGATTCACATAAGCTAGAAGTTCATGGTCCTTACCATGGCAAGTAGGAAAACTCTTTCCAGTGTGGGAGACACCATGTTCCATGATGATAGCTCTCATAGTCTTATATGTCGGTTAAAGCTACTTCCCACAAGCAAGTTATGATGATCTAAACTTACTTCAAGTAAGTATCTCATACATGTTTAAGATGATGACTATGTGCATTGACCATGTTTTATGATTTATGTTTTCTAACTCTGTTTATCTTGGTCATTGCATCTTATGAAGGTATCTTTATTGAAGTATATTTTAAAATGTTTTATGCATGGCTATCATACTTGGTACATATTTTGTACTAACACATACTCTTTCCTACATTTCCCCAAATGTAGGGTCTGACAGTCAGGTTCCCAGTTTCGTGGCTAGAGTTTGTTAATGAGATTCCAAGATTTGGTGAGTCCTCATGCTTTGAGACTCGGATCTTTATTGTCTTTAGTTCTTCCTTATTTTTAGTTTTGGACATGACGTACGGTCTAGGCCCAGATTCATTCTTATGTACTAGATGTTGAGAGATGTTAGAATTTTTGTTTTGCTTTATAAAACTTTGATACATTGAAGTTGTCTTTTAAATCTCTTTGTCTATTTCTTATGTTATAAATGCTAAGTGGTTTGTATGGGGCCACTCGGGGTCCTATACGCCATGTTACGCCTAGGATCTACCTTGGGTCGTGATAAACTTGGTAATCAGAGCACAAGGTTTAGAAAGGTCCTAGGAAGTCTCATAAGCCACGTCGAGTTGAGTCTTGTTTATGAGTGAGAAGCGCATCACACTTATGAATGAGAGGCTACAAGATGATTAGGAAAATCCACTTCTTTCATTACTCTAAAGTCGTGTGATAGAGTTTAACTCTATAAGGTCTCTCTTATAATCCTCATCTGATGCTCTACAGGAGATGGCTACTCAAAGAGCTTATGCTAGAAGGAATGTGGGGGAGAATGCAGAACAAGAAACTCCTCCTCAAGCTCCTCAAGTTCTAGTCGACCCTTTGGCCGAGCAAGTGACTAATGCGGAGTTTAGAGCTGTTTTTCAAGTGTTGGCCCAAGCCAATAGAAGGTTGTGGTTCCCGTGAACCCGAATATGGGTACAGTGGAATCTAGAGTGAGGGACTTTACTAGAATGAATTCCTCGGAGTTTCATGGTTCTAAGGTTGAGAAAGATCCTCAAGAGTTCATTAATGAGGTTTACGAGGTGTTGAAGATTATGGGAGTGGACCCGGTGTAAAAGGCGAAGTTGGCCACTTATCAACTAAAGGGTGTTTCTCAAATTTGGTTCAACCAATGGAAAGAAGAGAGTTCGGAAACTTCGGGTCCTCTCGATTGGGAAAAGTTTAAGGTTGATTTACTTGATAGGTTCTTTCCCCTTGAGAATTGGGAGGCAAAGGTGCTTGAATTTATCAACCTTTTTCAAGGAAGTATGAGTGTGAAGGAATATGCTTTGAAGTTTACACAATTGCCTCGATATGCTCCTACAATGATTGCCGACCTTAGGGCAAAGATGAGCAAGTTCGTTTCGGGGGTGTCCAAAATGGTGGTTAAGGAATGTCATATCGCCATGCTTGTTAATGATATGGATATTTCTTGTCTCATGGTTCATGCTCAACAAATTGAAGAGGATAAACTTAAGGAAATGTTTGGGGAGTCAAAAAGGGCTAAAACTGGTTACGGTAATTTCTCACATACAAGGTCCGATGGACATGGTCGTTCTAAGTTTCATCAAAGGTTTTCCAGCTAAGGTTCCTCCAATGCTCCTTCTAAGTTCAACAAAGATAAGGTGTCTAACCGCAAGCCTCAAGGAGGAAATAGTAGTGGGTCTTTATTGCCTATTTGTGCTAAGTGTGGAAGGAAGCACGAGGGCAAGTGCCTAGTGGGTGCCAATGCTTGTTTTGGGTGTGGTAAGATAGACCACAAGATAAGAGATTGTCCTTCAGTTGCTAAGAATGAAGGAGATAATCACCAAAGGGCTCAACCTAATCATTTATCCGATCCAAGTGGTTCGGGTTCAAATGATCCCAAGTAAAACAAATTTTATGCTCTTCAGACTCGTCATGAGCAAGAGGGTTCTCCCGATGTGGTTACCGGTATGTTGAAAGTCTTTCAACTTGATGTCTATGCTTTACTTGATTCCAATGCTACCTTGTCTTTTATGACGCCATATGTGGCAATGAGGTTTGATGTTCTTCCGGATGTGTTGTTAGATCCCTTTTCTGTCTCTAACCCAGTTGGTGATTCTATTGTGGCTAAGAAGGTTTATAGAAAGTGTCTTGTTTCCTTGTCCCATAGAGTTAATCTTATTGATTTGGTAGAGCTTGATATGTTAGACTTTGATGGTAGCCTTGGTATGGATTGGCTGCACTCGTGTTAAGCTTTTATTGATTGTAGAACTCGTGTAGTCAAAGTTTCAGTTCCCAAATAAGTTTGTCCTAAAGTGGAAAAGGGGAAATTATATGCCTAAGAGTAAGTTTGTCTCTTGTCTTATAGCTAGAAAGATGATTGCTAAGGTTTGCATTTACCATCTAGTTAGGGTGAGGGATGTAGATTCTGAAACCCCTACTCTTGAGTCGGTCCCCGTGGTTAATGAGTTTCTCAAAGTGCTTCCAGATGATTTACCCGGTATTTTTTCCCGAAAGGGAAATAGATTTTGGTATTGACCTTCTCCCAGATACGCAACCTATCTCTATTCCTCCTTATCAAATGGCTCCGACAGAACTAAAGGAGTTGAAAGAACAATTGAAAGATTTGTTGGATAAGGGTTTCATCCGACCGAGTATCTCTCCATAAGGTGCTCCATTTTTGTTTGTTAGAACGAATGATGGTTCTATCCGTATGTGTATAGACTATCTGCAGTTGAATAAGGTGACCGTTAAAGAATAAGTATCCTCTCCCAAGGATAGATGATTTGTTTGACCAACTTCAAGCAGTGAGTTACTTTTGCAAGATTGACCTTCAGTCGGGTTATCACCAATTGAGGGTGAAAGTAGATGACATTTTGAAGACGGCTTTTTAAACTCGGTATGGTCATTTTGAGTTTTTTGTGATGTCTTTTGGTTTGACTAGTGCTCCAGCGGCATTTATGGACTTGATGAATAGGGTGTTTAGACAATATATTGACACGTTCGTGATTGTGTTCATTAATTATATATTGATCTATTCGAGGAGTGAAGATGATAACATCAAACATTTGAGGATTGTGTTACAAGTTCTCAAGGACAACCAACTTTTCGCTAAGTTTAGCAAATGTGAATTTTGGCTAAGGTCCGTAGATTTTCTTGGTCATATTGTTTTGAGTAAGGGTATTGAGGTAGATCCTAAGAAGATGGATGTGGTTAAGTGTCAGCCTAGACCTCTATCCCCTTCGGACATTAGAAGCTTCTTGGGTTTGGCTGGTTACTACAGAAGGTTTGTTGAGGGGTTTTCATCGATTGCCTCTCCATTGACAACATTGACCCAAAAGAAGGCTAACTTCTTATGGTCCAAAGCATGTGAAAAGAGTTTTCAGGAATTGAAAGATAAACTTATGTCAGCTCTGGTGTTGACTTTACTAAAAGGGACTGATCATTTTTTTATTGTGATGCCTCGAGAATTGGGCTAGGATGTGTGCTTATGCAAAATGGGAAAGTTATTGCCTATGCTTCACGGCAACTTAAGATTCATGAGAAGAATTATCCTACCCATGACCTTGAACTAGAGGTGGTTGTTTTTGCCTTAAAGATTTGGAGGCATTATTGTATGGTGTCTATGTAGATGTTTTTACCGATCACAAGAGTTTGAAATAGGTGTTTGATCAGAAGGATCTAAATTTTCGCCAAAGAAGGTGGCTTGAGTTATTGAAATATTACGAAATGAGTGTTCTCTATCACCCCGGTAAGGTGAATATGGTGGCAAATCTCTTAGTCGGTTATCTATGGGTAGTGTTTCTCCCATCAAAGATGATAAAAAGGAGTTAGTCAGAGATGTTCATAGAATGGCTCGGTAGGGTGTTCAGTTAGTTGACTCTACCAAAGGTGGTGTTATGATTCACAATAGGTCGGAATCATCTTTTGTGGCGGATGTGAAGGCCAAGCAAGGGCTTGATCCAACTTTTGTTGAATTGAAGGAGGCAATGCTTAAAAAGTCTGTAGAGGCTTTCTCCCAAGGGGGAGACGGGGTACTTAGATATCAAGGTCGTTTGTGTGTTCCCAATGTAGATGACTTGAGAGAGCAGATCTTGTCAGAAGTCCATAGTTCTCGGTATTCCATTCACCCGAGAGCAACCAAGATGTACCGTGATTTGTGTGAGATCTATTGATGGAATGGGATGAAGAATGATATTGCGGAATTTGTGGCTAAGTGTCCCAATTGTCAACAAGTGAAAGTTAAGCATCAGAAATCGGGAGGCTTATCCCAAGACATTAACATTCTTACTTGGATGTGGGAAGATTTGAATATGAACTTTGTTGTTGGTTTGCCTCACACCCAGCGACAACATGACTCGATTTGGGTCATAGTAAGATGAAATGACGAAATAAGCTCATTTTATTCCCGTCATCATTTCTTATTCAGCGGAGGACTATGCTAGGTTGTACTTGAGAGAAATGGTAAAGTTGCATGGAGTGTCTATATCCACTATCTCCGATTATGGTACTTAATTCACTTCTCTGTTTTGGAGATCTTTCCAAAAGGGTCTTGGTACTCGTGTTAAGCTTAGTACGAGCTTTCACCCACAAACCGATGGACAAACGTAGCGTACTATCCAAACTTTGGAAGATATGTTGCAAGCTTGTGTGATTGATTTCAAGGGTAATTGGGGTGATCACTTGCCTTTGATCGAATTTGAATATAACAATAGTTATCACTCAAGTATCGGTATGGCTCCATTTGAGGCCTTGTATGGTAGAAGGTGTAGATCTCCTACAGGATGGTTTGAGGTGGGTGAAGTTGCCCTAATATGCCCCGAGTTGAAAACAGCTCAAAGTTGACAAAAGTCATATGCCGATGTTAGAAGAAGAGATCTTGAATTTGATGTTAATGATTGGGTCTATTTGAAAATTTCACCCATGAAGGGTGTGATGAGGTTTGGTAAAAAAGGGAAGCTTATTCCTATTCTTTGTTGTAAATTTAAAGGCCTAAATATTTATCACTCTAACCTTTCATTTCTCAATAAAGAATGAAAATTCATATCTATCTATATATAGTATAAGATTAGATATTAAAAAGGTGATTTGACACCCCTCTTTGGCCAAAAATCCTATTTATTTTTTTTTTGTTGTAACTTTCACAATATTTGTTTTTATTATTACTATTTTAAAAAAGTGTCAATTACTACTTCCTTCATTAATTTCTATTATTTAATGTAAAATAAAGGGATAATGCATAAGTACCCCCCTAGACTATGATCGAAATCTCAGATACACACCTAAACTTAACTAGGATCCTATTACTCCCCTAACTCTTTTTTTTTTTCGTATTTTTGTGCACCTTTTGTGCTGATGTGGCACCTTCAACCACCCAAGGGTGGTTATATTTGTATACACTCGCCCGCCACGTGTGTAAATATTTTTTTATTTTTTTTTTAAAATTAAAATATTTTTCTTGATTTATTTTTAAAAAAAAATAAAATATTTTTCTTACTTTTTTTTTTAAAAAAAAAAATTCTTTTAAAAAAAATATTCTTGTTTTTTTTTTAATCTTGTATTTAAGTTAAGTTAATACACATTTTTTTACCTTGTATCGAAACTTTTTCTTTTTACTTACATTCATTGTTTTTTATATTTTATTTTTCTATTGATTTTATTTTCTTTGTCTTTCGTTTTGATTTGATTTCAAATGTCTTGTAAGTTAATTTTGAACGGATATCAAAATAAGTGAAGAAAATCAAATAAAACATAAAAAAATTTAAACATTAAAATTAAAGGACACTTTTAAATTATTTTTTTAAAAAAATGCACATAATTTATTAAAAATAATTAAAAGTGAAAAGATAATAAATTAATTAGAAAAAAGTTTAAAGTGAAAAGAAATTAAAAAAAAAATATATTTTACAAAGGGGTAAATAAATGATTAAATATATATAAGTTTTATTATCAATAAATATGTGAACTAACTAATTATAAAGTTACCAAACAAAAAATGACATGTGTCCAATTTGTGCACTCATCACTTGTCTTCAAGAGAGTGTGCACACTCTCTATGCCATGTCAGCGTTTGTGGTGTATTTATTTCATTTTAAATTAGTTTAGGGAGGGTAATAAGACCATAGTTAAATTTAAGTGTGTCTCTGAGATTTCGGTCATAGTCTATGAGGGTACTTATGCATTATCCCCAAAATAAATAAATATTTCAAACTTTACTACTCCACTTATTCCTATTCTTTACTGTAAATTTAAAGGCCTAAATATTTATCACTCAAATCTTTTATTTTCTCCCAAAAGAATGAAAATTATTAAAATAGACTAGTCTAATGAAATATCTTTTCAAATAGCTTTTTTTTTAAAAAAAAAAAACCACCCCTTTAACTCTCTTAATTATGAGATTTCTCTTTTTATCTTAATTTTTAGAATCTAAAAAATATTTACATAATTAGTCAATTAAAGAATAATATAACTATTTACTAATTAAATTTAAGACTAAGAAGTCGTAACTCTCAAAACAAAATTCCGAACATCCATTTATATTTGTTACATTTCATGATAAACCCATGATAAAATCTAGGAATAAAAAATTATTGCACTAGCCAAAAAAGATAATTTTTTTAAACGTTTTCCCTATTTTTCTATTTGTTTTATTAGTTTATAATAATAAAAGTCACAATTTTGATATATGAAATTGTTGATATTCACTTTTAACTTCTTCATATTTATGCAGTGTTTGGATTACATGATTTATTCAGTTTCTATATAAAATTGATATTTGAGCTCTCTTGTGTATTTATTATTTCAATGTAATTTTCTTACAAAATATTAATTAATTAGTAGATGTGTATTGAATATAACTTCTACTTCCATTCTTGAATTTAGAGTTAAACTTTCTATGCTTTTCATATAAAGGTTTTGTGTGAATATATAAAAATTTTAGGCTATTAATTTTATTAATTGCACTAATTGATATGCCCACATTTTAAAGTAATAATTGTGAAAAAGTTAAATTACAAGCAAGAGAAACTGGATGAACTCTATATTTAAATAGTTAAATAAATTTATAAACGTAAATAGTATTATATCAAGAAAGTTATTAATAAAATAGCTTAAATAATTTAAAACATCCAAAAATGAGATAGTAATGTATATAAAATTGGTGCATAAAAATGTGTCTTTGTGTTGCTCCAAGTCCAATGAAAAATTATGGTTCTCTTCTCTTTTTTTTTTTCTAGGACAACATTAAAAGAATTTTGAAAAGAAAGAAAAATTAATATTGAATATTTAAAATATCATATTTCATAAAGCCTAATAATGGTATTTAATAAGACGTCAATGTAATAATATTTAATTTAAACTAAAACATAAAATATAACTAGATTAATTTAATTTAATTAAAATGTTAAGCACATATTTAGGTTAAAACATAAAGTATATATTTATATTAATTTTTGAAAAAGAAAAAGAATAAAATAGGAAGAGAAAGAAAAAAAAAAGTTAAAATATCTAAATAAAACTACGTACAATCCTTGCTCCATATCCCCACTAACTCACAATCACACACATGCACGATTTTAAATTTATAGAATACGTCTTCTTAAAAGTTTCAGATTCTATATTTTGAAACTGTATTATTATAAATATGCCTAAGAGAAAAAAAATTGTGTTTTAAAAGTTATTTGTTTATATCTACTTAGATTTTAAATTATTTATAATTTTTAACTTTTTTTAAATTTTATATATATATAAACAAACTTCAAAACGAAAAATATTTACTACCAAATAATCAACAAAAAATTGATAGTTGTAGGACAAACCTCTAAAAGATTTGTATTTTAAGCAAATAAAGTTTTTTTTAAAAAAAAAACTGATGGCAAAAATTGTTGTAGCATCCTCATACTTTTTTTTTTAAAAAAAAAGGGAGAAGACACAAGTACCCCCTAGACTATGACCAAAATCTCATAGACGCACCTTAACTAAACTAAGGTCTTATTATCCCCCTAATCTCATTTTTTTTAATTTTGTACACCTTTTGGCTTATGTGGCACACCTCGTGACTCCACACAATTGAGACGCATGGGAGATATTTGGATGCCACGTAAGCCAAAAAGGTATAAAAAATTACAAAAAAAAAAAAAAGAGTTCAAGAGGGTAATAGGACCTTAGTTTAGTTAAGGTGTGTCTTTGAGATTTGAGTCATAGTCTAGGGAGGTACTTCTACCTTTTCCCAAAAAAAAAAAAAAACAATCTTAATTTTCTTAAGAGAGGGATTATTTAATTAGTTTTCTAATCTACAAAAAGATTGAAGATTTTTACCGTATTTTTAGGATCACACGTGTAACTTGTGCTTCGATTTTTACTGTATTTTTAGGATCACACGTGTAACTTGTGCTTCACATGTTATTGGATTTTTGAATTTCAATTCACCAATTATTCTAAAATTATGACACTCTATCAAAAATAGAAAAATCACATAGTAAATTATTCTAAGAAAATTACCCTTTTTTTACAATCACATATGTAACTTATGCTTCACATGTTATTGAATTTTTGAGTTTCAGTTCACCAATTATTCTAAAATTATATACTACACACATCCCTTGCCCCCGAATCCCCCACTAACTCACAAACACACACATGCACGATTTTAAATTTACATTGCGTTGTTAAAAGTTTCAGATTCTATATTTTTGAAACTGTATTTTTATAAAATATGCCTAAGAGAAAAAAAAATGTATTTTTAAATTTATTTATTTATATCTACTTAGATTTAATTTTTTTTTTTTTTTTAAGTTTTAGTTGTTTTTCAATTTTACATATATAAAAAAAAACTTCAAATAGAAAAAATTTACTACCTAATAATCAAGAAAAAACTGATAGTTGTAGGACAAACATCCAAAAGATTTGTATTTTAAAACAATAAAGTCTTTTAAAAAAAATTGATCGCAAAAATTGTTGTAGCATCTACATATTTTTTTTTTAAAACAATCTTAATTTTGTTAAGAGAGACTATTTAATTAGTTTTTTACTCTACGAAAAAGATTGAAGATTTTTATCATATTCTTACGATCACACGCGTAACGTGTGCTTCATATGTTTTCAGATTTTTGAGTTTCCATTCTCCAATTATTTTAAATTTATGATACTTTATCAAAAAGAGAAATCTCACAGTAAATTATTTTAATAAAATTACATATTTCTTGCAATCACACGTGTAACTTGTGCTTGACATGTTATTGATTTTTTGAGTTTTAATTCATCAATTATTCTAAAATTATGACACTCTATCAAAAAGAAAAAACTCACACAGTAAATTATTTTTAAAAAAAATTGAAATAGCATAAGAAAAATAATTTTGGAGTCTTTCAATGTTTTTAACAAATAATCTGAAACAAAAAATAACACATAAAAATAATCTAAATAAATGGAGATTTCTCTAACAATAAAAGAATTGACTTTAATAATTCAAAATATTGACAACCTGCATTTATTTCAAAAAATAATTTACGAAAACTCAAATTAATTTATTTGAAACAAAAAATAACTACAATGGATGATGGAGTCTTTTTAAACATAATTTATATTAAATTAACAAAACTAATTTAAAATCTGAAAATAAAAAATGCAAACGTAAATTTTTTTTTTAAAAAACTGAAAACATGTAATAAATGAAGTTTAGAAATATTAGAAATTAAAAAAATGAAATAAAAAACTAAACAACTAAATAAAATTAACCTAGAAACACACATGCACGATAAACATTTATTTATTTTTTAATTGAAATCAGTTATTTTATTGTCATTCTAAATGTTTGCTCCATACCTTTTTTTCGGTCCTCCTTAATGAGTTAAATTTTTGAATTTAAGTTCGTCAATAAATTTTCAATACAGTTATAAAATTTAGGGATAATTTCATAAATCTCCCATGAGGTTTTTCTCTGTAACACTCACCTCCCTCGTGATTTACGATATTACAGTTACCTCCCTTATTTTAATTTATTTCAATTCTTTTAACATATTTATTATAAATTTAAAATACTAAAGTATGACTAATTCACCCCTTATAATCAATTAAGTATATGAATATCTTCACTTACAAATTCTTTTAAAATACTAGTTCCACCTGCTTCCTCTTTTGTTTTTTTCTGCTCAAGAAATCAGCCGTATATTTTCACTTTGTTCATTAAAATCTTTGAATACTTCAATCACTATTTCTATTTCACTCATAAACTAATAAAAATAATCAACAATAAGCATTAAATCAACCCTAATACAGAGGAAGAAAAATAGAAATGCATTTTATCACCAATTTGGAATAAGTCGTTGCAATTATCTCTATCATCTCTTTCTCTTGTCATAATCACTAAATTATCTTTGAATGACGAATTTCATGCATAATAAAACTTCTAAATATATTATATATAGAATAAATGAGAAAATGATCAAAATGGTCCTTAATGTATAGGGGTTGAATTATTTTGATCCTTCATATGTATCACCTTATCAAAATAGTTCTTGATGTATAAAAAAAAAATCATTTTAGTTCTTAGCCCTAAAGCTAACAATAAAAGTAAAAAGTGAGGTTAGATTTAACGGTGGGTCCCCATCATCAATACATGGCAAACCTTTCTCCCCCAAATCTTATCTCTTCACCCAATTCATCTTCGCTGAAAACAGAAGAAGAAGAAGCCAATTCTTTTTACCATTATCAAATTTCTCTATGACTCACTAATTAAAATCTTTTTAAATTTCCAAAGAACATTTCAAAAATTTATTTTTTATATCTGTCCCGTTCAATTTTTACCATGTATCTGAAAACTAGAATTAAAAAAAATACGAAAAAATTATTAATTTCAAAATGGAAAAAACAACAAAGCAATATCTTTTTCGTATAGAGCTTCAACAAGAGGATATATAATTAAAGCTTCAAACGTGTAAATTTATGACAATCTTCTAAGAGGAATTAATGAAGTGTTTTAGTTAGTTTATTTAGTTTGTATTTGTTAGTTTATTTAGTTTGTATTTGTGTCAGTGGTCTGATGTTTTTTTTTTTTTTTTTTTTTTTTTTCATGTATGAAAGTGCAAGCTACTGGAATTTATTTTGTAGAGGTAGATGGAGATAAGAAATAAGTGTAATGTGTATAATTTTTCTTGTAAGAATATCGCAGGTGGGTGGATTGAAGTTGGATAATGATCTCTAATGGTGAAAGAGAGAGAATTGAAGAAGAAGAGGTCCGGTAGGTGTCAATATTGAGGGACCCACTGTTAAATTTAACTGCACTTTTTACTTTATGGTTAGTTTTAGGGCTAAAGGTTAAAATGATTATCTTTTTGTATACATCAAGGACTATTTTGATAAGGTGATATATATGAAGGACCAAAATAATTCAACCCCTACATATCAAGGACCATTTTGATCATTTTCTCTAGAGTAAATACACGGTACTCACAATTCACAAAGAATAAAACCCTAATTTAGCATTATTATAAAGTTAATTTACAAAAAGTAATTAAGTCATGTAATGAGTTTTTTTTCACTAAAGTAATTCTTCAGAAAAGATGTTTAAAATTAATTAAACAATGGGTATATTTAAAAGGGCAATTTGGTCAAATTATGATTTTGTACATTAATAATAACTAGGCTAAAATAATTGTTACAAATAAATTAAAATAAGGGAAGTAAGCATAATATCGTAAACCATGAGGGAGGTGAGTGTTACGAAGTGAAACCTGAGGGGAGGTTTCATCATTATAAAAAAAACTACTACTGTTATAATATAGGGAAAATGGTCTAAAAAGTACCCCAACTTTGGCCGAATTTGTTGTTACGATACCAAACTTTCATGAGGACCTATTACCCCCCTAGACTATTTAATACCGTATTTTTTTATCCCATGAACTATTTAATAGTGTATTTTAAAGGTATATATGTGTCCACGTGGACACATTACTATTTATAATTATGCAATACTTTTTATGTCCACGTGAGCACATAGATATGTTTAAAATACGGTATTAAATATTCTAGGGGTTAATAGGTCCTCATGAAAGTTTGGTATCGTAACAGCAAATTCGGCCAAAGTTGAGATATTTTTAGACCCTTATCCCTATAATATATAACAACTCCTAAAAAGATATAATATTTATCCGAATCTATATCCTAACCCAATGTTTTTTTTTTTTAATTTGTAATCAATTATAACTGTTCACTACGATTTTAAAATTAATTATTATCCCTTAAAAATTATCATTTATTTCACGTTATAAAGTCGTTCATTCCCCAACCTTTAGCAATTATAATTTGTCTACAAATTTTCTCATAAGATTAAAAAAAAACAATCAGTCTCTGCTTGATATTGTTGTTGAATTAATTTCTGATTCATTTTTTTTTGTTGATGTAGCAAAATTCAATTATACTGTCCAAACCCTCTACTGTTGCCGTTCCATAGATACAACATGCACATGCAATAATCACATGTCTCCCCAAAATTAATATAGTTATAACTGTTATTCCAAATTATATGTAGAATTAGGAGGCTTATTTAATTTATTCGAAGAAGACAGATTTAAATAAATTTTAAAAGTTTGATATTGTGAGTATTCTATTTATTTATATTTTGTTATCGCTATCCATTTCTCAATCATCATCACTATTATTATTATCATTACTATTATTATTATTACTACTATTACATTACTATTATTATTATTACTACTATTATTATTACCATTATCATTATTATTATTATTATTATTATTATTATTATTATTATTATATATTCTGGTCGGAAAAGACGTCTGAATTTGAAAAAATATGTTTTGTGTAACCTTTTAAAATTGAATGGATAATTTAAAATTTATAAGATCCGCCACTTAAATTTGGTATAGTTGATTAAGGAAAATTGTTGAATGGGACACATAAAATTATGTTGTATTATACCACTACATATATGGTTTCCTTCATATAGTATATATTATTTTTTTCGTGATTTTGTGATAATGATTTTTTTCCTAAGAGGATTATTGAGAAAAAGAGCGGATTTGAGAATTAAGCACCTCATAGAATGTCGTCTCTTTGTAACGATCTATTTCCGTCGTTATGGAAAAGCAATGAGGGAAATAATTTGGACCAAAAAATTTTTGAGTAGTGACTTGAAAAATTGTAGCCTAGTCCAGATTTGGAAAAAATCTGAATTAGGTGAGGTTTAGGGAAATCTGGTAATGAATGAGGGATTTAACTATGAATGTGTTCATATGAGTTGATAGATAAGACGTTAAGGAGTCCGTACGACTTTACGGAATCGAATTTGGGCGAGTAGAACTCCTAAAATTGATCTTGGCGTGAAAGGATGGTTTCTGAACGTCAAGGGTTGAAGGTGTGTTGTGAAATGGGAGCTTGGAACTCATATTTCTAGCTTCTGTCTCCGTGTAAGCCGCTGGGGCGGGATTATTCCCGCCAGGGCGGGGCCGCTATGGTTGGTTGGGGTCCGCTGTAGCGGGCCTGTTGCGACTTAAGTCAGGGAAAAACCCCAATTTCGTTATTTTTCAGCAAACTTCGTTCTTAAGAGTTAGGAGATAACCCATGACGATTTCTTGACAGTTTTCCATGATTTGTGGTGCTAAGGGTAGTGATTTTACTCCCCTAATCCATTTTTCGATCCGTAGAACTTAGATTCTTGGGTAATTATCATTGGGGGAGGGTTTTGGACTGAAGTTAACGGTGGAAAAAGCCCTAGCTGCACATTAGGATCATGGGTTTGGTCTTGGGTTATTGAGTTTGTTATAATCCGGGTAAATTAGACCTTAATTATTGATCCTTGTGTTATATTAATCATTTGTAGACCTAGTGTAACACCCCACAACTAGAAAGAGCTAGAATTAGAAAGAATCATATTTGGAAAGAATGAAAAATCTCAAAATTTGACAAAGTTAAGTTAGGTATGAGTTTTGGATCAACTTCAAACGACCATAACTCCTAGCTCAGGATGAGTTAGGTGTTCTACAAGATACCGTAGGAAAGATCTTTGAATTATCATTCTAACGCCGCCGAGTTTGCTCAATTTCGAGTTTGTATGAGTGAGATATGCCCATTTGAAGTTGGGCTGTCTAGATAAGGAAAGTCAAAATCGGATTTTAGAAGAGTATTGTGGTCTTTTAACTACCCAATTAATTAAATTCGTTTTTGGTAATTAAGTTGGGGTCTCAAATGATGGGATTCAGTTTACGCTATTGAAAAATAAGTTACGATTTTGAGAGAAGAGAAAAGAAGAGGAGAAAAAAGAAGGAGAAATAAGGAAATCGTCAAGTTCTTGAAGAATTGCTTGTGGATTTCATCAAGGGGTGATACATACGAGGTATGTGAGATCACATAGCATTGTATTTTACCCATACGCCAATCATGATTCAATTTAACGTAATTGTGTTCTTGAAAGAAAAGATTATGAGTTCTTGATGAAATTTGTTTAAGTTCTTGTGGGTTCTTGTTGTTGGACCTGTTGAGAAGTTTCTTGAGTTTGATTCATGAGATTAGGTATTGTTTTGAGTAGATTCTTACAAATTATGATTATGTAGTCGAATCTAAGTGTTTGGGGGAAAGAACTAAGTGAATCTAGAGGGTTTAGAGATGAAAAACGAGCAAGAAAAATTAGGTATTTTCTGGGCAGGGGTATGGGGCGCTGCGCCACTCAGAGCGCCCCAACTTCATTTCTAAAGTTTTGCCTCTGGCACCCTGAGCCACTCAGAGCGCCAGGGACATCAGGTCTTCTACTTTTTCCCACTTCTTTCCGTACTAGTTCCCTTGAAACGTACCTATGTTTCCTAGTTGATTCCTACACTCTAAGGTACGTCTAAACAACATGAAATCATCAATAACTTGAGATCATGAGCCTTGAATCCATAATTCAATTCAAGGAAAGTTAAGAGTTAAGTCAAGAGAAGTTCATTGAGTTTTCCAAAAGTATTTTACAAACGTTTTAACTTTGTTTTAAGACTTGAGTTTTGAGTTGAGTAAAGAGTAAAGATTGAAGTCCATTTCTTCAAAAGAGTATATCGGGACTATGTATTCCCAAAGAGTAAAATGTTTTCACATTTAAACAAGAAAGGAAACTTTGATTTCCAAAAGAGCCTTTGAGCTAGTTTTCAGTAAAGAGTAAATGCTTTCACAATAAGCAAGAGAGGAAACTTTGATTTCCAAGAGGAGCCTTTGAGCTAAGTTTTGAGCAATTATCTCAAACCACATAAATAAGTGTGTTTTTAAACATAAGAGCTAGTATTATATTTTGGGAGTTGTATTGAGCACCGATATTGGGGGAGAGTTCCGACAACTCCCACCCCCCATAAACCATGTAGCCACCATAGGTAGAAAAGGGTCATACTTTTTAGATGATTCCTTAGTGATTTTTAGCATAGACTAGTGGATCTACTTAGTAGTCAGGTTCTATACCCTCGACAAGGTATAAGACAACCCTGGTAGCGTGAGGCAAAATGATGTATCATCACAATAGCTCTTATGTGATGGTTGTCAGTTTGAGAAACTCCCATAGCAGTATTTTGTGTTTTTATATACATTCAAGAGTTCATATTGTATCTTTGCATACATAGAGAGTTATTATGGTATTTCTAAATACACAGAGTTGCTATCCATGTTTTAAAAAGCTTTTCTTTATACTGCACTTATATATACTGCTTTATATTGAACTGAGTTCAGTTTAGTTGAGTTGAGTTGAGACCTGGTTTGTTCTTTCAGTTCTTTTCAAGATTATGTCTTGTTTAGATTTTCCCCTGCATGCTCGTACATTCAATGTACTAATGCCATTTGACCTACATCTTTTAATGATGTTGGTATAGGTAACCAAGATCAGTATCCAGCATATCGTTGATTCTAGTTGAGCTCCAGAGTTGTTGGTAAGCTTTCTTGCTTCTGGAGGATCCCTTTTTATTGCTTTCCAGTATTTTAGTTCATTAGGATGTCGTGGGTCTTGTCTCAACGTCCATCTCAGTTATTAGAGTCTTCGTAGATAGATATACAGTATGTTAATTCATTAGTCACTATTTTTTTATCGCCTTATGATTTGAGACTTGAGTTACCATCTTGGCTAGTTAAGTGTTTCTTTTTAAACATTCTAAGATTTTTTTTCATGAGTTCATTTTTTGAGACTGTTCTTCTTATGTTTAAGTCTTCCAGTGAGTAGTAAGCTAGGCCAAGGGTTTGCTTGGGGCCAATAATGGTTCTCGAGTGCCAGTCCCTCCCAGGGTGTAGGCTCGGGGCGTGACACCTAGAACAAGCGAAAAAAAATTGGAAAGGGAAGGCTCAAGTGTCTTAGGAGGATTCAAGCATGGTTTCGAGGTAGGTGATGGTTTGATTTTCTATTTGTGTCATATATGCCGATTGATTGCTCTATTATATGCATGTGTGTATGTGAATAGGGAAATGCAAATCAAGCTTGATGAAATGATTTTGTGTGAATAATACATGCCATGAACCTGTTACTTGATTGTATGATTTGAGTATTGTCCATTATGGGTGTGATTATGATTGTGGTTGTGCTAATTGGATTGGGTTTCATGTTCCGACACATACATTGGATCGAGTGTCACATTCCAACATATATATTGGACAGGGTGTCACATTTCGACACATGCATTGGATCGGGTGTCACGTTTTGACACACTAACAATTTGGGTATGGGTTCTATGAGAGAACTACTTGTGATTATTATGCTATGTCTACTTGTCATTGATAATGGGAGACTGTATGTTGCTATGAAATGATAGTTGAATTGTATTATGTATGTTGTTTTATATTGTGCTTATGGGAGTAGCCGCGTGATCTTACTAGTACACTGTGGTTATACGCTGATACTACACTTACTCTTTCTTTGTTGAGTACAGGGCATCTTTAAGTGGCTATTGACAGACCTCATTAAGGAGATCACTAATCGAGATCGAATTAAAGGGTGAGACAATTCTTCTCTGCTGCCATGAGTTCTCATTTTGTTTAGTCCATTCTCTTCGTACTTAGACTAGTTCTTTAGATAATTTGTTTGTTTAGTTTTTAGGTTGTACCCCTTGGTCTTAGACTTGTCGTTAGTAGAGTTTTGGTACATTGACTTTTAGGTTTTAGAAGTTGTTTTCCGCAAATGTTTTAGTAGTTGTTTTGCTTAACTTTCGGAATTTATGGGAACTCCATTTTTCTTTAGACATTTAAACCTGCTTCCATATCTTTAAATGCTTAATTTTTTCGTTAAGTTGCTTGGTTGGGTTGTATTAATGGTTCTCCCACCGGAGGATTAGTGTTGGTGCTAATCACGACGGTCTGGGTCATGACAAAGTTGGTATCAGAGCCCTAGGTTTGTTGATCTCAGTGTACCAAAATGAGTCTAGTAAAGTCTTGCAAAATGGTACAGAGACGTCTGCACTTTTCTTCGAAAGGCTACAGGACTTTAGGAAATCTCTTTATCTTCTCTTGTCTCATTTCGTACTATAACTTGATTTTAATTGGTATCTGGTGATCCAAATTGGTATCTAATCACCTTCACTCTTTTGTTTGCAGATGGTTAACACGTGATTCAACGGTGTCAGGCCCGTAGCTCCCATCAATGAGCCAGCCGAGGAGTCTGCAACCAAAGGCCGTAGTCGAGGTAGGGGTAGAGGAAGAGCAAGGGGCAGGGGCTGAGGAAGAGTGGCACCCGCCAAGGGTGGAGCCCACCTGAGAATGTTCCAAGGGAAGAGGCCCCTCCTGCACCTCAAGAAGAAGTCGAAGAGAATGTGGCGATTGAGGACGAGAGGGATGTTGGACAGAAAGAGGATGCACCGTCTAGGAATACCAGCGTTCCTCCCTTAGACCTAGTGTTAGCTCAATAAATCATGTCTTTCCTTAAGGGGTTGGTCGGCCCTGGAGTCCTTCTTGCAATTCAAATTTCTTAACCTCCGATCAACCGCCCCGTTACTGCTACTATTCTCAGGGTAGATGGAGCGTTAGGCACTGATGCCTTCTTCCATCCCTTATTAGGTCCCGTGATGACTGATAATGAGCATGAGATGTTGACTAAGTTTCTGAAGTTGAAGCCGCCTGTGTTCCATGGTTCTAAGAGTGGGGACGCCTATGATTTCATTTTGGATTGTTATGAGAGGTTTCATAAGTTGGGTATTGAACATCAACATGGAGTAGAATTTGTGATATTCCAGCTTCAAGGTAAGGCTAAGTAGTGGTGAAGGGCCTATGTGGAATGTAGATCGTCAGTTTTGCCCCAACTCACTTGGATGCAATTTCATGCTTTGATTTTGGAAAAATATGTGCCCCGGACTTTGAGGGATCGCAACAAGGATGAGTTCATGGCTTTGGAGTAGGGTGGTATGTCTATAGCTGTTTATGAGGCTAAGTTCCATGCTTTGTCTAGATATGCTACACAATTGGTGACTACTGAGGAGAAGAGGATTCGTCTATTCTTCAAGGGACTAAGCCCCGAACTACAAGTATTGTCTGTTCACATGAGCACTACAGGGAAAAGTTTTAATAAGGTGACATATTTTGTGAAGAAAGTTGAAGGAGTTAGACGTGATGGGCAGGCCAAGGCTTTGGCTAAGAAGCCCAAGAGCACTGGTAACTTTCATGGTTCTTACTCTAGAGGCTCAGGTAGGCCGACACTTCTAGCACAGCCAATTCAGTCAGCCTTGCCCGCTTCTATAGGTAGTTACTCAGGAACTCAACAACAAAATTTCATTCAGGATAGCAAGGAGTCGCACCTTCGACGTGCAGCAAGCCATCTTTTGACCGCACTTGTTATAATTATAGAGAACCTGGACATATAAGAAGAGATTGTCCCCACCCGCGAATGGTTGATCCCGCGCATCAGCAGACTAGAGCAGTGGTACCCACGGGCAACAGTAATAATGGTAGGGGGTGTCCATAAGGTGGGTGAGGAGGAAATCAGCGAGGCTATGGAGGCCGGGAAAATGGTAATGCAAGTAGAGGAGCAATGCAACTAGGCAAGGAGGTCACCCATCATGATGGCAGGGCTCAGTGTTAAGCATTTTTGGGCAAGACCGAGGTTGAGGCGTCTGATGTAGTGATCACAGGTATTATTCTTGTCTATGACCGGATGGCTACTGTCTTGTTTGATCCAAGTTCTACTTATTCATATGTGTCAGTTCAGTTGCCTTGGGATTTGATATGGTTTGTGATGTACTTAATGCCTCCATCCATGTTTCTACCCCAGTTGGAGAGTCAGTTATAGTCACCCATATATATTGTGTTTGTCCTATCTTGTTTATGGGTTTTCAGACTTTGGTTGATTTGGTTATCTTGGATATGACTGACTTTGATATAATCTTAGACATGCCTTGGTTGTCCCCCTATTATAATGTGTTAAATTGTAATGCTAATTATGTGACTCTAGAGATCCCGAGCAGGGAAAAGTTAGAGTGGGAAGGGGTGTTCAAGCCTAAGATGGCTAAGGTCATATCCTCCATTCAGGATAGGAAACTATTGGGGTAGGGGTGTTTGGCAGTTTTGGCTCATGTTCGGGATTTTAAGGTTGAGTCTCCCTCTATTAAGTCTATTCCTGTAGTCTCTGAATTTAAGGAAGTGTTTCCTACTAATTTTCCTGGTATGCCTATGGATAGAGATATAGATTTCTGCATTGACTTGGAACCAGGTATTCACCCTATTTCCATCTGTCCTTATCGCATGACTCCAATAGAATTGAGAGAGCTTAAGTCTCAAATCCAGGAGCTTCTTGATAAAGGTTTCATTCGTCCTAGTGCTTCCCCGTGGGGTGGTCCTGTCTTGCTTGTTAAGAAAAATGATGGTAGTATGAGAATGTGAATAGATTATCGATAGTTGAATTGGGTCACATTCGAAATAAGTATCCATTGCCTTAGATAGACGATCTTTTCGACCAATTGCAAGGTGCGTCTGTTTTCTCTAAGATTGATCTAAGGTCTGGTTACCATCAGTTAAAGATTAGGCCTGAAGATGTACCCAAAATGACATTCAAGACCCGTTATGGGCACTATGAGTTTTTAGTGATGTCGTTTGGATTGCCCAATGCACCTTCAACCTTCATGAGTTTGATGAATGGTGTGTTCAAACCATTCCTGGATTCTTTTGTTATTGTCTTTATTGATGACATTTTGGATTATTCAAAAAGTGAGGAAGAACATGCCGGCCATCTTCGTATGGTTCTGGGTGTCCTTGGGAGACAAAAGGTATATGCTAAATTTTCCAAATGTGAGTTCTGGTTGGCTTCAGTTGCTTTTTTGGGGAATATAGTTTCAAGGGAAGGGGTAATGGTAGATCCCCAAAAGATTGAAGCGATTAAAAATTGGGTCTGGTCTAGCTCTGTGACTGAAGTTAGGAGTTTTGTGGGGCTCGCTAGCTACTATCGTTGGGTTGTGAAAAACTTTACTTCTATTGCCACTCCTCTAACAAGGCTGACCAAAAAAGAGGTGCCTTTCGAATAGACTGAAAAATGTGAAGAAAGCTTTCAAAAGCTCAAGACTCTCCTGACCATATCACCTACTCTAGCACTATCGGTGGAACGTAAAAACTTCATTATTTATTGTGATGCTTCACATTGGGGTTTTGGGTGTTGTTTTGATGCAGGATAAGAATATTATAGCTTATGCATCATGACAGTTGAAGGTGCATGAGAGGAACTACCCGACGTATGATTTGGAGTTGGCAGCGGTAGTGTTTGCCCTTAAGATCTAGCGGCATTACCTTTATGGTGTCGAGTGTGAGGTGTTTACTGACAATCGTAGTCTGCAGCATTTATTCACTGAAAAGGACCTAAATCTAAGACAACGAAGGTGGATGGAGTTGCTTAAGGATTATGATGTCACCATCCAGTATCATTCGGGTAAGGCTAACGTGGTGGCAGACACTTTGAGCCAAAATGCGGTAGGTATGGGTAGTCTAGCTTGTTTAGGTGTATCCAAGCAACCTTTGGCCAAGGATATTCAGACCTTGGAGTCTAAGCTCATACAGTTGGGCATCTCAGAGAAAGGTGGGGCGTTAGCTAACATTGAGGTTAGACCCACATTTATTGAGGAGATCAAGGCCAAACAGTTTGAGGAAGAGAATTTGAATGAGTTTAGAACGAAGACAACGTCTGGTAAGGCACAAGATATGGTTCTTGATGCGGAAGGTGTGCTTAGTTTTAAAGGGAGAATTTGTGTTCCCTGAGTAGATGACTTGATTCAGAAAATGTTGACAAAATCCCATGGTTCGCCATATTCCATTCCTCTGGGTGTGACCAAGATGTATTGAGATTTGAAGCAACTTTATTGGTGGTCTGGTATAAAGAAAGACATAGCTGAGTTTGTGGCTAAGTGCCAAAACTGTCAGCAGGTAAAGTATGAGCACCAAAGGCCTGCAGGGTTGATTTAACGAATGTCAATTATGGAATGGAAGTGGGAAATGATAGATATGGACTTCGTAGTTGGTCTTCCCAAGACCTTAGGTAAGTTTGATTCTATTTGGGTAGTCGTTCACAAATATACTAAGTTAGCCCATTTTATTCCAGTCAGAGTATACTATAATGCTCAGCAGTTGGCTAAGGTTTATGTGACAGAGATAGTGAGGCTGCACGGGGTGCCCCTTTCTATCATCTCAGACCGTGGTACGCAGTTCACATCCACATTTTGGAGAAAATTGCATGATGAGTTGGGCACTCAAGTTACTTTTAGCACAACTTTCCATCCACAGACGGATGGGCAGTTAGAGAGAACTATTCAAGTGTTAGAGAACATGAGTAATTGATTTTGGAGGACATTGGGATAAGTTCCTACCGTTGTGTGAGTTCTCCTATCGTAACAGTTACCACTTCAACATTGGCATGGCACTGTTCGTGGCACTTTATGGGAGGGGATGTAGATCACCCATAAGATGGTTTGAGGCTTGAGATGTGAAACCTTTAGGGGTTGAGTTGGTGAAAGATGCTCATGATAAAGTGAGAAGTATCCAAGCTAAGCTACTAGCAGCCCAAAGTCCACAGAAAAGATATGCAGACCGTAAGGTAAGGGACATGGCATTTCAGGCTGGTGAACAAGTTCTTCTAAAAGTGTCACCCATAAAGGGGGTGATGAGATTCGATAAGAAGGGCAAGCTCACTCCTCGATACATTAGTCCATTTGAGATTCTTGACTGTGTAGGGCCAATGGCTTATAGATTGGCCTTACCCCCTAGCTTATCTGGAGTTCATCCAGTGTCTCATGTGTCCAAGTTGAAGAAGTATCATGGGGACATATATTACATCATAAAATGGGAATTAGTTTTGTTAGACAAGGATCTTTCGTAGGAGGAGGAATCGATTGAAATTCTTGATCGTGATGTCTGAGGCTGAGGAACAGGGAGATTAAGTCCGTGAAAGTTCAATGGAAGCATCGTTCTGTTGAGGAAGCTACTTAGGAAATCGAGAAGGACATGTGAGACTAGTATCCCTAGTTGTTCGACGATTCAGGTACTACTCTACTCTTATTTAAGCCAGTTTTTCCTACTTTGTCACTCAGGGACGAGTGATGGGTAAATTGGTATCTATTGTAATGACCTATTTCCTTCGTTATGAAAAAGCCAATGGGAAAAGAATTTGGACCAGAAAACTTTTGAGTAGTGACTTGAAAAATTGTATCCTAGTCAAGATTTGGACGGAATCTGAATCAGGTGAGGTCTAGGGAAATTTGGTAATGAATCGGGTATTTAACTATAAATGTGATCATATGAGTGGATAGATAAGACGTTAAGAAGTCCGTACGACTTTATGAAATCAAATCCAAGCAAGTAGAGCTCCCGAATCTATTCTTGGGGTGAAAGGATAGTTTCTGAACGTCAAGAGTTGAATGTGTGTTGTGAAATGGGAGCTTGGAATCAAATTTTGAGCTTCTGTCTCCGTGTAAGCTGATGGGGCGGGATTATTCCCGCTAAGGTGGGGCCGCTGTGGCAGGTTGGGGTACGCCATAATGGGCCAGCCGCGACTTAAGTCGAGGAAAAACCCCAATTTCGTTATGCAAACTTCGTTCTTAAGAGTTAGGAGATGACCAGGACGATTTCTTCACAGTTTTCCATGACTTTTGGTGCTAAAGGTAAGGATTTTACTCTTCTAATCCATTTTTCGATCCGTAGAACTTATATTCTTGGCTAATTATCATTGGGGGAGAGTTTTGGCTTGAAGTTAATGGTGGGAAAAGTCCTAGCTGCACGTTAGGATCATGGGTTATTAGGTTTGTTATAATCTAGGTAAATTAGACCTTAATTATTGATCCTTGTGTTATATTAATTGTTTGTAGACCTAGAACAAGTGGAAAGAATCCGAAAATTGAAGGCTCAAGTTTCTTAGGAGGATTCAACCTTGATTTAAAGGTAGGCAATGGTTTGATTTCCTGTTTGTGTGATATATGCCAATTGATTGCTATATTGTATGCATGTGTGTGTGAATAGGGAAATGTGAATCGAACTTAATGAAACGATTATGTGTGAACAATACATGCCATGAACCTGTTACTTGATTGTATGATTTGAGTATTGTTCATTATGGATGTGATTGTGGTTGTGGTTGTGCTAATTGAACTGGGTGTCACGTTCCGACACATATATTGGATCGGGTGTCAAGTTCCGACATATATATTGGACCGGGTGTCACATTCCGACACATGCATTGAATCGGGTTTCATGTTCTGACACACTAACAGTTTGGGTATGAGTTCCATGAGAGAACTATTTGTGATTATTATGTTATGTCTACTTGTCACTAATAATAGGATAATGTATGTTGCTTTGAAATGATAGCTGAACTGTATTTTGTATATGTGTGCTTACTGTATTATAATTGTTCGTTGTATATTATGCTTATGTGAGTAGCCCAGTGATCCTACCAGTACACTGTGGTTGTGTACTGATATTGCACTTGCTCTTTCTTTGTTGAGTATAGGGTATCTTCAGGCAGCTACTGACAGACCTCGTTTAGGAGATCACTAATTGAGACCGAATTCAAAGGTGAGCCAGTTCTTCTAGGCTTCCAGGAGTTCTCATTTTGTTTAGTCCATTCTCTTCGGACTTACAGTAGTGCTTTAGATAATTCGTTTGTTTAGTTTCGGGGTTGTACCCCTTGTTCTTAGACTTGTCGTTAGTAGAGTTTTGGTACATTGACTTTCAGGTTCTAGGAGTTGTTTTCCGCAAATGTTTTTGTAGTTATTTTGCTTTAACTTTCGAAATTTTTGGGAACTCTATTTTTCTTTAGACATTTAAACTTGCTTCTGTATCTTTAAATGCTTAGTTTTTTTCATTAAGTTGCTTGGTTGGGTTGTAGTAATGATTCTCCCACCTGAGGGTTAGTGTGTGTGTCAATCACGATAGTCTGGGTCGTGACACTCTTATGCCAAATAGTTAAAGTTGATGATCATTTAGTAACTTATGATGTGAAATTTTATATTTTTGAGAAAGTCATATTAGTACTCATGTGGTTAAGTATTAAGCCGATAGACAACGTAATTGTCAATTTGAATATTTCTTTGACCTACTAGTTAATAAGAACTAAAAGTAAGGTTTACCATTGTAACTTGACCGTCACTTACCACACAAAAAAGTATTTACCATTGAATTACAAAATCTAAATAAGAATATAAAATACATCACATTAGTTTAGTCAAGAATTTTGGAGAGTGGTTTAGTGCCCCTTATTATTTCAAATTTTAATTTAAGTTGTACATTGACTCTCTAACTGATGAAGGAGAGATATTATAGCCTGAAGACAAACAGGCTGAGAAAATGATCAACAAATATTTTTATTATTATTTTTATTATATAAAATTTTTAATTTAGTATTTTATGATTGGTATGTTTTTAATTAAATTCCTATTATACTTATTATTTTATATAATATTTTTATAATATTAATTTCTAGATTTTAAAATTGGTGTATTTTTCATCAATGATTTCACTTTAATTTGTATTATCCATTATTATATATAATGTATAATATTAGAGCAATGTGTACTGTTTAAAAAATTATGGTACATAATAATTCATATTGAATGACTATTTTAAAAAAGAATATGAATTATTATAGGGTGAATATGTAAAAATAGAAGAAAGAATTTGTTTTATGAAATAAGAAAATCTAAATGACATAAAAATTAGACAATTCCGATTGGTCAATTAAAATCGAGTTCAATGTTTTTTTTATGAGTTTAGCAAATTTATAAAGGTAAAAGGGGATAAGGAACTGTGTGTTGATTGTCCTGTAAAGATAAGTTGTCTTCCCCCATATATAAAAGGGAATAAATAAATCAAATAAATTTCGAAATGCATCATGAAGTGCTTCTTTTTTGGAGTTAAATTTTCGTATGTCCATATTTTGATATATAATATTAAAGAGAGAATATTTTTTAGTGTATTATTTTAAAATTTGGTATCGTGGATTGGAGTTTGTTTACACTAAAATAGTGGTGATACCTTTTTAGTGTAAAATTGTGTGTAGTGGATTGAAATCAGTTTATACTAAAATAATAGTGACATTATTTTAGTGTAAAATTTGATGTTTAATTGAAATTGATTTATATTAAAATAGTAGTGACATCATTTTAGTGTAAAAATTGATGTTGCTCATTTTTCACATGTGTACATGAACCAATTATACGAGGCAACAAAGAGTACTCCTCTTTTGAAACATGAGATCCAACATAAGAAGAGACCAGTAAAGAAAAACAAAGAAGATTGTAATTGTTAATATAGAACTATTATTTATAATTATGTATTTTTATTCATTTCATAAAAAAATACATTGTTTAATAATAGAGTTGGCTCCTTCTTCTCTATATAATAGTTTACGATTTCAAAAAAGTTTATACAATTTTTTTTATTAAAAATAGTAATAATAAAATAAGAATAACGTGTTTCAGAAATCAAATATCAACTTACATGAATTTATCCCACATTTAAGCATACCAAATTAATCTAAATCAACTAGCTATTAATAATATCTAATTTATGAAGATTAGGGATCAATTTAAATAAATAATATTGTAAATCAAGTTTGAAATAAAAATATATTTTCATGGATAGGTAAATAAATTATTTTTTGGGGTCAATAATTTGAATATAGCCCAAGGAACTTTTTTTTACTGACAAAAGAAATGGATACACAAAGAATAGATTTGACTTGTATCTATTATAGAATAAGTAGATGGATCCACTTTTTGAGGGATACAGTAAAAGGAAAAGCATGTTATATAATTAAAATAACAAGGTACAACATCATAGACCAAATTAGATTTAAAAATTAAAAGTGAACGGACGATGATGATGTGCGAATTACTATCAAAATAATTATATACTACTCAAACTTTGAAGCTATGTGATAACATATTATTTGTTTTTAGATTCACTTCAGAAACAAGTTAATTATCAATATTGCTTTTTAAATATTCTTTCATTTTCAAAGTACGCTTATAATATTCGCTAAAGTTGAGCTACATTTTCTTATTCAGTTCTTGGATCCTGAGATATGACATCACAAGAATATAAACTTATAGACGATTGATTTAATTATCATTGATCTTTTCGTATCCATTACCAATTTAATTTTATATAGGCAATTCAGGTAAGATTTGATACGCTTTGCAACTTGAGAATTTTATGATAACTTTGTGTTATATTTGACCTTTGTTCATAATATTTGAGTATTCAAGATATGCCAAAAAGTACTGAGAAACTTGCTTTGCTAACCATCTCACAAATATGCTATAATAACTCATCAACTAAAAGGTCTCACTCATTGATAGACTAATTTACATTAAAAAAAATTCATATGAACAAGTGTATAATATATATTCGAACATAATGTATAACATAAGTACATTCTTTAATATTATCCGCGCAACGCGTGGGTACGTATACCCTATACCACTTCACCCATATATTACAATAAATTAAAAGGGTTTAACAATATTTAGATTTTAATTGACGGAAAACAAAAAGAAGAACACGGAGAAGAAGAAAATCGAAGGCTTCAGGTAAAAGGTTGAACTTTTATATGTTGATTGATGAATAGTTTGGCATTCTTTATTATTGATATATTATTATTGGAATTGAGAAAATATGAATCAAAATTTGCTATACTAATGTTTCAATTTCATTACTGTTGGGAAAAAGCTGTATTGGTGCTCATGGTCATGGCTAATCATTGGATAATGATTATGGTGGATTTTATTGGGTGGGAGTAATACGTGTAGAGTGAAACATTAGAGATGTGTTATTTCTGTAACTGTTGTCGTAGTGCCCCACTGGTTTTCTATTCAGTTAGGCTCAACATCAATTAATTTCTTTATATTATCACACTATATTTCAAGTTTTGCTATATTGTGATAGGTAATTAAACATTAGGTGTATTGTATTATATGAATACTATTAAATTATGATATTAAAGGAATTGAGATTTAACCCTAGGCTTGAAATTTAAAAAATATAAGATTTGATATATTAGTTGCAATCAAGATTTAGAAATTTAATTATAAATTTGGAGTGAGTTTTTAGGCATAAGATAGACATATAATGGCAATTGTACTGTCTACAGACTCGTTTACTTTTTTCTTCCATCAATTGTCTCTAACTCTCTACTAAACGTATCATTTTCAAGTCTTTAAGTACCAATAGCCGCCCCTCCTCCAATACAACACGTGCCTCACGGTGTTTTAAATTATTGTTAGTGATGGAAATATCTTGATTTTTATAGCCTTTGCAGAGCTGTTAGTAGCTTTTCTCTCAAAAATTTCCAACCATCCCAAAAGAAAATTAACTACCTAATTCTCAATAATCTTGTATATGATTATAGGATCAAAACTACCTAGATTTTCCTAAGAAAATATCTTACTTTAATTTGTAGAACAGCTAGCAACAACTCAAAGAAGAAAAAGTTAGTAGAAGGTGAGAGCTTCACCTCTAAGGCTCGTAAGATTTAGTGCGATGACAATGAAAACAGTTTATTGAAATATTTATGATAGTTTAAGTGAATAATTTGTGTTTTTGATAGTCATTAATTAAAATGGTTTAGAATATATATATATATATATATATATATAGATATATATATCCAAATATACACTGATTTAAATACTAAGAATAAAGCCAAATATATACTGATTTAAATACTAAGAATAAAGTAAAGATGATAAGAATGAAGTTGGTAAATATAGTGGCACCAAATATGATGTAAATCCTACTCACTACTCCTTCTCTCTTTTAGAGTTATCATATTTATTTATGATGTAACACCCTAATTTCCCCATTTTTATGTGAATATATATATATATATGAAAAACGATTTTTTTTTTTTTTTTATCTTACCCCTTTCATCTCTTCCCCATAACCTTTACTCTTAAAAACTTCATCTTTAGCCACACCCTGGATATTAATCTGGCAACAACTTCGTCCTTTTATTAAGCGGACTATCAAGGCCAAGAATCCTAGGAATTTACAGGCTAATCCATAGTCGCTATTTAAGAAGTTAAGATACTAACCATATACTAAGGGTAATATTTTAACGCATGTACAGCGATTTACATTAAACTAACCACTTAGAAAATTAAAATTAACATAATCAAAGATAACATATTTTTGGGGGAATTTCAGGGACATAAACATCGTAAAACTTACATGATAAACTAAGAGAGGTTTCCCTTTCGGGAAACCCCGAAGGACTTTGAAAAACTTCAAAAACTTTAAGACTTCAAACACGCTTATATTATTTCACAAACTTTAATATACAAGAGAGGATTTATGGTACATAAAGGAGTATGGAGGGAATTTTTCTCTTTTAATTTTTTCCTTCTGTTTTCGTTCTTCTATTTTTTCACTCTTGGTTTTTTTTTTTTTTTCACTCTCTCCTCTACTTACATACTAACCCCTCTTTATATAGACAAGGGGAAAACCAAAGAACAGTTCTAAGACATTCTACGTGGCCTCTATTATTGATTGCCGACAACTTGATAAGATTTCTTTAATAATGCAAGTCGGGTACTCATTGGGCCCCATTGTCACATGCATTATTAAGTTTATCTTCTTGGACTAATATTACAGACACAATTATTGAAAGGAAGCATGCTATGTCAACAGTTTTTCCCTCTTTTGGAGGGTAGTGATAAAGTGACAACACACTCATTTTTACAGGACACGTAGTGGGTATCCCCACCTAATACTGATTAATATTACAAGACACGTAGTGGGCATCCCCACCTAACATTCCTACATTAATCTTTCTTCCACCACATTTATTTCTTTTTTATCCCATGCCTTTTTATCTTCTTTACACTATGCCATTCTTGACTTTTTACAACTTTCTTGCCCATATCTTTTTGTCTTTTTGCATTGTCGTCTTTTTGCAATTCTTTCCAATTTTTTGCAACTTTCTTTCCATCTTATCTTTTTATTTGTATGTGACTTGTCTTATGTCCGTTGTATATCTTCCTTGTGAAGTCTTTGGAATAGAAAATGGTTAAGTGTCTAAGTTGTGTAATGCAATAGTATCAAAACTCATGCCTGAATCATTATCCTCATAAGGGTCTTGTGAGTCTTGAATATTATTTATCTGTTTTTCGTCTGATAATGAAGGACTGTGAATATTGTCTTCTGAACCATTACTTGGACTAGGAATGTCTTTGATAATATGTTTGTCGTGGCTTTTGTCTTGAATTTTTTTTTCAAGAGTTTGTTTGATTATTTTTTCTAATTTTTCATTTTTTTTCTTTTTTAGTGCTTCATTTTTTCTTACTGAGTCTTTCTGAAAATATTTAGGTAATCTCCTTCGTGAGGAAGAAGACTCCTCTTCTTCACTTTTTGGCAAAGTGACAGCCATTAACGGGTTTGATAAGTCTTTACCGGTCACCGTTTGAATTGGACTAGCTGTATCATGCTCCGATACAGTAGAGTTCTTAGCATTCAGAGGGGAATGCACACCCATCTCATCCAATTTTAAGGGAGATGGAGAACTCATATCTTTGGTACTGTCTGTTCTTGGAACATATTTACTCTGAAAGGTCTCGAGCTGTTTTACGAGTATCATATTTTCTTGAATAAGGATTTCATTTTTTGCATTAAGTCTCTTCAAACCCTCAGTCATGGATGAACAATGGTCACATAATATTATCTTGTCTGAGTCTTTTTGGATAATGTATGGAGGTATTTGGTTTGGGCTTTGTCTAAGGGCTGGTGAAATATAATAATTTGGCCCAAGTATTCCTCTCGCATAGTCTAAAGCTTCAATAAAATTATTAAAATCTTTAAAAAGCAGATTTTTTTATCCCATTTATAGAATCTCCTACTTCTATCCAAGTTTGAAAAACACCTTTATTTTTGCATGTATAACTACATAATATTTAAATTTATTGTCTCTATTTTTATCTGAAAAATATTGACATAAAACATTTGAAGCTGTTATAAAATATTTAGTGTCTTGTTTATTATATGTTATCCATAAGTTATCTACCAAACATTGTTGGGCTTTTTCTAAATTACAGTCTGGAATTACTCTAAATGATAAATTACACTTAGGGTATGAAATTAAATTATACTTACCAAAATAAATTCTCTCCATTACGTTGGCTGTTGTACTTAATGGTCTAAAATTTTGTCTTCCTAATAATGTCTGAGCATAAGTATCTGGCTAGGCGATGCCCTTGCCTTTGTCTGCTGGCTGTTGGCCAGTTGGTCTCATGCTTGGTCTCATACTGAAATAAAAGTTAGTTAGTTTTTATTTGTAGTCTACTTAATTTATCTGCTAAATCATTATCTTTCCCTTTAATATACTCAAAAACAATATTATTATGTATAGATATTATATCCATAAAATTTAACCATCGTCTTTTACTACTAGCTTTACTATTTATTTTCTCATGGAATTTAACTATCGCTTCGCAGTCTGTTCTTACTAAGACTTCATTCTTGTTCAAAATATATAATATAAAACTATTAAGTCCATATATTATTGCTAATACTTCTGCGTCTATACTACTCAAATTACCTTTTTCTTTGTATTGTCCACTTTGGCAGGCACATATTTTTTCTTCATTTTTTGGACTATATTTATTAGGTCTAGATTTTAAGATAGCACCCCATCCTAATTTACTTCCGTCTGTTTGGACTATTAGGTAATCTGATTCTAAAGGTATTTTTAAGTCTGGTATATTTTTAACTTTTTCTTTTATTTGTTGGACTAATTTTATATCTTCTATGTTAAAATGTTTTTGTCCCTTACTATCTATCTTAGCATATAATGGTCCTGCTATTTTTCCTAAATCTTGAATGAAGTTTCTTGCATAATTTACTAAACCTAAGAATTTTTGTAATTCTTTTGTATTATCTAACTTATCTGGCATTTCTAATACTTTTTTTAGCTATATGTGGTTGTAATTTTACTTTTCCTTCTCCTAAAGTTACTCCTAAGAAATTTATATGTGTCTTACCTAGTTCCATTTTCTTTTTACTTATTATTATTCCATATTTTACAAATAATCTAAAGACTGTTTGTAGGTGTCCTAAGTGTTCTTGTATGTCTTTGCTAAGTACTAGAATATCATCTACATATACTAATACAAAATTTTTATAATCTCCGAACATATCATCTATCTTTCTTTGGAAGATAGGAGGAGCGATCTTTAAACCAAAAGGCATGGCTAGCCACTCAAAATGTCCTTCAGGACAAGTGAAGGCTGTCCATTCTATGCTTTCCGGGTGCATTTTTACCTGTCAGTATCCTGATTTACAGTCAAATTTACTAAATATCTTTTTACCTTGTATTCTATTAATTAATTCATTTTTATCTGGTAATTTATATGCATTTGTTCTAGTATTGTCATTTAACGTTTTGTAATTTATTACCCTGTGAGCTTTTTCTCTTACTTGTTCACTATGATTTCTAACCATAAAAGCTGCTGATCTATGTCTAAATGTAGATCTTCTTATTACTTCAAATTTTAATAATTCTTTAATCTGTTTAACGAATTCTTCGGTGTCTTCATTATTTGCTTCTATAGTTGCTGTCTTTATTATGTATTCTGGGTTTATTATATCTAATTTACATATAATTTTATTACTTCCCCAATGTATTAAAGGCTTTTCTCCTATTATTTCCATTTCATCTAATATAGCTATTATATTTTCTAGGTCTTTAGGATGTTTTATTGTTCCTATAATATTTATTCCCTTTTGAAAGTTGTAAAATTCTGTTTCTACATTTATTAATGTATAATCTTTTTCTATGTTTGCTAAATATGTATCTTCTATATAATTTTCGTCTTGTTTTTCTTCATGTAGGTTTTTTGAAGAACAACTACCATTATTGCCACAGTTGTCACAACATGGAGTTGCAGTCTTTATTTTATTGTCTTTATTATTAGGTAATTCTTTGGTAGGGATTTTATTAATTTGTACCGGAGTGTATGTTGTATTTCTAAACAACATTATTCCATCTCTATAGAATAAACAACTTCCGTTATTTTGTATAAGAAACTGTAAACCTAATACTAAGTTAGTTTTAATATTAAGATCTCTTACTAATATTTTATACATATTGTATGTTGGTTTATAGAATTCGTTACAAGTATTTATAAAACTTATTTGTGCTTTTTCTATATACTGGTCGTAAAGATTATATGTTCCATCCATTTGTATTACTTGTATAGGTTCCTTAAAATTTTTTAGAGTTGATAATAAATTATGTGGCAGTATCTTTTTATTAAGGAGGCAGCTAGTGCATCCTGTGTCTACTAATGCTAAAGTTTCTATCTTTACATCTTTTATTTTTATTCTTACTAGTATTTTTATTGTTCCAAATTTTTTATCTTCATTACATATAAAACTAGTATTGTTTTCCTCGATGCTCATTAATTCGCTTTCTATTTGATCTATATGTATTGTTCCTTGTGACTGTGTATTATCTGTGTTTTCTTTTCCTTTTTTCTAATGTAATCAGTCTTTGTTCTAAGTTATTCACTCTTGTTTCTAGAGTTATTAGTCTTAGATTAGTAGCCGGATCTTTTATATGAACTTGTTCTTCCTTTTTATTTACTTTTGGTTTAATTTATTTTCTATACAACTAATACAAGCTTCCATATAACAATTTTTACATTTTGCTCTATTTATTTTGTTATGATACCATTTACATATATTACATTGATTCCTATCTATTCCTTTTAGTCTTTCGAACTCATGGGTACATTCTTGAGCAATACTCATCATAGTATTTATTATTATATTTTCTAGGAAATCTTGATTTCTTTCTGCTCCTATTTCATTAATTAAATTATCATCTTCTGAGTCAGATGTGTCTGATTGAGTATTTATTTCTTCCATATTTATGCTTACTACTGAGTATATACTTTCTGTGTCTGACATGTATTCATCTACATTTAATAATGTTTCTTGAAAATCTTCTATTAATTGAGAATTATATTATTGCCTATTCTATTTTCTGAGAAGCTGGGTCTGCTGTCTTGGACTATTCGCCTATTTGAAAGAAAGTCCATTTTTGAGGTTTTCTAGTTAATTTATGTTTTTCTTTTTTAGGTGTTATTTCTACTTTCTTAAGTTGAGAAATTAATTCATCTATTTATGTATTATTTTTATGAGGTTGTTTTTCTTTTAGTATTTTATCTATTTTTATGTTTAACTCTACTAGTAAGGCTATTATTGTATTATTTTGTTTAAGGATTACTTTGTTTGTTTGGCTAGAGGGAATATGATTAGAAAATCCTATTGGTTCTTGATGCAAATTCGTTGTATATTCTAATGCTTTTTTATAGTTTATATCTTCGTCACTCATGAAAGTGAGATCCTTTCAAGTCTTATGACTATTTCTTTTAACTGACTAATTTCAGTATTTATTTTTTCTACTTGTTCTATAATTTTCGCTACTACTTGAGTATTTTTAATTTCTAATTCTTTAGGATTTTCTATTATAGTTTTTACCAATTTTTCTATTTCTATTTTAGTAGGTATTTTTTCTAAATTAAATTTTGTATTTAGATATTGGATTTTTCTATCTATTTCTAGTTCTTGTGCTTTTAAAAAGTCAAAATTCTTTTCTAATCCGTCTAGTGTCTTCAATTCTTGTTTTGTACTACTTCTATTGCTTCTAATAGTTTTATTATAATTTTATCTTGTTGTTGAATTTTTTCACTAAGATTTATTGTTAAGTCTATTAAAGTATTATATTGCTTATCTTCAGAGTGTAGTATATGTTCTCCTTCAGAAAAATTACACTTAAAATATTATTTTTGTATAGCGATCTGTATTTCTTTTCGGGATGTATTCTTAAGTCCAAGTATTCAAGATGTCTTAAAGAATCTATTTTTTTCTATCCTATTGTACTTCTAATTTGACAAATTTTTCTATAGTATTTTATCCTATTTGTAGTATATTTTATGTCTAATTTAATGTTATTTATTTCGTTAATAAGATTAGTTTTATGTTCTACCAATGAATCTATAAGATGTTTGTCTTTTATTAATGAATCTACAAGATATTTATCTTTTATTAATGATTTAGTTAACTGTTTTTCTGTCCAATTTAAATAATCTATTAATACTTTTAGAGTGTTTCTAAGTTCAAATCTATATTGTAATTCTGCGTATAGCCAACTATTTCTTAATCTTATTCTTTTTATATATTCTAGAGGCATCTATTTATCCAAAATGTATATAGTTAAGTTTTTTCTTATATATTTTTATTCTTCTTTCAGAGTTTATAATTTGTCTTATAGTATAATCTAATTCTCTATTAAGATATCTTATATTTTGTTTGGATTCTTCTGATGCTAGTTGTTTTTCTAAATTTATTTGTTGTTCAATTTCTCGTTCTGTAATAACTAGTATGCTTTTATGAGTTCTTTCTTCGTGAAGCCACAGATCTAACTGTCTATACCTTTTAATTAAAGCTTGCATTAACTATCCTAACAATATTGCTTCCTTTTTTAAGTTTTTATGTATCCAATTTGTTCTCTTATTACACCAATTTATATCACTATCGTAGCTTAGTATATCCCACCTAGTATTACTAATAAATTCTGGATCAATAATTTTATCTAAATCTTCTATAGTCTTAATATTATAAGTTTTTTCTAACTGTCTTTTCTTTTTTACAGCTATTCTTTTAAGGTTATATTCTCTATATAAATTCCAATATATAAATCTTATATTTCTAAATGAAGGGTGTCTTTTCATATATTAATAATTTCCAAAAACTTCTCGCTCTGATACCAAATATATACTGATTTAAATACTAAGAATAAAGCCAAATCCAAATATATACTGATTTAAATACTAAGAATAAAGTAAAGATGATAAGTATGAAGTTGGTAAATATAGTGGCACCAAATATGATGTAAATCCTACTCAGTACTCCCTCTCTCTTTTAGAGTTATCATGTTTATTTAATAATCGTAGGAATAAAAGGATTAACTAGAAAGAATTTAGGATCCAAAGTTCTAGTTGTATTATACGATGATAGATGGTCAGATTTAAAGAAATCCATAATTGGCTTAACCGAAGTAGACATGAAAAATAATGGAGGAATTGTTTATATTAGTCCAGATTTTTTAATTAATTTAAAGGAATTTGGAAAACATATTAAAATAGGAATCCAGACTAAAGGGTATGAAGAAATGAATAATGGAAACAACTTATTAATGTGTATAGGTTTTATAGGAAAAATGACTTTAAGTAGTAACACAAAATTTAAACACCAAGTCAACGATGTAGTAGAAATAATGGGTAATAAAGGAATAAAATTAATAAAACCAATCAGAATAAACCCAGAAGAATATGCAGGATTAGAGTGGAATCTAGATAAATTAAGTAAACCCAAAGTATTTGCGTCAAAATAACACTTAATGTACACTAGCTCGAAAGGAGAGACATCAATTAGGTTTACAGATTATAATTATACAAGTCAAAGAGATTTAGATGATAATGAAACAGAAAGTACCATAGAAACAGAGCAAGAGGAATTTATGAATATAGAATTACTACAAGAAGGATACGAGGTAGAAAAAGCTATAGAAGAAGCAAAAAGACAATACCAAGAAAATAACCATACAGTTTTAAAATGTAGAGGATGTAAAAAAGGTAAAATGGATATAATGGAAACAATAGAACATTTAGAATATGCCAAGACAGAGATGATAATTTAGCATATAGTATAGAAGAACCAGAAGACATAAATGAAGAGAAAATAGACACTTTATCCATAACTAGCTATACGAAATTAATGGATGAAGCAACTAGTTCACACAGTGCTAGCCCTTTCCAAAGAACTACTACAGCCCCAACTGTTAGTTATAATACAGGTAATTTGCCTAGACGGCCATGGATTAGACCTGACCAAGAAATAAAAGATAATATTAGACCAGCCGGAAAAAGAATGCCTATAGAAGAACCTATTAGACTACAAGAAGGAGGAAATAAAGGAAAGATATTAAATATAGCTGCACACGATCCACAAATGTGGAATACAGTAATAGACTTATGGAAAGGAATAGTGGTAGCATATTTTATTATAAACTATCAAGAACAGATGCTGAGACTATGTATAGATACTTAGAAACATTTTTAGGAGAATCCTATAAAGCAGTATGGGAATCTTATAAATAAACCTATCCACAAGAATTTCAAGGATTAATAAAATTAGGACCGAACCCATACAATTTTACAAATAAAATGCATGTGTTATTAACAGGAGAAGACCCAAATAGTGGCTTAGTAGCTTTACAAAGAAATGTTGTAATAAAATTAGAACAATTAAGTATATCTAATTGGATACACATAAAGAATTTTCTTAAAGACTATTTTTATTATTGTACTATTAGTGGGAATACATTTAATGAAGAATTAGGAAAAAAATTATTTAATAAATTACCAGGATCCTTAGGAAGAGAAATAGAAGAAATATAGTATAAAAGAGAATTGAGTGGTGCAAAACCCTACACTTTTATGGCCTATAGGACAAAAAATAAATCACATGATGGAAATACTAACAGAAAAATGTACAAATATACAAATACAAAAGCAATTAAAACAAAATGAAATGAACTTTTGCAAGGCAATGATATACACTACCCAAAGTTATGATAAAGAACCTAGTAAAATAAGAAAATATAAAAGAAGAACAGTTTATAACCAAAAACCCTACAGACATAAAAAATATTTTTTAAGAAAATCTTCAGCTAGAAAGCCATATTTAAATAGAGATAGACATGTTAGAAAATATGGAAATGATAGGAATTATAAAAATAAATTAGAATGTTATACTTGTGGAAGTATAGAACACTTAGCAAATACATGCCCTAAAAGAAATAACATGAAGACTAAAAATTCTCAATTAATAGAAGATTTTCAAGAAACATTATTAAATGTAGATGAATACATGTCAGACACAGAAAGTATATACTCAGTATTAAGCATAAATATGGAAGAAATAAATACTCAATCAGACACATCTGACTCAGAAGATGATAATTTAATTAATGAAATAGGAGCAGAAAGAAATCAAGATTTCCTAGAAAATATAATAATAAATACTATGATGAATATTGCTCAAGAATGTACCCATGAGTTCGAAAGACTAAAAGGAATAGATAGGAATCAATGTAATATATGTAAATGGTATCCTAGTAAAATAAATAGAGCAAAATGTAAAAATTGTTATATGGAAGCTTGTATTAGTTGTATAACCAAAAGTAAATAAAAAGGAACAACAAGTTCATATAAAAGACCCGGCTACTAATCTAAGACTAATAACTCTAGAAACAAAAGTAAATAACTTAGAACAAAGACTAATTACATTAGAAAAAGAAAAAGAAAAAGAAAACACAGATAATACACAGTCACAAGGAACAATACATATAGATCAAATAGAAAGCGAATTAATGAACATCGAGGAAAACAATACTAGTTTTATATGTAATGAAGATAAAAAATTTGGAACAATAAAAATACTAGTAAGAATAAAAATAAAAGATGTAGAGATAGAAATTTTAGCATTAGTAGACACAGGATGCACTAGCTGCCTCCTTAATAAAAAGATACTGCCACATAATTTATTATCAACTCTAAAAAATTTTAAGGAACCTATACAAGTAATACAAATGGATGGAACATATAATCATTACGACCAGTATATAGAAAAAACACAAATAAGTTTTATAAATACTTGTAACGAATTCTATAAACCAACATACAATATGTATAAAATATTAGTAAGAGATCTTAATATTAAAACTAACTTAGTATTAGGTTTACAGTTTCTTATACAAAATAACGGAAGTTGTTTATTCTATAGAGATGGAATAATGTTGTTTAGAAATACAACATACACTCCGGTACAAATTAATAAAATCCCTACCAAAGAATTGCCTAATAATAAAGATAATAAAATAAAGACTGCAACTCCATGTTGTGACAACTGTGGCAATAATGGTAGTTGTTCTTCAAAAAACCTACATGAAGAAAACAAGACGAAAATTATATAGAAGATACATATTTAGCAGACAGAGAAAAAGATTATACATTAATAAATGTAGAAACAGAATTTTACAACTTTCAAAAGGGAATAAATATTATAGGAACAATAAAGCATCCTAAAGACCTAGAAAATATAATAGCAATATTAGATGAAATGGAAATAATAGGAGAAAAGCCTTTAATACATTGGGGAAGTAATAAAATTATATGTAAATTAAATATAATAAACCCAGAATACATAATAAAGACAGCAACTATAGAAGCAAATAATGAAGACACCGAAGAATTCGGTAAACAGATTAAAGAATTATTAAAATTTGAAGTAATAAGAAGATCTACATCTAGACATAGATCAGCAGCTTTTATGGTTAGAAATCATAGTGAACAAGTAAGAAGAAAAGCTCGCATGGTAATAAATTACAAAAGGTTAAATGACAATACTAGAACAGATGCATATAAATTACCAGATAAAAATGAATTAATTAATAGAATACAAGGTAAAAAGATATTTAGTAAATTTGACTGTAAATCAGGATACAGGCAGGTAAAAAATGCACCCGAAAAGCATAGAATGGACAGCCTTCACTTGTCCTGAAGGACATTTTGAGTGGCTAGCCATGCCTTTTGGTTTAAAGACCGCTCCTCCTATCTTCCAAAGAAAGATGGATGATATGTTCGGAGATTATAAGAATTTTGTATTAGTATATGTAGATGATATTCTAGTATTTAGCAAAGACATACAAGAACACTTAGGACACCTACAGACAGTCTTTAGATTATTTGTAAAATATGGAATAATAATAAGTAAAAAGAAAATGGAACTATGTAAGACACATATAAATTTCTTAGGAGTAACTTTAGGAGAAGGAAAAGTAAAATTACAACCACATATAGCTAAAAAAGTATTAGAAATGCCAGATAAGTTAGATAATACAAAAGAATTACAAAAATTCTTAGGTTTAGTAAATTATGCAAGAAACTTCATTCAAGATTTAGGAAAAATAGCAGGACCATTATATGCTAAGACAGGTAGTAAGGGACAAAAACACTTTAACATAGAAGATATAAAATTAGTCCAACAAATAAAAGAAAAAGTTAAAAATATACCAGACTTACAAATACCTTTAGAATCAGATTACCTAATAGTCCAAACAGACGGAAGTAAATTAGGATGGGGTGCTATCTTAAAATCTAGACCTAATAAATATAGTCCAAAAAATGAAGAAAAAATATGTGCCTACCAAAGTGGACAATACAAAGAAAAAGGTAATATGAGTAGTATAGATGCAGAAGTATTAGCAGTAATATATGGACTTAATAGTTTTATATTATATATTTTGAACAAGAATGAAGTCTTAGTAAGAACAGACTGCGAAGCGATAGTTAAATTCCATGAGAAAATAAATAGTAAAGCTAGCAGTAAAAGACGATGGTTAAATTTTATGGATATAATATCTATACATAATAATATTGTTTTTGAGTATATTAAAGGGAAAGATAATGATTTAGCAGATAAATTAAGTAGACTACAAATAAAAACTAACTAACTTTTATTTCAGTATGAGACCAACTGGCCAACAGCCAGCAGACAAAGGCAAGGGCATCGCCCAGCCAGATACTTATGCTCAGACATTATTAGGAAGACAAAATTTTAGACCATTAAGTACAATAGCCAACGTAATGGAGAGAATTTATTTTGGTAAGTATAATTTAATTTCATACCCTAAGTGTAATTTATCATTTAGAGTAATTCCAGACTGTAATTTAGAAGAAGCCCAACAATTTTTGGTAGATAACTTATGGATAACATATAATAAACAAGACACTAAATATTTTATAACAGCTTCAAATGCTTTATGTCAATATTTTTCAGATAAAAATAGAGACAATAAATTTAAATATGATGTAGTTATACATGCAAAAATAAAGGTGTTTTTCAAACTTGGATAGAAGTAGGAGATTCTATAAATGGGATAAAAAAATCCGCTTTTTAAAGGTTTTAATAATTTTACTGAAATTTTAGACTATGTGAGAGGAATACTTGGGCCAAATTATTATATTTCACCAGCCCTTAGACAAAACCCAAACCAAATACCTCAATACAATATCCAAAAAGACTCAGACAAGATAATATTCTGTGACCATTGTTCATCCATGACTGAGGGTTTCAAGAGACTCAATGCCAAAAATGAAATCCTTATTCAAGAAAATATGAGACTCGTAAAACAGCTTGAGACCTTTCAGAGTAAATATGTTCCAAGAACAGACAGTACCAAAGATATGAGTTCTCCATCTCCCTTAAAAATGGATGAGACGGGTGTGCATTCCCCTCTGAATGCTAAGAACTCTACTGTATCGGAGCATGATACAGCTAGTCCGGTTCAAACGGTAACCGGTAAAGACTTATCAAACCCGTTAATGGCTGTCACTTTGCCAAAAAGTGAAGAAGAGGAGTCTTCTTCCTCACGAAGGAGATTACCTAAATATTTTCAGAAAGACTCAGTAAGAAAAAATGAAGCACTAAAAAAGAAAAAAAAATGAAAAATTAGAAAAAATAATCAAACAAACTCTAGAAAAATTTTTTCAAGACAAAAACCAAGACAAACATATTATCAAAGACATTCCTAGTCCAAGTAATGGTTTAGAGGACGATATTCACAGTTCTTCATTATCAGACGAAGAACAAATAAATAATATTTAAGACTCATAAGACCCTTATGAGGATAATGATTCAGGCATGAGTTTTGATACTATTGCATTACACAACTTAGACACTTAACCATTTTCTATTCCAAAGACTTCACAAGGAAGATATACAACAGACATAAGACAAGTCACATACAAATAAAAAGATAAGATGGAAAGAAAGTTGCAAAAAATTGGAAAGAATTGCAAAAAGACGACAATGCAAAAAGACAAAAAGATATGGGCAAGAAAGTTGTAAAAAGTCAAGAATGGCATAGTGTAAAGAAGACAAAAAGGCATGGGATAAAAAAGAAATAGATGTGGTGGAAGAAAGATTAATGTAGGAATGTTAGGTGGGGATGCCCACTACGTGTCTTGTAATATTAATCGGTATTAGGTGGGGTTACACACTACGTGTCCTGTAAAAATGAGTGTGTTGTCACTTTATCACTACCCTCCAAAAGAGGGAAAAACTGTTGATATAGCACGAGTCCCTTCAATAATTGTGTCTGTAATATTAGTCCAAGAAGATGAACTTAATAATGCATGTGACGATGGGGCCCAATGAGTATCCGACTTGCATTATTAAAGGAATCTTATCAAGTTGTCGGCCATCAATAATAGAGGCCACGTAGAATGTCTTAGAACCGTTCTTTGGTTTTCCCCTTGTCTATATAAAGAGTGGTTAGTATGTAAGTAGAGGATAGAGTGAAAAAAAAACCAAGAGTGAAAAAGTAGAAGAACGAAAAAAGAAGGAAAAAATTAAAAGAGCAAACCTCCCTCCATACTCCTTTATGTACCATAAATCCTCTTTTGTATATTAAAGTTTGTGAAATAATATAAGCGTGTTTGAAGTCTTAAAGTTTTTGAAGTTTTTCAAAGTCCTTCGGGTTTTCCCGAAAGGGAAACCTCTCTCAGTTTATCATGTAAGTTTTACGATGTTTATTTCACTAAAAGCCCCCCAAAAATATGTTATCTTTTATTATGTTAATTTTAATTTTCTAAGTGGTTAGTTTAATGTAAATTGCTGTACATGTGTTAAAATATTACCCTTAGTATATGGTTAGTCTCTTAACTTCTTAAATAACGACTATGGTTAGCCTGTAAATTCCTAGGATTCTTGGTCTTGATAGTCCGCTTGATAAAAGGACGAAGTTGTTGCCAGATTAATATCCGGGGTGTGGCTAAAGATGATGTTTTTAAGAGTAAAGGTTAAGGGGAAGACATGAAAGGGGTAAGATAAAAAAAAAAAGTTTTTCATATATATATTCATATAAAAATGGGGAAATTAGGGTATTACATCATAAATAAACAGGATAACTCTAAAAGAGAGATGGAGTACTGAGTAGGATTTACATCATATTTGGTGCCACTATATTTACCAACTTCATTCTTATCATCTTTGCTTTATTCTTAGTATTTAAATCAGTATTTATTTGGCTTTATTCTTATTATTTAAATCAGTATATATTTGGATTTGGCTTTATTCTTAGTATTTAAATCAGTATATATTTGATATATATATATTCTAAACACTTAAACTGGTTTTCTACTTAGTAAAAATGTTCTGATTTAGTTACTAAAACACCTAAGCTGATTTTCTAGGTAATAAAAATATTTTTATTTAGTTATCAAAACACCTAAGATGGTTTTCTACACAATTACAATATTTTGATCTAGTGAGTAACGTTTTCTACCAAACAAAGTTTACAATTTTCTGAGATATTTTAAGAAGATCAGGGGACCTTGATTGCTATAGGTACCAACTTCCAATTATATTCTATTTATTACATAGGTCCCTTTTGTCAAACTTTAAAACCTACTAGTTTTAGTAGATACTTAATATTTTTTCTCTTATTAAAAATACTTATTTCAAAATAGTTGTTAATTTAAATAATCAAGAGAAAATTTACAATATTTTTCCAACTTTTCAATTAAAATTTAGTATTCTACAATTAAGAGGTACATATAAGGATAAATATTAAAGAATTAATAAAGAATATATTGGTCAAACAATACTCGTTATTAATTTTTTCTTATATGACAACCAAGAAGATTTTTCTCCCAGCACTTGTTAGCTATATATTCAAGTGCACACAATAAATAGTCCATTGTAGAATAATGGAGATTTCTTTTTCTTCAGTATTTATAGCGTTAGCATGGCTACTAGCATTAGCTATTATTTGTAAAGTTATGAACCATGTTGTATGCCCCAAAAGAAATGTACCACCAGGCCTAAGGCCATGGCCAATTATTGGAAATTTGAACCTTATTGGTTCACTCCCACATGAGTCTTTGCACAATCTTTCACAAAAATATGGAGATTTAATGCTACTAAAGTTCGGTTCCAAGCCTGTTCTGATAGCATCATCTCCAGAAATGGCTAAAGAGATTCTAAAAACACATGATGCTATCTTTTCTTCTCGTCCTGCATTGACTGCTGGTAAGTATATTAGCTTTAACCACTCAGACGTGTCATGGGCACCTTATGGTGCACATTGGCGTCAAGCTAGAAAGATCTACCAAACCGAGATATTTAATCCTAAAAGGCTTGAATCGTTTAAGTATATTCGTGTTGAGGAAAGGAGAAATCTGATTTCTCGTCTTCATGTTCTATCAGGAAAGCAAATTTTTCTCCGTGATCATTTGACAGAATTTACCCTTAGCACTATAAGTAGGATGGTTATGAGTGGAACGTTCCATAGGAATGAATCAATTGAAAATTTGCAAGGGATGTTAGATGAATGGTTTATCCTTGGTGGGCTGATTAATATTGAGGATTGGATACCTTGGCTTAATTGGCTTGACTTGCAAGGGTACATAAAAAGAATGAAGGCTTTAGATGTAAAGTTGAGAGAATTTTTTAAGTATGTACTTGAAGATCATCACAAGGCTAAAGGAAAGGAGGATTGTGTTCCAAAGGACATGGTAGATGTCTTGTTGCAACTAGTAGATGACCCTAATCTTGAAGTAAAGATTACCACCGATAACCTAATGGGATTAATCCTTGTAAGTTTTCTCCCTTTTTTTGTTTTCTTTTACATTAATGAGAAGGGTAAAAAATGTTCTCAATTACTCCCTCCGTCCCATTTTATGTGGCACCATTTCCTTTTTGGTCAGTCCCAAAAAGAATGTCATATTTCCTTATATGGTAAGTATTTAAAGGTATAATTCCTCTTTTACCCTTATTGGTCCCACTTAATCTTAAATATAGTTCTCCAATACATTTATGAGGAGAGAGAAAAATGAATCTACTTTTTAGTATGACTATTTTTTGAAGGGGCAATTTGGTAAACATTTCAAAGTCTTCATTTATTTCTTAAACTCCGTGCCCGGTCAAATGTTGTCACATAAAATGGGACGGAGGGAGTAATAGTTTGGTCTAAAAACATGTCTCTATTGTTACTTAATGAGTCAAAAAATGCTCTTTTTTCTAGATAAATATTATTTCTTTTCTTTTATAAACTCATTCTAATATTACTAATAATAATTTTGTTTAATATCATACTTCAATTCAAAAAAGATTTATAAATACAACTATTTTCTATTTTTTAGAATTTTTTTTTACGTTTATCGAAATGAAACTAATGATAGGGTTACTATGATCTTATATATATGCCATATATTATTCGTTAAAAAGGTACATGTAGTTATTCTATTTTTATTGATAATATGAAATTAGGAAAGAAAAATTGATTTATTCCTACTTATTTAATAAGTGATTTTAAAAGAAAAAAAAACAAGAATATGATCTTTTAAAAGTAACTAGTTTTTTGACACGTGTGTTGCACGTGATTACCAATTCCAAAAATATATGTTATAGTAAATAGTATTGCTTATTTAAGCGAAGATTTAAATAATAAGCTTAGCAAAAAATAATATTGCAGATTCTTTTGTGATTGTTCAATGTGGATTGTCATATATATGTCTTTTTCACACAAACCTATGAAGATGGTCACTGAAAAATTTTATTAGGTAAATGCAATAATGTATATATTTATTTCAATTTGATGAGGTCCAATCATATAATTAGTTTTATCTCACTAATATTATCCTATAGACATTATTTGTTTTGTATTTTTCTTGTCATCTAACAGATGTGCTATACATGTGTATATCACGTTAAATTGTTTATATGTCAAATGAACATGTGAAGAGAACAACTATATTTTATATATTTACATATTTGTTGTGAATTTTTTTTTGGAAAAAAAAAAGAACTTGGAACATTTTAAAATAATATATTTTGAAGTTAGAAGATCTTGTTAACTTGATAATATATTTATGATGTATATAATACTTTAATTTAAATACAAATACCTACCCAAATATAAATATATATATTTTCATTAATTAAAATATTTATCTCATAAAATTAGCTATTAAATAAATAATAAAAATTAAACTAATACAAACTTCAATTGGCGTTATTACAAGTCATATTAACTTTTCTTCGTCTAAAAAACTTAAATATTAAGAAATAGTAAATAAGTAAAACAAAAGGGCAATGTTTATATAGTAATAACTATTTTGAAGCAAACTTCCTGAGAGTCTAAATCACATAAGTAACATTGATAAATAAAGTTATTCTTTTGTCTTGAGCATCAAAAATAAATCGTGACAATTCTCTAAATTTTGGAGAAAGATATTCAGAAGTATATATCTACATCACAAGAGAAATTGTTAACAAAAATAATTTTTTTTGACTGCATCATGTTAACTTTGTATATTGGAACATTACATACTAATGTATATATCAAGCAAATAAATAATTATTATATCATCAAAATTATTTTCCTCAAGTACTTGAGGTTATGGAATATACCCTCTTAGGATAGAATGACTTACGTCATCAGAATAGTGGTACCTCATATTCCGCTACACTTCGAACTCACTCAACGAAAATAAATTACAGAAAAAAATTTAAAATGCAAGAAGAAGAAGAAGAGTAGAAGATTAAAAAAAATTGTGGTTGAAAAATGAGAGGAAGCCGCTCTATTTATATTCAACAAAGGGTAGTATGAACAAATGTTTTTTATGTTTTATCTGAAAAGTTATGACTTTTCCAAGAAGCCAGAACCCTTTGAAAAAGTCACAACTTATTGAAAAAGTCACAACTCTTTGGAAAAGTCACAACTTATTGAAAAAGTCACAACTCTTTGGAAAAGTCACAACTCATCGAAAAATCACAACCCTTTGAAAAAGTCACAACTCATTGAAAAAATCACAACCCTTTGAAAAAAGTCACAACTTATCGGAAAAGTCACAACTCATCGAAAAAGTCACAATCTAAGTTAGGGATATTATAGTAATTTAACATTCAAGTTAGGAGTTCATGCTTTTAAGGTAATATAGATAGATATTGTTATTAGGAATAAAATGTGTTTAAGAAGAAAAGAAATAGTAATATATTTATTAGGAAAATGATATTTTTGACACATTAATTAATAATAGGAGCATTTTTTAACCAAATTCTTGATAGCATGATCACACTTTTTGATCAAACTATTAACTAAAGATATTTTTGGGCAGTTTCACAAAATTGAGCGACATTTTAAATCCTTTTTCTATAATTAATAGTCTTCGTGGTGCAAAAATTAATTAATTAATTTAGATTATTCAATAAAGGGGTTGACCAATTTTTAGTAGTTGTATTGTACCCACTATTTAGTAATTTCCATTTTAAAAGAAGCTAAAACTGCATATTTATAGGTGGATCGAGTTTTTTTTTTTTTTTGTCAATTTCAGCATATGAACTCTTTAATAAAAACTTGAATGAATTTATATTTAGTAGATCTAATTCCTTGTTAAAATTGTGCAGGATTTGTAGGCCGGTGGAACGGATACATCAGCAACAACAGTTGAATGGGCATTTCAAGAACTTGTGAGGAACCCGAATATGATAGAGAAGGCAAATGAAGAACTTGATAGAACAATAGGTAAAGGAAGATGGGTAGAAGAAGAGGACTTATCCCAACTACCTTATATAGAAGCTATAATCAAAGAGACATTTAGACTGCATCCGTTCACTCCATTAATCCCTCCGCATTACTCCATAGAAGAATGCAATGTTGCTGGGTATGACGTACCAAAAGGACAATGGTATTTGTAAACATATGGTCCTTAGGAAGAAATCCTAATTATTGGGATAGGCCAGAAGAGTTTATTCCCGAAAGATTCTTAGAAAATGACATTAACATAAAGGGAAAAAACTTCACAATGTTACCATTTGGTTCGGGAAGAAGGAGGTGCCCGGGTATAGCTTTGGGATCAAGCTTGTGGGGACAACGTTGGCTAACTTGTTGCATGGATTCAATTGGAGATTAACAGGTGACATAAAGCCAGAAGAAATAAGCATGAAAGAGATTTATGGATTGACTACACACCCAGAAAAACCGATATCTGTGATCATGGAACCAAGACTTCCTCTCCATCTTTATTAGTACGACTTTCTTGGATCCTATCAACCTAGAATTTACGTTGGTTACTTTCACTTCTTATTGTAAAATTTATGTATAAATAAATGAATTTGTTTCATTCTATTGATGGCAAGCTTTTGGCATCAAAGTATGATAGTTTTCATCCATGAAGCCCTTTCCTTCATAGAGTTCCTAAATTCTCCAATTTATAAAGTTACAAATCCCCAATTGAGTTAGGATTTTCCTCTATGTCATGGGTTCTTATAAATGTATATTTATTTGATTGATTTATGAACTTTTATGCATGAATGACTATAATCTCATGATTTTAAGATGAATCCCCATGAACCCATGCTTAGCCAGCTTCTAATCAAGTTCTTCTTCAAGATTCTTCAAGAACCTTGTTCTTCTTGGTATGTAAGACTATCATAGTGTTGGACTAGTTCGTCCTCACGCCCCACATCTACTTTCAGATCAGTAAAAGAGTAATCTAGGATTATTTCCCTAGATTTGAGTATTTTTGAGATTCGTTGATTTTGAATTCTTGAGTTCCGGATTCTTTTTGAAATTCTATTCCTTATTATTGAATTGCTATATATTATGCATTTAAGATTCTTGAGTTGATGCGTTCATGTCTATATTTCAGCATGAAACCTATGAGTTGAGTATTTTTGAGATGAGTAGTGTTGTTGAGTTATGAGTTATGAGTTTTCGTATTGCTATTAAGATCCCTGAGTTAAGTCGTTCATGTCCATAATTTCACATGAACCCTATGAGTTGAGTTATAAATCGCGAGAAGCTTTTTAAAGCCAACAATTGAGTTTTAAACTGAGTTTTTGAGGAAGTAAAGATGAGTTTTGAAAAAAGAGTTTTCTAAAACATGATTAGTATGACAATCGAGTATGTCATCAATGTTTATGAGGGATGTCAGGACAAAACCCCCGATCATCCTAACAAAACTGAATTAATAGAAATAAATAAGGGATCCTATGAAAGTAAAGAGGCTCACCAAACAACTCTGGAACAACACGTGGTATTAACAAAATGCCTATTGATAACCCTGATCTCCTGTATCTGCATCATGAAACGATGCAGGCCAAATGACATTAGTACATTGAATGTACGAGCATGTAAGGGGAATATTGAATATAACATAAAAGCTTGAACTTGGAAAGAAGGAAACATACTCACCTCAACTCTACTCAACTCAACTTCAATTCATAGATACTCAACTCAAGACAGTATAAAAACAACAATAAAGATGCAGTTTATATAAAACATTTAAAATAGTAGATAACAACTCAATGTACTTAAAAATACAATAATAACTCTTATTTGTATGTAAAGATACACAATAACTCAAAATTTGGAGATTCTCTAATCGACAACCATCACTATGAGCTATGTGATGATACAACGTCTTACCCATGCTGCCAGAACTGTCTTATATGTTGCCGGAGTTTAAGACATCCTCAACTAAGTGGATTCAATAGGCTATGCTTAAAAAGCAATAAAGAATCATCTAAAATGTATGGCCCATTCTACCCTCGTTAGCTACATAGTTTATGAGGACTTTGAGTTGTTTGAACTCGTCCCCATACCGGTGCTCAATACTACTCCCAATAATATAACTCAACTCATATGTTTAGAAACATTTCCTCATCCTCAAACTTAGAGA